>CM073498.1:41827500-42427500 GCA_037074585.1 Biancaea sappan
TTGGTTAATTTAGGTTGCTTCTTTAGGGCTTTTTCTTCTCCTTGATCCCATTTTTGTTATCCTTTTGCTTGCTTTGTCCTTTGTTTTTGGCTTACCTCTTTGTACATAATAGTTGCTTTGTTTTATCTTGTTTTAATCTCTTTTCTCTTACATTTTAATGCTTTCTGTTGTATATTCTTGTAGGCGTTCTTTTCTGGTCTGCTGCAAGCTGGTGTGCTGATATGATTCAGAGGCAAAGTGCTTATATGATCAAGTCTGGTGGGCGCCAGCACCTCAACTTTCTGTCCGAAGCTCCAGAACGTGGCATCTCTGGTACCACTCAGGGCGCCCAGGCGCCATCCCACGCTTTTTCCTTTATTTCTGCTAGGCGCCTAGGCACCCTGGTTCAGACCTGCGAGTCTTTTGCTATATATAGCTCTTTTGTAAAAGTTTTTGGTATCTTTTGGTTTGAGGTGAAGGGAGCTTTGCTAGGGCAAAAATGGAGGAGATGGAAGACCTCTTCTCTACTGAGTTTGAAGCTTTTCTTCCTTTTTCTTCTTCCTCTAGATCATGTTTTGTTGTGTATTTGTTATGTATTTCTTCCCCTTGTTAATGTGTAACTAAACTCTAGGGTTTAGGGGATTGATGTATATTGACTTCCTTTGAAGCTTTGTTGTTGAATGCTTAAATATAATTGCTTTTCTGATTATTGGAGTAGTTGTTATTGGTTTATTTCCTTTCACGTGATTTGCAATTATTTAACTTAGATGTATTTGGGGTTTGTATTAATGCTAGACATAGCTTGATATAAACATGTCCTTGTAACTTCTACCGTGAATCGGGTTAGTCTAGACATAGATAATCTTGTTTGCGTGGTCTTATGAGTTCTTAAACTTAAACTCCGAACCAAATAATTAGACTAAGACATTAGCTAATTATTTTAGCTAGGAAGATTTGCTCACCAAGACATTGGGTTCAAATATTTTCATGAACTCGACCAACATTAAAAGGAATTAGCGAATGTATCTAAGCATTCTTTAACGATTCAAAGATTGGTTTGTCTATGAATTAATCGGATTAGGAGTTAAGAAAGTCAATCTCTTACCCGTTGTGTTATAGCGTATTTCTTCGTTTGGTGTTTAGTTAATTCTTTGTCGTTAGTTTAGTTTACTTTCAGTTAAATCTTTACATTTTCCTCCATCCAAATATAATTTGATCTAGTGAAATTGGTAATTGTTAAAAGTCAATCCCTGAGGACAATAACTCTTTCTCATCATTTTACTACTTGTGCGATCCGATACACTTGTTGGAAAATATCGCATCATAATGATTGAGAGTGTTTTGCTTTA
Source organism: Biancaea sappan (assembly GCA_037074585.1). Lineage (NCBI taxonomy): Eukaryota > Viridiplantae > Streptophyta > Magnoliopsida > Fabales > Fabaceae > Biancaea > Biancaea sappan. The sequence continues at coordinate 41,828,829 of CM073498.1, forward strand.
TAATGGAAGGAAAAGAATAATTCTTCAAGATAACGGGATAAAGTCTATCTTATAACCATGTGTTTCTATGTTAGAGTATAGGCTAGTTCAAATTTTGAGGACAAAATTCTTTTAAGGAGGGGAGAATTGTAACATCCCAAATTTTCTCCTATTAAAGTTATATCTTCTTTATTTAAGTTAGAAATGATATTAGAACTTAGCAAAGTATGTTTTTGAATGCCTAGAAACAAGTCATCAAGAAAAGGCATGAGAAATTAGGATAAATGAGCTAAGAATAGAAGAAAAATGAAGTTATGAGGGAATCAGTCGACTAATGGTAACAATCAGTCAATTGGTAGTATCAGAAATGGACTAGGTTGTTGATATCTACAATCAGCCGACTGATGAGGAAAGATCAATCGACTGATGATTCTCTATTATGCTGAAATTTTAGATTTTGTAGCAATCAGTTGACTAATCGGGTTGAATCAGTCAACTAATTTCAAATCAGTCGACTAATCATGAGCAATCAGTCGATTAATCGCTTGCTGGAGTGCCAAGGTAAGTAAGTTTCAACTAAAAAAATCAATGAAAAATTGACTAGAATTCCCTTAACATGCCAAGGAAGCTCAGAAACAAGAAAATAGGGGTAAAAGAGAGATTTCCATGCTAAAGGGACTCTTTAAACCCTTTAGAAGCAAGAAGAAAGAGAGAAATGACATTTTCTGAAATTTTAGACAAAAGAGAGAGAAAAAAAACGTGGAGAAGAAGAAGAAAGAAGAGAAGGCACTTCTAGTTGGGTTTCTAACAAGAAAATCATCAAAGACTAAGAGGAAGAAAGTCGAAGAAGGGGAAGTCTGAAAATTGAGGAAACAAGAGGAGCTAGAGAGAAACTAGGAGAGAATTCACAAGTTCAGCTATAGGAAGAATCCAAGGATTTGAAGTAAAGAAGCAAGAGGTAGCAAGAAACAAGCTAGCATAGTTGCTAGATAGTTACACATAGAAAAGGAATGTAATGTAAATTTCCTATATAAACCTTTAGAGATCTATGCATAATTTATCTATATGCGTAGAAATATGAGTTACATGTAAGTCTCTTGTATTGTAGCTTCATTCTAGAAGAGAAATTGCAAAGAAGAGTTGAAGAAGTATTGTTTATTATGTGCATAATGAAACTAGACAATTTTACCATGTTTTCAAGTTAACTTTTTCTGAAATCTGGAGCTCAAGGTACATCAGTCAACCGATGTCCATGAGTCAGTCGACTGATACCTCTCGATTTTAGATATATACAATTCTGAAGACCATCAGTAAACCGATAGTCCTAGATTAGTCAACCAATCGTCCTCTGCCAGTTTTAAAATTGTAAATTGAAAAAGGTCCCAAATTATACAATTAGATATTTTGCCAGGTTTTATAAAAAAGTTTCATGGTTTTAACCATAATTTTCACAAGATCTTTATTACAAATTTTCTTAAATTGTACAAAGTTAGTATAATTTTTGTAGACGTTACAGGTAAAACTCAAGATAGTATGAATTTGTTAAATAAGGAACAAATAGATCAACACATGAGAGATGGCTTTCGATTTATCTACATAGAATTAATTCAAGTCCCTGTTAAACCTATGCATTGGCTAGGAATTAATCACCCAATACTTTTACTTTTATAGGATAGGCACGCACTCTCATTTCAAGATTCAACCATTAGTTTAGTAGAGTCTAATTTCTGTAATTAACCAATTTATTTTCAATGTTTTCCAAATCATATAAAAACATTAAGAAATGTAGAGACACTCTACAATTACATGTTAAGACTGCGGAAGGAATATTCAGTGAAGAACTGGATAATCTTGCTGTAATTTTTAGAATTCACTATAAAGTTTCAAAAACAAGTGTAGGAATCTCTGATAAAAAAGAGACACTTAGGAATGAAACCATCCTAATGGAGGCTAATCTTCAAAAATCAATGATCATGACTCTAAAACCTCTCAAACATGATGAAATCATGACTACTTTTCCAGACGTTTGGGATTTGGATAGCATCCAACAACCCAAGGAAATAGAATCAAAAAGTTTAGAAGGATTTGTTCAATCACCCGAAGGACATTTTAGGTTAATTATGAAAAGGTCTCAATCATTTAGATCAAGAATGTTCAAAAATCCAGAATTAGAGTTTAATTATAGGAATTCTGTGGATTAATTTGATTACAGATCTGCAGAAGGAACTCCAGAGACTTCGACTAGTCTCAGAGGAGTGGATTTTCAACCTAATACTCCATAACCCATTTATGAACCTGCTAACAACGAACGTTCAATAAATCACTCACTCACTAGATCACAAATTTTAGTGTTAAGTAAAGAATTCAAAATAGATAAACAAAGGTTAAATATTGTGTTCATGAAAGATTACAATACTTCCAGGAGAGAATGGTATTTCAACACCTTCTCAACAGAACAAGTTCAACAATAGAAATTAGAATATTATCAATATTTAGAACAGATTAAAGAAAACATTTTCTTTTTTACATGGTTTGGTAAGTACTGACATAATCATAATATAGAAAATTCGTTAATAGAAAATTCAAAAATGATCAACACCCATACTAGAATAACAGTAGAATGGGATACAACTTTAGGTCAAAAGGTCATATTTATTTATCCACCATTAAAGAATCTTAAGATTTCAAAAGGTAGTTCAGAAATAGAAGCCACACCGTTTAAAACCATAGAAGGAAATGAAGATCAACCTAGTTCAAAGAAAGATATTAAAAATATAGAATCTCAAAATAATTTTATAAATTTAGCTCTCAACACCATAGGTAAACAATTAGATATGATAGAAAACGTGGTTAATAACCAAGTTTTAGAAGCTTCAACTAGCACCTTTTTTCAGAATAAACTTAGTTCAATACCTCAACAACCCGTGTATAAAATTCCAACTCTAACTAGAGAAGAATTAAGATCAATAAATTTAGGAAAGACTTCTCAAAATCTTGTTGAAGAAATCACAAAACGATTAGATCAACTTAATGTTTCAAATAATAGATCAAAAGGTCCCCAGATCAATACAATATAAAAAATGAACCCCATAGAAGAAGATCAAACATTAAATAGAATTAGATATAGAAATTCAAGACCAATAACTAGGAATTATTACCCAAGATCTAGTTATCCAGATACTCAATATGAAGAAAACACCCTTGTTATAGAATCTAGTTACTCAGGAGATGCAATAATAGAATGAAATATTTATGGTCATAGAAAGAATCAAATTTTAGGCATAATTCAAAATATGTCAATGTGTACAACTGCATACAAGATCAAAAATAATGATGAAAGATTAATAGTTACAATGTTAACAGCTAATTTTATTGGTCAATTAAAAGGCTGGTGGGATAACTATCTCACTGAAGTAGATAGATCAACCATTAAATTTGCAGTTAGGTAAGAAAAAATTAATGGTCAACTTGTAGATGTTTAAGATAGAGTAGCAGTGTTAATATATGTATTAACAAAATACTTTGTAGGAAACCTCATAAATTATCAGCAAAGAATAGCTAATCAATTGGTTAATCTCATATGTCCAATGATATCTGACTTTAGATGATATAAAGACATATTTCTCACTAAGTTATATACCAGATCTGACCGTAATGCAGATTACTGGAAAGAAAGGTTTTTGGGTAGATTACCCAACCTTTTTGCAGAAAGAGTTAAAGAACGTATTAGGAAACAATGCAATAATACCCTACCATTTCAACACATGACTTTTGGAGAGTTAATAAATTATGTTATTAATGAAGCTATCACGTTATGCAATGACATATATATATATATATTAGAAAACCAAAATATTTGTATTTAGATTACTATCCAAATCTTGTTTTCTTAAATTCACTTTATAATCTAAAATAATTTTATTAACTTTTTAATTTAATAGTTTATACATAAATTAATATTGCATATTAATAAATTTTTATATAATAATTGTGATGACCATTTAAATTCAAAAATTCTAATTTTTAATTTTAACTTATTAAAGATTTCAATTTATCATGTAAAAATAATAAAGAATACAAAGTATAAAAAAAACAAATCAAATGAGGATATATATATATATATATATATATATATTGAGAATCATTAACTTTATAACCATAATCTAAAACTTTGAACTTATGCAAATACTCATACTTTATAACTATTAAATTTAGTAATTCAAAATTACTTATCAATCGTCACTATTACTTCTATGAAATTATCAAGGTTGTGGTGGATTAATAAAAAAAATAAAAAAAATACTTTATTATGTGAAATCTTTCATTCTAAAACTGTTAACATTATTAAAATGTAAAATTAATTATATTTTTTTAAATATACATGTGCATATTATTTAATTTATATATTTATATTTTGGTATAAATATATATTTATATATGCGACTTAAAAAATTTTGCTCTAATACTCTCAAAATTTTCAAAATATAGAAAATAATTTTGTTTATAAATAGTTTGTTAAATATGTTTCCTAAAAAATGTCTAATTTGCTCTCATCACCATAATATAATAAATATTTCTAATAAACGCGTTTAGTCGTATCAATTTTATTTATGTATATTTTTTCAAATAAAAATCTTTATAAATATATCTTATTTTATTTTATTTAAAATATATTTATCATTTTTAAATAAAATAATTTAACCAAGTTAATTAGTAATCTAATAATTAATTTTTTTTTTCAATTCATTCAATGTTCAATTCAACTCCAAGATCTCAACTTAGATCCCATGTATGGGGTTTTGAATCAAGTAATTAAATGAGACTTCAGGAAAAAAACTGTGGAAAAAAATTGTCACCAATACACACGTCCATTAATATTAGTCAACATTGTCAAGTTACAAATAAACATTATAGAAGGAGTAATTAAAGTAAAATCTGACTAGAACATTGGATTTCTTCAGTACCTCTCAATTTGAGTATGTTTCAATGAGAAGAGAAATTAAAAGAAAAGTAAAATTTAATTTAAAACATATAATTTACATTTAAATGAATTTTTTCATTTATTTTTTAAATTCAAACATATTATAAAGAAAATAATTTAATTTTGAATTTAAATCAAATAAAATACCAAAATTAAAATTTCATATTTTTTCTTTGCTTCTCTCATTTTCTCAATTTGTTTTTCTTTGTTTTTTGTTTAGAATAAAAAATATCATTGACTTGTAACAAGGCACAAAGAATAAAGCCCTTGAAGATAGAAACTAACTTTTTGAGAGAAATATAAGAAAAATTAAAACCTAAAGTCATATAGTATTAGCTAGAAGATTAGTACTATCAATTTGATTCGTGACTGCTGTAAATAAACGATCTTAGATTTAAAGAATAAATTTGTTTAAACATAGTCATCAACATGCCAGTCCATTTACAAAAATCATATTATTTAATATAAATAATTTCACTTTTCACATTTTTATATTTTATAACCTTAATAAATGTAGTATTTTTGTATATGAAAGCTTTTGAAAATTTTAAAAAATACATATACAATTTTCAAATTTAAAAATAAAATATGAAATTAAAGTTATTGGTTATTTAAAAATATTTAAAAAGTAATATTTTTCTTGTATAAATTGTATTTTAATAAATTTAAATATAATTTTTTAAAAAAAGAGTAGCCCACGAGCTGACCCATTTATAGGACCACATGTCAATACAGACAGTCTTAGTCTTAATAGAGGCCGGTGGACCTAAAAGGGCCAGCCAGTTTAGGATCATTTAATATTTAGCCAATAACAAGCCAGTCTAGTTTGAATCAATCTGTTTGACAGTACTATAGAAGATATATTAGCAGAAATATACATGTTTTCCCTATTTCACTTTGGAGGGACTTTATTTGAAGATATGAGTTGCAAGTTGCAAAATTTCACGAGGAAGTAATCCAATCTTCAAAGGAAAACAAATTTTATGGAAGAAAGAGAAAATATTTCAAAAAAAAAAAGGAGACGTCTATTGGCATAAGCAAGCTGTTGAGTGGACAAGCTTGCATTCTTTGCCTATATGGGGTTCTTTAGGTTTTAATTGCATATGTGTATGTTAATAACTCTCATGTACTTTTGGGACTAATCAATGATTTTGATCACTAAATCTTGATTTAATGATGGATTGGTCCATTACAAAAGTCTAAAGTTGTTACTATTAGACATGACCACTAACACTCAAAAAAAAAGATATTTGGATCCTCTTCAATTAGTTAGAGAGTTTAACTATATTTTAGTCATAGTTTTATGATTTTTAGTTACGATTATAACACGGTTATAATCATGACTAAAAGTTACAAAATTATAGTTAAAAAGAACTAGACTCTTCAACTAGTTAGAGCGGATCTGAATTCCAAAAAGATGAGTGAATTGTGTGTTTATTAAAAAAAATTTAAAAGCAATTATAATTCAAGTGATTTTGAAGAAAGTAGAGCAAGCAAGGAAAACTTTATAAAGTTCCTTGTATGTAAAGAGCTCAAACTTAAAGAATTAATTAAAAAAATATACTTAAGATTTGTATAGCTTCACCAAATAATAAATTTAGTCTTAATACTTTTTGCTTTTGCAAGGAATATCTTCTGTCGATCACAAAGATTAATCTCTTCTAGTATCCTGAAGGTAAAAGGTAGACCTCTCACTAATTAGATTTTCTCCATTCACAAGAGTTGAGTATCGAACTCCCAACCACTTAGAGCCCTTACCACTCATGTTAACTTTAGTTGGTTTAGTTCGTATACTTTAGAAATAATGAATTTAGTACCTATAATTTTTAAAATTATAAAATTAATTTTTAAAATTAATTAACCTTTAGATTAGCTCAAGTAGCGATTACTAGCATACTTTCGTCACCACTGACCACAGGGTAATATGCTGATATGACTCAACCTGTTTTTTTTTTTTCCTCTCTCTTTTCTTCTTTTTCTTTTCTCTTTTCTTCCTTCACGACGTCGAAGAGAGATTATGCAGAGTTTCTTCTGTTTTTTTGCTGCGCAATGAAACACCGTCGTCGCCGCTCGCTACTGCATCTCGAAAGGCACCCTACTGGACTTCATCCACTATCTTTGTTATTGATTTCAAGATGAAATCCAGTATTGTATTAACACAGGGATCTGGACTTCATCCACTATCTTTGTTTTTCATTTCAAGGGAGTAAAAAATGTTGCGACTCTGTTTCCCGCAATTCCTTGGAACTTCAGAGAATCTTCTTTCGTTCTTTTTGCAAGTTGTAGATTCTTTTCATTATTTTGCTGACGGCGAGGTCGCTGGCCTGATTCCGATTCGAAATTGAACTCTACTCATTTTGCAATCATTGAGAAGTCGAATTACTTTTTTAATCTTGAATTCCACCGGATCTCTCATTTTACATCTCTGAATTTCTTTCCAAATCCAGAAAACAGAGCACTTACTCTTCCTTCTCATTCTCTGTCTTTTCTTAAATATAAATTAAATTATTCGCATAATATTGTTGGCGAAAAAATATTTATATATTGATGACACATAGGCAACAGGAAGGATTTGACAAATTTACCAACACCCTACTCTTTTCAAACTTATTTACTAACATACTACTATCTGAAATTTATTTATCTGGATGTTTCAACTTCTATCAAATCAATATATTTTTTTTTAATACTCGAAGCTCAGCCTATGTCAAGTCGAGCCTCTATCAGAAGCTTGGCCTCATGCAGGACGAGCTTCTGACAGGACGAGTGCGTGAGGCCGAGCATCTGACACCATAAATCAATTTACAACTCCGAGATTCGAACACGCATCTGCATGGTTAATAGAAAAATTATGCACCACTAAAGCAAAGTATCCGTTCAAGGTAGTATCCGCCATTAATATAATTTAAGAAAGTCAAGAGGCTAAATTAAGACTATAAGATTTAATAATTGTAATATTTAATTAAACTAAATATAATTATATTCATTTGTATAATAATTATTAATTACAATATTTAATTTATTTCAATCATTTTTGTATAATGAATAAAATTAGTATATTTTTTATAGTTACTTATATAAATAAAGTCAATCAATTTTGTATAATTATGCAATTAAATACCTAAAATCACATTAATTTATGAATACATTGTAGATTTAATTTAAGATTGATCAATTAAAAAAATTTGTAAATTACAAATTCTACAATTTGCTAACAAAAATATTTTTAATGAATAAAATTAGTATATTTTTTATAGTTACTTATATAAATAAAGTCAATCAATTTTGTATAATTATGCAATTAAATATCTAAAGTCACATTAATTTATGAATACATTGTAGATTTAATTTAAGATTGATCAATTAAAAAAAATTTGTAAATTACAAATTCTACAATTTACTAACAAAAATATTTTTAATTCATAGAAAGTTAACAAATGATAAAAATCTAAAAGAAGTGGCTTCCAGTCCCGCAACGTGTATGTGTAATTGGCCGTTTAAACCTTCGACGTTACTCGGGTTCTTCTTCTTCTTCTTCTTCTTCTTCTTCTTCTTCTTCTTCTTCTTCTTCTTCTTCTTCTTCTTCTTCTTCTTCTTCTTCTCTGCCTTGTTGGTGTCCTTTTGCTAAGGGTGTTTGCTGAGCATTCAAATCCAATGTTGGCGATTGTATTGATGGGATCATGTGATCCGGTGTGAAGAACTACATTCCGAAATCTGCATTATGTGTCATAGGATCAGGAAAAAATGATGAATAATCGAAATGGGATTGTACAGGCATCAAAGTATGATAGCCATTGCCAAATGGAGAATTGGAGCCTCCAGTTTGTGTAAAAGAAGGACCGGCGCCACTAGAACCTATGTCAAATTGAGTTTGACAGTAGGTTGAAGTCGGTGCACTCTGATATAGCATAGATGCACTTAGATCATAGCATGCATCATAGGAAATAGGTTCCCTTGCTGCGATGAGGCCCTGAGAATGCTTGCCCCGGCACTTGCTCAGGAATTACTACAGCAGGCAAATGCTGAGCAGGTAGAGCTGGGTAAGAAAACCTGAGTTCTTTCTGTTCACCTATGGCAGTAATGATATTCATAGCGCCCTGCTCAATTTTTACTGCTAAATCATCAGGTGTCATGTCCTCACGAGCAAGTCTATATAAGTATCATGTCATGTTAACCTACAAAAAACATAAAAATTAGAGCAAAGCAGATGAACAATAAATATAATTTAAATTGGATACTAAATAAACGATTTACCGCATAACCTTTAGAACCGCTCATAGGATCGATCCATCGTCTCGTATGCTTCCAATACCAACGCATATACTCAGAGTTATGCTCTAGGCGATGTGAAGGATACTGTGACTGGATCAGTCGTTGAGGCCACGTCAACCACTAATTGATAAAGTCTGCATGTACCACCGCCCAATTTTGATCATATTTTCCTATCATCCGTAATGTGTGGTGGCAGCCAAGATTGACAGGTGGCTTAGGAATCGACTGATCCCCGCTGAATTGGCGATGCACGTGATCTACATGGTGCCATTCTACAACATGGAAACAAATAAGTGGTACAAAGGCAAGACAGATATTGTAGTCAGCTACACAATAATCCGGAAGCATCTGAATGACTTCCCCGTCATATGGACACCAGATAATTTATGAAAAATAAATGACAAAAAAAAATAAACATATAGAGTGTCATCCATATTTGAAGAAAATTAGTTTAAGTAAGATACCTCAGAGTCAGGCATTCTATCTAACAGAAATCTATAATGCTTCAAGGCCTCTTTAGCTGGCCCAATGGAATCCTTAGCACCCTTCCAACTACAACAATCACAAATATATGAGTTGACATAGTAATTAGTAATTGATAAATTTTATACTAAAGCAAGTAATACGTACAAAAATCCTAATGGCGGGAGTATAGGATAATTTCCTGAATCTACGTCTTGGGTAGGGTGTGTCGATGGCGCTAATCAAGGGAATCTAGACCATACCTAGATGTGTAAAAAAGTGAGGCAACCACCAATTTCTTTCTGTTTAGGGTCTGTTGCCATACAAAGTTCCCTATAAAGATGAGTTAGCACCACCGATCCCTAACTTAGTCGCTCACATTCATTGAAGTCCTCAAAGAATGGTAGGTACATGAGATACACCTTTGTTCCAGACTTATCTGGCAATAAGTACCCCCCGATCAAGCGTAAAATAGAAGACACGTGTAAAATAGAAAACTTGATCATTAGTGGGATCTTCTGGCAAATGGTTAAAGGTGTCTGCAAGCTAGTTCATGCTTAACCGTTGGCCATCTAATTTACCCGAGGGTAGGGCAACACCCAGAAGTTGCTGACATAATTTGCGCTAGTCCATGGCAGCTAATCCTGTAACCGGTCTACCACCACATGGGAGACCTAACTGAACCGCTACATCTTGCAATGTGATTGTGCATTCTCCCTTCGTGGTGTGAAAAGTATGTGTCTCAAGCCGCCATCGTTCAACGAGTGCTGAGACAAGCGCTAGACTGTGTTTAAATGTACCTAAACGTATGACACCATAAAACCCAGCAACACGTAAATGGGGGACGATAGCTGGTGGTGGGTTGCCAACAAATATATATCGTCATAGACGTAAAATTCAATTTTTCTACATAAATACAATTTTTTATATTAATATACAATAACAAATACATAATAATACAAATAATAATAATAATAATAATAATAATAATAATAGTAAGAATGAATTAATAATAATAATAATAATAATAATAATAATAATAATAATGCATATATATATTTGATTTATGAACGAACCTTGTTTACCCAAACATCCTGAGAGATATGACGAGACTATAAATATAGAAGTGAGTCATCGTCAGGACCTGGGATTACAGCTCGTTTGGGATCTGCCATCTGATAAGATATTTTGATATAAGAAAGAAATAATTCAGTCAAAAATATTACTTAAAGAAAGAATATTACATAAATAATTTAAAACAATCTAAATAATATAATTTAAAGACTAAAAAAATAATGTAATTTAAAGAAGGGTGCTATAAGACAATTTAATGTATGAAAGAAAAATTCATTCAATTATGTCAAATATTACATGAAGCATGTTCATCATCAATAACATCAAATATTACATAAACACAATCTAGCTGGGATTCCGATGTGGACAACTTGCTCAATTGTGACCAGGTTGCCTACATAAACCACATCTAGATGGCTAAGCCCACTGTCTATAATCCATGTCCATCCGTAGCCATACTGAGTGTGGACGGCCTTTATGTTTGATGCAGGTTGGATCCGGAATTACCTTAGGACCTTCAGCTAATAGCCAATACTCTTGCCCACCTATAGGACGAAATGGTGAGCTATAAGCCATTAAGATGGTCTCAAGCCTGTAAACATGGTGAACAAACCCATCATAGCTAAGCCCTACATGTGCGCAAGCTGCTATCACATGCAGACACAGAATATGCCAAACTTGAAACTTCCCACAATCACACCGACTTTCCACAAGGCTAAGCTTGTAAATACGACCTTGACGATGTCCCAACTGATCGTAGGCCTCTTCCACTTCAAAATACCATGCGGCCCGATCAAATAAGTGTACAATGCATGAAGATGCCTTGGTTTCATGCTCTGCAATCATCTTACACACAACCTCTGAATATGTCTCTTTCGCCTTTATTTGTGCACTCGTAGTCGCTAATTGTTTCTCAAAGTAAGATCCTAGCTTGTACAATGTAGCTTTTACTAACACTAGTACAGGGAGATGTCTAACACCCTTGAAGACTTGTTCATACACTCAGCTAAGTTCGTCGTCATATGACCCCATCGACGACCATTTGTATCATATGCCCGTGACCATTGCTCAAGGCAAATCACTAAGCCATCTTGTAACCCTCGAATTTGAATTTATATCTGAGTTAAGCATTTTTGGAATAACCTCATCAACTTCATGACAGTCATATGAATATCCTAGTCAAAATAAGTCAATGTAAGTGCACAAATCATTTATGCACCCAAATAATACTGGAATATACGAAGGCACATACCGGCATGCTCGAGCCTTGACGCTAGCCACTTAGAACATAATGTGGTGCACACAATGCTAGCCAAGTGTCGCAGACCAAACATGTGGGGTTGCCAATCAAGAACTTGTGCACCTGCCCTAAGCCCGTGGTGCCTATCTGAAATTATAATTGTAAACACTTAATTTTTCTTTAAAATAAAATAAAATAATTAAAAATTATATAATAATAATATTAAAAAAAATCTGCATAGTAGTTTTAAAATATGATACAATCAGTTACAGGAGGATACGCACGTCGCGGAAATGCTCCCTAGCTTCACAGAGTTGGAACTTGAAACAGATATGGGAGTGCGCCGGGAGTTGAGGGAGAGAGAGCCATCCATGATGCTTTGATGCATGATGGCAGAGCATGATAAATAGCCAAAGTGAACAACAAAAAAGAAAAAAAAAAGAGAGAGGACAGACTGAGAGATTGAGAGAAAAAACAGGGGGTTCAATCAAAAAAGAAAACAGAGCATAAACAAAACAGCGACCAGAGGAGACGTACGGAAAAGTGCTGAGAGTCTGAGAGTAAATACTGAGGGGAGCATACAGCAAGAGTGGAGACGTGAGTACAGAAACAGAGAGAATAGGAAAAAAGAAAAATAGAGGGCACAGCGAACAGAACTGTGAGCACAGGAAGCAGAGAAATTAAAATAGAGCAGGTATTCTGTGTGTTGGGGGTATGCTTTTCTGTTATATACGTCTATATGCTTTTATATCCTATATATATATATATATATATATATATCTCTATCTAAGGAAGATCATGTGTCTATAGATGAACGTATACGCGTGGTTATATGAAGGCATGTGTTGTGTATACTATATATACATATATAATATCAGTAAGCATATTCCATTTCTTCTTCTCACTTTGTTGTACTGATTCTAGTTTAGAATGAATTGAATCTTATAAGAATTATTGTTTTCTAAATCTTTGTACAAAGTGGGTTGATTTCACAGATGGAAATTTTATAGTAACTCCACTAATGGACTCCTTCAATTAGAAGGATGAGCATGGAATCAAAAACATGAGAAGAAACGCCTAAATAGCATTCAGGGACTAAATTGAAAATAAATGAAAAGTTTTCAGAGACTGTTTTAATTCTTTAAAAAAATATTTTTGCCACCTATGAACATAGAGGAATCTAAATATGGTCTTAGATTAGGAAAGGATAAAAGGAAAATAATCACTCAGGGACCTCGATGAAACGATAGAAAGGTAAGTATGTATCCTTTTATTTTTGTTATCTTTCTTTCTTCCTTTGACGTTGTGTCACGTAAATGTGTGTGTGTACATAATATACGGGGTTTACAGACTGGATTAGCATGCTAACAGGAGATTTTTTTTGTCAAAAATATAACAACTCCATATATATATATATATATATATCCTATAGCTGTGTACTATTCATCCTCATGGACTGCGACCTCACAAACGGCTTCACATGCCTCAAAAGGGTCATTATGTCCTCCAGGCCTCTTATAGTACTATGCTATCAGCATATACATATACATATTTCATGGATCTGAGAACTATGATATTTCATAGCTCATCGATAAACATCTGCCTAATAACATACTAACCAGTAAACAGAAACTTCCCTTATACTACCATTGGATCCTTGATTAGGAATTAACTACCTTTGAACCCACAAGAAATTTAGAAGGTCATTACCTTATTCTCCAGCTTCTTAAAATTTATATTGTTGAGATAGAAAGGGTACTCACACTCAAATACTGTTAAACTTCGAATATTATTGATGGTAAAAGATATACAATAATGGTTTCAAGATTACAAAGAGGGATACAAGAAAGTGGATATGCAAGGACTAGAGAGTAGGAGAGAAAGCTCTCGTTGGTTCTCGTTGTCTATGCTACCTTGCTAATTGTCTATTTATAATGGTTGATCTGAGTTATATTAACTCAGGTTTACAAATCATAGTTTTTTTTTTCTAGACTATGGTTACTTTGCCGTGTCTTCTTTTAGTCTTCATCAATCTTCTTTTTGTCATGTCCATCAACTTTAGTCATTCGTGTCTTCTACTTTTGTCAGATCATCTTTTCTTTAGTCTTCTCAGTCTGCTTCTGCTTTTTACTGTGCTGGGATTCTATCTTATCTCTTGCCGGTCTCCTTTGGCTGGTTGTGCCGACAGTCATAATTTCTGCCTTCAGATATTTTTTCTTGTGTGCCAATAAATCTTTTTGTGGCATCTTTTCTTTTCTTTTTTTTTATAATACTGATAAATCAATACTGGGCTCATCATAATCTTGAGCCTTTTCTTCTCTACAATATTTACATTGATGTCCTAAATTTTCTAATAGTAGTTGACATATACGTCTCTTAGTGGGTTCTGACAGATTCATTTCATTTTTTCTTATTTTGTCAGCCCATAATTGAAATTCTTTTGGGAGTCTAGTAGTCCTTCCTACTGAGTAAATACAAGTTGTGGGACCAGTAAAATAGGTCCATTGTTGTTCTTCGTTTTCTGTTAGTGTGCGATATAGTTCTTGCATGATAGTAGCTACTTCTTGTGCTCTAATGTTGTGTAGTCGATATTCGAGGTCTTCAGTATCTTCAATAATTTCTTTGATTTACTGATCACATTCATAGGGTTTTCGAGTTGTCCCAAGCTTAATAAGGTTAATGGGAGGATAATATTTGTCTGGAGTTATTTCGCATATAGTTGAGTAAAATATGATATAAATTTGGTCTGGGTCACTATTTTGGAATAATGTTTGGCTGATTCGAGTAAATGTTTGGGTAATTCACTTAATTCGGTTAGGTCTTTACTGGGATATATAGTTTGGATAAATCTATAGTCAAATAATGTTTTTACAAGTCTAGGATTAGTTCCAGGAAAGATAATGGCTTTATTTAAAGCATAATGAGAGGCATATTTGATGGTAGTGGATGGAATGGTTAATGTACATACTTTTTTTATAAGAGTTAACAAAAACTCATATTGGTCTTTTCTTTGGAAGTTGGAAATATTTGGGTCTGATATATTTCTTTTTGGTGTTTGGGTTTTACTGGATTGGGCTTGTTCTTGAATAATTTTTGAAAGAGGTGTTACTGGTGGTGTTACAACCATGGATGGTGTAACTAATTTTGGTTCTTGGGTCTTGGGCTTATTTGGCTCAAATTTGGACTTAAGGTCCGATACTATTTTCTCAATACTTGTAACTCTATTTTCTAGTCCATCTAGACTAGATTTTACTTGGTTTAGTGCTTCGTCTATATTTGACGTTAAATGATAAAATTCAGTCTCCATTAATCCTCTTAAATAAATTATTTGGGATTCAACAATATTAATTTTTAATTCTTCTGTATCAACAGGAATTAATTCCTGGTTACTTTTATCACTTACTGGACTTGTTGGCTGGTTACTTGTCATAATAATACCTGCTCAAATAATCAGCTATCAGATTATTTTTGCATTTAATATATTCAATAACATAATTATAATATGCTAAATCCATTTGCCATTTAATTAACATTTTATTACTAAGTTTACAATTATTGATTCCTTTATCTAACAAATGCTTTACTTGAGTATTTTCGGTTTTGATAATAAAAGTCGTATTAACTATAAATAATTTTAATTTTTCTACTGCTTTTACTATTGCATAAAATTCTTTCCAATTATTATGATATTTTACTTGGCTATCATTTAATTTTCCACTAGTGTATCTAGTAATATATTCAGTGTCTTTATATTCAAAATATAATGTTGCTCCCCAATAATTATCGCTTGCATCAGTGTAAATAATCCATCTAATATTGGTTGATTTTGGAATATATAATTTTGGTAAAGTTTTACATAAGTGTTTTATTTCTTCTACTACTTTCTCGGTTTTATTGTCCCAAATCCAAGTACTTTTTTCTCCTACTAATTTAGATATTTTAAAAGTTAATTTTGCTAAATTTGGTATATAATGTCTAGCCTGATTTACTAATCCTAAAAATGATTATAATTCTTTTTTATTTGTTATTTTCTTAAAATCTAAAACCTTTTTACTAATGTGTTCTTAGAGTTCTATTCCATCTGGTGTAATAGTTTGTCCTAAAAATCCTATAGTAGTTTTTCTTAATTCGGTTTTGTGAGATGATATATTTAATCATTTAGTTTCTATAAGATCTACAAATTGAGTTAAATGTTTTTCATGTTGTTGTTCATCCTCGGAAAATATTAATATGTCATCAATATAAATTACTGCAAAGTTCTTAATTGGTTCTAATAACTTAGTAACATAATCCTGAAATATACTTGGACTATAGTTAAAGCCCATAGGCAATACATTCCATTCATACAGTCCTTCTGAAGTACTGAATCCAGTGTACCTCTTACTTTCTTCTGTTAGTTTAATCTGATAAAATCCTGATTTGCAGTCAAATTTACTAAATATATTTTTTCTTTTTAATAGGTTAAATAATAAGTCTATTTTAGGAATTGGATACCTATTTTTTACAACTATTTGGTTTAATTTCCTATAATCTATCACCATTCTAGATTTTCCTCTTTTTTCTTCACTATGTTTGATTACTATCATTGCTGGTGATGAATAGTCTAATCTACTGCCTCTAATCAGATCATATTTTTTAAGTTTATTAATATGCATAATAAATTCTTGTTTTTCCTTTTCTGTCCAAGGATAAGGTTTACAATTTATTTGTTTACTATAATCTTTTAATTCTATTGAGGCTATTGGTTTAGATTTTTCCCAATGAATTAAAGGGTTTTCATTATAATTTTCCTTAATTCGTTGTTCTATTGATTTGGTTATCATGATTCCTATTTTGGGTGATTTATCTTGAATTTCTATAGGTTTACTATTTGGTATAAATTGGATTTCGTTATTATTATATTTCTTTTGAAAAGTTTCATCTTTTCTTCTATAAGGTCTAGTTATTCTTATTCCCCAAGCTTGGTGTTTACAGGGTGTTGTTAATATTAGTACTTTGTTATGGAAAGTTATTGGATAATATTGTTCTAAGAAATCTAATCCTAATAATATATCACAGCTAATTTTATTATATTGATATATTTTTGGTATTTTTAATTCATTGTTTCCTATTTGTATATTTACTTTTTTTGCAGCTAATTCTAATAAATGAATTTCGTTTCCTGCACTAGTCATTCTTAATGGTGTATTTTCTTTCTTCCAATATTCTGGTAGTAATACATTATATTTCATAGTTGTCAAACTTGCTACAGTGTCTACTAAAGCATGATATTTTCTTGATCTATATTTTCTATAATTTAATTTGATTAAGATATAATATAACATTATATTAATTTTATTTTGGGAATTATTATTGGTTGATGATTTATAGTTATGTATATTTGATTTTTTTTAATCCTATAAGGTTTTACTTGTTCTAAAAAATCTTTTCCTAATATCATTTTATGTTCTGCATTATTATTGACCATATTATCTACCCATAATTTTACTTGTATTTGATATCTTTTATTAAATCTTAAGTTTGCATTAGTGGTTGTTCCTGATTCTTTAATCATAATATTATCATCGGCTAATTGTAGTTGCATATTACTACTTTCTATTGTTGGATCTATTATAGTTATAATTTCCTGCCATAGATTATTCTTTTTGATTTCTAATACTATAAGATTTCTAGTATTAGTTAAATCTATTTGTGGGGTTGATTTTATTTTTGGTAATCTAGAAGTTATTGGTATTTCTGCTAATCTTAGTCTTTCTATGTCTGGATAGTTTTTATGACTTTGGGTTCTTGATAAGGGTCTATTACTATAACTACTTTGTGGTCTTTCATACTCTATACTATATCTGAGTTGTCCTAGATTTATGCTTATTGATCTATTACCTATTGTATTATTAAATTCTAATCTTTTTCTTAATGCATCTTGGTTTGTTATAGTGTTATCTATATTAAATTGTATTTCTGATGTTAAAGTTATTCTCTGATTATCTAAAGGTACTTCTCTTAATACTGGTGCAAAATATCTGTCTATCGATATTCTTCCTTGTCGTTTTCTATAAATTTTATGTTGATTAGTAAATACTAATCCTACTCTTACTTGTATGCTAATAATTTTGCTTCCTGGTGGCATTTTTATTCCTTTAATTTTATGGTGTACATTTAATATTTTATCCATATTTCCTTCAGCTCAACTGATTGCAAAATTTGTGTTTATTGTAAATTGTAATTTTTGGTATATTAAATTGCCGCTAAGTATTCCTAGGATACTATTTCTTACATCATCTATTATTCTTCCATCCGTTAATACTAGTTCTACTGGTGTATCTATTCCTTCTCTAAAATAGGCTTTTACTAATAATTGTACTCTTTGAATATATATTTCTGATACTTCATCTTTAAATGGTATTTTTGATATTTCATTGTCTATTAATGTTTTATTGATTAAGGGTATTCTCAATACCCCTGTTGTTAATTCTGATTCTATTGGTTGTTTTTTATCTAATATTACACAATAATATTTTTCTTTTTGATTTTTCTTTATTATTTTACTAACTTTGCTAAAAATATTTTCATGCCTTAAATCTTGTTCTTGTAAGTCTAAATTTATTTTAGATATTTTATCATATTGTTTTTCATTAAATGTAATTCTAGTTTCTGCTATTCCTTCTTTTGATTCTAATTGTTGGTTATATGATTCATAATCATCTGCTGCGCTACTCGTTTCTTCTATTTCTGTGTTCATCATATAAATATTTGGTGCTTCTTTTATATCTGAATATTCTAATTCTGATTCACTAGTTTCACTATTTAATTCTTCTTCTGACTCATATAATTTATATATTTCTATGTTTTCTTCTATCTCACTTCCATAATCTTCTACTGATTCTAAATCATATTCTTCTGCTAATTCTAAAATTTTCATGGTTTTCTTATTTTTAGGTTTTTTACAGTTGGTTGATATATGTTCTAATTCTCCACAATTATAGCATTTACATTGGGTAGGTTTTTTCTTAAAATTCATTTTCTTTTTAAAATATTTTTTACTTTGTTCCAGCCTATATCTTTTCTTTTTATAAAACTCATTATATTTTTCTTTTGGATATTTTTTAAATTTGTATTTTGTTCTAAATGGTTTTTTCTTTTTCTTATATTTTCTTAATTCACATCCCCATTTATGAGATGTTTGTAATTCTCCACATTTTAGTATGTGTTTATTAATTTTACAATACTTCTGGCTTCTCCAAGCATTTTTACATTTATCTGATAAATAATTTCCCGTAGTATCTATTACTGATATAGTATCTAATGTTTTTCCTTCTAAGGCCTTATGATATTCATCTAAAATTGGTTCACTGATTAATTTGGGTAATTGCCTAAAGAATAAATCTAAATAATATTTTTGATCTTTATAATTTTCAAATCTTGCTTCATAGTAATATTTTTTATATTCACAAATATATTGGTTTAAATATTTTGGGTCTAAGCTACATAATTCAATATTATGTAAATTTCTTATTGCTCTGTCTATTTTTGTTTTTTCATTCATATGTACATTACTTTCTACAAATTCATTTCTCAATACTTGTTCATATTGTCTAACTAATAACGTTATACACTGCCTTTTTGTTAGATTTTGGGTATTCCTTAATATTCTTACTCTATCTCGGAATTCTTGATCTTTACTTTTCCACCATTCGTGTACTATTCCTATAAATGCTGATTCTATTAGTAGGCTAACTGTTGGTATATCTACTCCTTTTGTTAATAAAGCTATTAATTGGGATTTTATCCATTCTTCTAGTCTTTTATGGTTATCAAGATTACAATCTAAATTTATCCATAATCCTGCTATTGGTACTGTTCTATTTTCGTATTGTTGTATTGGGATAGGTGTATACCTACTGGTTTTTGGTGTTTCAAAACTCATATCCATATGTGGATATTCTTCTACCCTACATGGTTCTTTATGTCTTAATTCTTCTTGTTCTAATTCTTCTTCTCTAGTAATACTAGTTCCTGTCCTAGTTATATTAAATGATGGTTGGCTTATATCTGGGGGTCTAAATGATTCAGTTACTGGTCTTTAAAATGATTCGGGTGGTTGTACTGATTTTGTAAATTGTCTGTGGTTGATTTACATATGTCAGATCACTAGTTTGCATGTTTATTTGTTCTTCTGTAATATCTATATTTGGTTCTAATCCTTCTATTTCTTTTCTTAGTTGTTCTATATCTAATTCTTTTTCTTCCTGACTCATTACTTTGTCTATATCATCTTCATTATCTAATTCTTCTAAGTTTATATAATTAATTTGCGGTTTATTTATTATTTTTGCTAGACTTAATAGAAAGTCTTCTGAATCATCTAACATTATTTTTGATAATTTGGATGGTTCAGTTTCTTCTTCTTCTATATATTCTAATTTTTCTTTTCCTTTATCTATTATCATTATTTCTTCATCTTCCTTTTTCTTTCCTGGTCTTATTCCATATCTTTCTTCATCAAATTTTTTAACTTCTTCAAATATTGTCCATAGGTTTCTATTTAATGTTTCTTGTCCTTTATGTAATATTTCTACTTTTATTCTAGTCTGTTTTGTGTTTTCATCTAATGACTGTCCCCTAATCTTTTGTTCAGTAATTCTATCTTCTTCATTTAGTATATCTATAATATTTAACATATTGATCTGTGGCGTATCTTCTATAGGTTCAATTAATGGTTCTGGTTCTTCTATCCCTAAAGCTTTCATTATTTTTTTCATATCAGTTTGTAGTTTTGATATATGTTTTCCATTCTTTTTTACTTCTTGTTTGATCTCATATATTTTTTGTTCTAAGGGCTTAGCTAATTCTATTATTCTTTCTTCTTTCTCAGAGGTCTCTACTAATCTTACTTGTTTCAAGGTTTCTACGGGTAATCTGTCCATTTCATCTAAATAATCATAATCAAATCCTCCTTGGGCTACTGCTTCATCTAAATAACATCCTAATTGTTTCATTAATAACATATTTGTAAAATTTAATTGGTTCTTTAAATTTTCACCATCTCCACCTAAACAGTATGGAGTTAATAAACATTCATCATTATCACTAATAGTCGAAATATAAGAATACAAAGGTAATTCATGTTGTTCTAAACTATACATTCGAGGTTCTATTCTATTCAAGATATCCATTGTATTATTACTGACAGTTATAATCACAGAATAATTAATTTAAAGAGCAAAGTGGGTGCTGGCTTTAAATCACTTAAAGGATATATATATATATATATATATATATATATATATATATATATATATATATATATATATATATATATATATATATATGTATGTATGATGTGTCAGTATACTTTTTTTAAAAAAAATAAATTTATTTTCGAGATAATTCCAAAAAATTCAAAAATATATCTTCTTGTTTTTATGTTCAAGATATATTCAAAAATATCAAAAAAATCCAAAATATATTCCCCTTTCAATTGAAAAAAAAAAAAGATCTAGAAACAAAAATTTTCCTATCGCGCGATTGTTAATCAATGCCGTATGATAATAAGAAAATCAAACAATTTTTATTGGGATGAGAGGCCGACTTCATTAGAGTGGATCCTCCCTTATTTTTTCTAAATCAAATACTCATTATGCGATTGTATAACGATGCAAGTGAGGAAAAATTTCCCTTAAAAATAAATTTGTTGAATTTAAACCATTTAAAAATTAGATGAAGTACTCATAACGTGATTGTGTAACAATACTAATGAGGAAAAGTCTCTAAAAAACTCTCTTTTAAAATAGATCCTAAAAATTTAAAATATTTTTTTTACAAAAATGATTCCAATCGCTGGGTACGTAGGCCCTAGGTAATACCTAGCCAAGTCCAATCTTATATATATCGTTATTTTTCATTTTTTTACTATTCTTTTTTATTTTTTATTTTATTTTTCGTGATTAATAAGGGTAATCATTTAAGGTGAATATAAAATCATTGTACATTTTTTTGATCATACGTATAGGGTGCCTAATACCTTCCCTATACGGTTCAACTTCCGAACTCAATTCTCTCTAAACGCAGACCGTCAAATTTAGAGGTTTTTCCAGGTGTTTCCTAACAAATTAAACTTTGGTGGCGGCTCCAAATAAAATTGGTTTTTGATTTCGAAAGCTGATTTTATTTTATTTTATTTTTTCTTTTTCTAAGAAAACACCGGCTGGTCACATTTCGGGTGTGACAGTTTGGCGACTCGGCTGGGGACAATTCGAGAGTTGATATTGATTTACCAAGTGTGCAATTAAATTTGATAGTCATCTTAATTACCCTTATATTTGATTTTTAATTTTAATTTTCATTTTATTTTGTTTTATTTTATTTTGTCTTGTATATTTACTTGTACATTTTTTTTATTCTTTTTTTCATTCTAATTAAGATTTTCTATTTTATTTTATTTATTTTAATTACGTTTATATTTTATTTTATTTTTTTATTTTATATTATATTATTTTTGTCTTATATATATTTACTTTATTCTCCTCACACATTATGTATTAACACATCCCTTGCACACACTGGCTCTATACCCGGGCTGAGCGAAACCACATGATAGAAGGAAGTCTAGTGATCTCGCAGAGGGTCTATCCCTTGTGGGGATCACGAAAGCTTCCGCTCAAGCTGTACCTCTTTTGTTAGTATGGAGTTCACAGAGAGTATACCTCTTGTGTCCTCGATGTTAGCAATCGGAGATTCTCATGAGTTTTTAACTATAGGAGCAGTCTGAGGACCTTTAAATCCAGACTTAGAATCCCACCTGAAACTTGTCACTATTAATTGGTCTAAAAGATCAATCAGGGTAGACTTCATCAACATAGGAACCCTCAAGTAGGACACATAAATACTTTTTTTTCTTCTCATTTATTAATTTTTGTATAATCTCTTCTTTTCTTTTTCTTTTATTATTATTATTATTATTATTATTATTATTATTATTATTATTATTCTTTATTTTATTTTTCCTACTCTGATATATTATTTAAATTATTTCTCCTTTTTCCAATCCAATAAAATAATTTTCAAACAACAATGGTTCATAAATTTTTTTTTCTTTTTTCATTCATTCTTTTTCTTTTTTTTTTACTTCTTTTTTTTTGGAAGGGAAACTTTGTAACTCTTTTCCTTTTTCATTGCATTAAATTAGTTTTATTTTCTCTTTCTCTTAGAGTTAACTTTTGAAGCACGAGTGAAAATGGTTTTTTCTGACAATCGTTCTTCCCGAAAACTCATGAAAGAAATGAAAGCTCATCAAGAACGCGAGGGTGATGCACTATCCAGAGGCTACCATAGCTCATTACCAATAGAAGTCAAGATAACAGTTAAGGTCAATTGTCTTCAAGAGCTCAAGGCCCATCACGAATTAATGTCTCCAATCGAAAAAGATTTGTTGTCAAAGAAATTTGGAAGGATTGCTGATTTATTGTATGTGAAGCCTCAAGAAATGGCAATTCTAGTAATGTTGAATTATTGGGATCCATCATTCCGAGTTTTCACATTTGAAGATATGGACACGACTCCCACGATAGAAGAATATGGACTCATGCTTGGTTTACACTTAAACAACCACCAACCAATCTACGTACCGAGACATGTCAGTCCATCCTTGCATAAGATAGATGCATTGTTTGGGGTGTCGTATGATCAGATGAAGAAATCAATGGTGAAAAGAGGAGAGACCACGGGATGGGAATTGACCTACATCTTAAAAATTCTAGACGAGTTCAAAATGCGCCATGATGGAAAAGCCTATCTTGATCTATTTTCCTTAGCAATCTATGGGTCTATGCTTTTCTCTTCTGCCATGGGGATAATAGATCAGAAAGCAATTGATGTATTTTTATCAGTATTACATAATGGGGTTAATCCGATCCCAACGATCCTGGCAGACACTTTCCTATCCTTAAATCATAGTCGAAGAAGTGGAAAGGGAAATCTCCGATGTTGTATACACATGTTGTATGTCTGGGCATGCAATCACATCTTTGGAAAGAAGTATGTAATTTATGGACCAATACCAAAACCTGTAGAAAAATTCTTACGTTCTCCTGTTGAACAGAAAGACAAACAAGGATGGATTGACGTCTTTCAATCCGTGAACTCATCATCTTATACATGGAGCTTATCTGGGATGGAAGCAAGAGGTGTTTTACTATGGTGCGATAAATTTCAATGTGTGCCATTAATAGGGTCTAGAGGTTGCATAGCATATAGCCCTGCCATGGTTCTAAGACAGTATGGTCGGATGCAGAATATTCCCAGAACGCAAGGTCTAAAAGAGGTCGAATTTGAATATCAAAATTCATATAGCAAAGAATTATGGGAGCAAATTCGAGTTGCATGGGAAAATATAGAAACAAAGGATTATAAAGAAGTAGGGCCATTTGGAATATGGACTACTCCTGAATACCCGCAATGGTTTAAAGAAAGGGGGAAGGACATGGTGTTGACCCGAATGATCAATGCAAATCAACCACCGAGTATTAGAACGGACCCTCGAGACTACGCCGAAGAAAACAAGATGCGCGAAAAGATTGATTATGCAAAATTAACTGAAGAACTGAAGAAGGTAGCCGGTCAAAAAAGAAAGAAAGAGGAAGAATGTGAGCAGTTGATAAAGAAGATCCAAAAAATGAAAGAAGAGAATGAGGAACTTTGTGCTAACCTTGTTCGTACTTCGCAAACCAAAACTGATGCGTTAATATCTAAAGTAAGCCAGTTATCCGAGGCCTTAGATGAGCAACAAGGTTATATCGACATATACCAACAGAAAATAACATACCTAGAAGAGGATGCACAACGTTTAAGGGCAGAAAAGAGCCAAGCTTTAGATGAAGCCATAGGAAAAGAAGAGGCTATTGTTAAGCTGCAAAGTAAAAATAGATACTTAGCGTCTGAGGTGTGGCCCATCAATCACTTGAAGTCTGATATGGAGCATATTACACAACAACATAAAGAAGTGGTAGACAAAAATAAGGAGTTAATAAATGAGGCTGAGCTAAATTTGACGAGATTGGCTACACGAGTGAAGGAAATAGAAGATCAGGCCACGCCATTTAAGCTCCCAGAAAGAGAATTGATATGTACAAAGAGACAAAAGAGCTCCTAGAGATGTGGAGTCGCAGTTGAATATTTTGATATAAAATTATAATGTAAACGTTGATGTATTTCAAATTTGAGTTAAATTTTCTTTTATGTAAAATGTCAGTGTTATCTGAATTTTATAAACATGTCTTTTCATCTGAAAATATGATTATCAATCGAATTCACGTGAATGTACGCCTTCACGAGAAATGTCGGTGTTATTCGAATTTCATTCAAATATATAAAACCATCAAGCAATATCATTACAATTTGACCGAAATCAAGAGCTTTCATGAGTTTTTGGGAAACGCGTCCCCATTCTCAAACAACACACTCGTGCTTCAATAAGGAAAATTTTCAAAAAAGGTAATGATAACACGATTTAATAAACTTTCCCAAAAAATGATTCTTAATCTTTCTTTTCAGAGAAAGGGAAAAGAAGAAGAAACTTCATCATTGCACCTCCTAAAGGAAAATCGTCTAACCAGGCCCTGCCATCGACTCGTGTGTATAACACCCGTTCACGAAGTAACTCAATGGAAAGCCAATCAGGCGATAACCAAAGAACAGAAAATGACACCACCGCGCGTTTGGAAGCATTGGAAGGGAAGCTTGCCCACATAACTGAAATGATTTTAGCATTGACAGAAGCAATGAAAGGAAAGCAAATAGATACATCTGATGTTTCCTCAATGCCTATAGCTATTGAAACCCAAGTTGAGACAAATAATCCTATGCCAGCATATGTTAACCCAAAAGTAAAAGTGAATGAGATAGTGGTCATTCCCACACTAGACAAGAGGACATATTCCCAAGCAAAAATAGCAGATACATTGGGCCATACTAACCTTAATGTAGGGGATGACACCAAGTAGGGATATCCTGGTGACGACCTCGTATACACACTACAGATTCCAGCCTCAA
This sequence comes from Biancaea sappan, assembly GCA_037074585.1. NCBI lineage: Eukaryota > Viridiplantae > Streptophyta > Magnoliopsida > Fabales > Fabaceae > Biancaea > Biancaea sappan. Next base: position 41,854,883 of record CM073498.1, read on the forward strand.
GGATTGATAAAGAAGATAAGAGTCTTAAAGAAGAAATTGCAGAAGTTAAAAACCAGTTGCATGCCTTACGAGAGCCAGTATCGTGGGGATCACTAGAATTAGATAAATTATGTCTGACACCCGAGATAACGATCCTAAAGGAATTCAAGATGCCATAATTCTCTAAGTACGATGGCATCGGAAACCCTGTTTACCATCTGAAGTCTTATTGTACTAAGATGTGCGTCTGGTCTCGTAATGAGAAGTTCTTGATCAACTTTTTCCCCGAAAGTTTAACCGGAGCTGCATTACTATGGTTTATGCAATTAGACCAATCAAAGGTCCAAAAATAGGGGATCTGGCAGACTTGTTTATGAGGCAATACAAGTTTAATTTACAAACTGCTCTGACCAGAGAGCAGTTGAAGGCAATGATAAAGAAAATTTTTGAAACATTCAAGGAATACGGCCAGAGATGGAGGGTAATGGCATCACAAGTGCAACCTCCATTGATCTAGTCTGAATTCTATTCCTACTTTATCCGCACCTTACCAGACCTATTCTATAGAATTATGCTTGGAACTCATGTCACCGACTTCGCAGACTTGATTGAAATTGGAGAAAGAATCGATGCAGATATTTGCGAAGGGAAACTCTCGAGTTGCCAAGCAGAAAGTATCTCAAAGAAAGGACAACCTACAAAGAAAAAAGAAGCAGAAGTGAGTTACGTACAGCTGATAAAACCATATCCTCAACAACAATCTTACTCTTATCGGCCGAACAATCAAAGCCAAAATCAATCGGGGCCAACTAGACATGCTTAATGGGGAGGACAAAGGGCCTCAAAACCAACGGATAACCGCCCGTGGCTGAATTTCAATACAACAAATGCTGAGTTATATAAAAATTTGTTAGCCACTCAACTCCTAGGACCTCGGCCTGCAAAGATAATGAACCCACTATATCCAACATAGTATGATCCTAATGCCACATGCGATTTCCACATGGGAGCTTTTGGTCATTCGATCAAAAACTGTGTGGCATTTAAAAGAAATGTGATAGAATTGATTGATTCTAACCACATCCAATTAAAGACAGGAGATAATTCTACCATCGGAAAGAATCCTTTACCAAGTCATGAGGGGCAAGTGAATCTTATTGAAGAAGAAACCAGGCCATTGAGGAGTCTAGTTGACTCTAATATTCCAATGAGATGTCTATATATGGGTCTTAAAGAAGCAGGTTATATATTGGAATCTTTGGGAGTCAGAAGAAGTGAGAACATGGAGTATTATGAGTACCACCAAGAGGAAATGGGATATGATATTGAAGGATGCCTAGAATTCAAATCCTTGATCAAGAAAATGGTGGCTTTTGGAATAGTGGTCCCTGGGAAGGCACATGAAGTAATTTGCGCAACATCAGAAGTACAAGACCAAGTTGACAAGAGGAAGATTGAGTTAGCATACTATACAATTAACCCTACTCCTCAAGCGGCAACTCAACCTAAACTCTCAGCTCAAAGGCCATCTGTGGTCATAAGTATACCAGCACCATTTCCCTACCAAAGTAATCGTGCAGTGCCGTGGAGGTATAATAGTCGAATGGAGTTTTCTTCGAGTAACATAACAATGACTAAGGCTCCTAGGGAAGAGATCGTAACAAATATAGCCAATGCAGGGGGAATAACTCGAAGTGGTAGAATCTACCTTCCTATCGAAACAAAGAAAGCCAATAAAGAGAAAGAAATGATGGAAAAAGAGCCTGAAATTGATGATGAGGAATTTCTACGAATCATGAAACAAAGTGAATATGATATTGTAGAACAACTAAAAAAGACTCCTGCTAAAATCTCAATATTATCACTGATCCTGAATTCCAAGCCACACCGACAAGCCCTGTTGAGAGTCTTAGGAGAAGCTTTTGTACGTCCAAATGCTTCACCAAAAAAAGTGGCAAGTGTGATGAGCATCACTAAATCATTGGCCACAATCTCTTTTTCAGAAGAAGAAATTGTTAGAACTGCTGCTAGCAAACCAAAAGCTTTGCATATCACACTAAAATGTCATGGATTTATCATTGCCAAGGTTCTAATTGATGGTGGATCAGCTTTAAATGTCCTACCACTCTCCACGTTCGAGAAATTAGAACTATTACAGATAGAAGATAGCGATATGATTGTGAAAGCATTCGACGGAACTCGAAGGGAGGTATTAGGCATGGTTGACTTACCCCTCGAAATTGGTCCATGCACATTTATGGTAAGCTTCCAGATTATGGATGTAGATCCATCATATACCATGATTTTGGGCAGGCCATGGATCCATAAAGCAGGTGCTGTGCCTTCAACCTTGCATTAAAAGGTAAAGTTTATTGAAGGGGAAAGAATAATCACTATAAAGGGAGAAGAGGAATTAATGGTGACTAAGCCAAGTTCGGTCCCTTATATCGAGGCTACTGAACAAGTGATAGAGACCTGATAACATGCTTTTTCCATTTATTTTAGTCCCTTTTTTAGTCCTTTTTGCCTCTTTAATTTTGTTAATTCTCTAATTTTATTATGTTTTAGAATTTATTGTGTATAAACTATTTATGGATTGAATGTGTCTCAATTTTATATTTTTAGAACTTGAATTGTAAAATACTCAATTTAATTCCTACAAATTTTAATTTTGGAGAGAAAAGTGCTGACATGGACAAAGATGCTGATTTAGATGCTAATGTGACACTTTTTAGGTGATGCAGATGCTGACTAGGTTGTGCTGGATGTGGGGTCCATTTGAACTCTCATATTGAGGGAGCTAAGTCATTTTTCTGATGGGAAGTCCTAGCACCATTTTTCTTCTTTCCTAGAGCAGCAGTGGCTGGGAGCAACACAGAGGCAACTCTCTAACTGGTTTTGAGGGAGAGGAAGCCTTCCCACTTGGGAATGGCTCTCCTTCTCCCATTTTCTTTCCTTTTCTTCTATTTTCTTTCATAGTTTGTTAGTTTTCTGTTGTATTTTGTAGATTTCTGTCATGTTCTTATTCTCTTCCATGTAATTTTTTTATGTTTAAAGATTGATGTAGTTTGGTTCTATGATGTTTTATTGCTGAACAATTTCGATTTTAATGCACTTTCGTTTAATGGAATGGATTTTACTGATTATTCTTCCTCTTGAATGCTTGATTAACCTTCAATGAGTTTGGGATTTTGATGTCTATGCTAGATTTAGCTGGATATTGAGCTTGACCTTGTAATTTCTAACATAAATTAGATTATCTAGATATAGATAGTTTTATTTATGTGGCTTGAATAATTTTCTTGAGCTTCATAACTTAATTGAATGGTTGATCTAAGATTTTAGTCAATTATTTTGGTTAAGTTAGATTGTAATTTCAAGGTTTTTGGATTCAATCATATTTTAGAAAATTGGCCAACATTGAATGGATTGTAATTTAATTGAATTGTTCTTCAATGATTCAAAGATTAATTTGTCTATGAATTAATCGGATTAGACCAACGAAATCAATCTCATTTTCTTGTGTAGTCGGTCATTTGATGAAATGGAAATTGTACTTTAATTCATTTGGACCAATGAATATTTTCTTGGCCAAAGTTCTATTTTATTTATTGTCATATGAAGCTTGTTATTTATACATGTATGCGATTGCTATGTATTTGTAATGAGTAGGACAAGAGATAACATGTCATATGCGATTGCGAGGCATTGATGTGATTAGGACTTGATCGGATTATATTTGAGTTATAGATTAGTGAAGATCTTCCTAACTATAATTTTAATATAATTCAGTCTTAGAAGATTTTCTGAAAATTTTAGATTGAAGATTACATAATAGAATTAGCCAAGAATATTCAAAGGAAAGGATGATGATGTACAATTCCATGGAATTTGTGACCAGTCCACATCTTTTCTCTGTTTTGTTTTCTATTTAGTTATTTAAATTTCAGTTATTTATATTGTGTTGTTTCAATCATCACCCCCCTTTTTTGTGTAATTTCTGAATTTTCCTTCATAAGTCTTAATAGCATTTCACTTAGCCTAATTGAATTTTATTTGATACCTCAATCTCTGTGGGACGATACTCTACTTATCACTTTATTACTTGTTGCGACCCAATATACTTGCTGGAATTTTATATGTGCTATAAATTATAAGCACCAAGACCACCTTCCAGAGTTTGGAAGTCGAGGCAACTAAGGAATCTGGCAAAGATGTAAATTCAGTGGTAGCAAGCATCTTGAAAAGAAATGGATTCGAAGCTGGTAAAGGGTTAGGTGTAAACTTGCAAGGTATTAAAGAACCAATTGCTCTCCTAGTGAATGCAAATAAAAATGGGTTAGGATACGAGCCCACGACAGAAGATTAAATGAAAGAGAAGTTGACCCTAAACAAACGACATGAGAAGCTGGAGATCCCACATATAAGAGCTTCATTTCCAGCACCTTCCGAAGTGATAAACCAACCTGAGGTCTCCATGGTTACTGAAAGTAAGGAAGCTGTGCAAGGACTCAAAGCCTGGATCGTGACTGATGACACTAGAGAACCATTGAAGAATTGGGAGATTGAGAAAGTCAAAGATGTTTTTAATTTAGAGTAATTATTTTCTTTGTAATTTAGAGTAGTTACTGAATTAAATTTCTTTTATTTTTTCCACATCTATTCTATTCTTTTTCTTTCTATTCATTTCTCTTTTATTTCTTTACCTTCCAGAAAATTGCATTCCTCGGAACTCCTGTCCAACACAGAAGTTCCTGAGGTCTTGTCAAATGATTTACATGTTACCATGGATATGTAAAACCATGAATCTAATGATGAAATAGTCCAAACATTTGCTAAAATATTAGAATCCACCGAAAAAGGAATAAGTCCTCATGAGGAAATAATTGAAGTAATAAATATGGGGACTGAAGAAAATAAAAGGGAGTTAAGAATTGTCGACAATCCCGAAAGGAAAGAAATGGTTGATCTGTTCAAAGAATACCAAGATGTCTTTACATGGTCTTATCAAGACATGCCAGGACTTGATCCAGGAATCGCTTCCCATAGGATTCCTTTATACCCAAATATCGAACCAAAGAAGCAGAAACTAAGGAGATTGAGTGCAGAAATGTCCCTAAAAATTAAAGAAGAAGTGACGAAGCAACTTGATGCTGGTTTCCTCCAAGTTGCCTGATATCCCCAATGGGTGGCTAACATTGTACCTGTGCCAAAGAAAGATGGGAAAGTACGAATGTGTATAGATTATAGAGACTTAAATAAGGCTAGCCCAAAGGATGACTTTCCTTTGCCCCACATTGATATGCTAGTCGACAACACAGCACGTAACCACCGTTATTCATTTATGGATGGTTTCTCTGGCTATAATAAGATCCCTATGCATGAAGAGGATAAAGAGAAAACTACCTTCATCACCCAATGGGGAACTTACTATTATCGAGTAATGCCGTTTGGGTTAAAGAACGCTGGGGCAACTTATCAGCGAGCCATGGTAGCACTATTTCATGACATGATGCATAAAGAAATAAAAGTATATGTAGATGACATGGTAGCCAAAAACTACTGAAGGGGAAAGCCACATAGCGGTTCTAAGAAAGCTGTTTGAGAGGCTACGTAAGTATAAGCTCAAGTTAAATCCTAATAAATGTATCTTCGGAGCTTTATCTGGGAAACTGTTCGGATTCATTGTAAGCCAGAGGGGGATAGAGGTTGATCATGAAAAAATAAAGGCTATAAGAGAAATGCCACCTCCCCAAACAGAGAAAGAGGTTCGAAGCTTCTTGGGGCGGTTGAATTACATTGCAAGGTTTATAGCAAATCTGACCTCGACTTGTGAGCCCATATTCAAGTTGCTGAGGAAAAATCACACTGGGAAATGGGATGACAATTGCCAATAAGCCTTTGACAAAATCAAAGACTATTTGTCAAAACTCCCAGTCCTAGTTCCCCCGTCACCAGGGCACCCATTAATCTTGTATTTGACAATCCTATCTGGATCAATGGGAGCTGTGCTAGGTCAACATGATGAATCAGGCAAGAAAGAACTGGCGATTTATTACCTGAGCAAGAAGTTCAATGATTGTGAAGCACGATATGCCATGATTGAGAAAACTTGTTGTGGGTTGGCGTGGACAACAAAAAGGTTAAGGCAATATATGCTCTACCATACAACCTGGTTAATCTCCAGAATGGACCCTTTGAAATTTATCTTTGAGAGCCCACACGTGGCTGGAAGGGTTTCAAAATGGTAAGTGGTGTTGTCTGAGTATGATGTGGTATACATGACAAGGAAGTCCATTAAAGGGAGTGTAATAGCAGACCACCTAGCGGAGCACTCACTTAATGAACACCAACCTCTGGACTTCCATTTTCCTGACGAGGAGGTTCTTGCCATTAAGGATGAGGAAGATAAAGTTGATGAAGAAGGAAAATAATGGAAAATGTATTTTGATGGGGCTGTCAATGCAAATGGGAATGGCGTTGGAGCTGTAATCGTATCACCCAAAGGAAAGCAATTCCCAGTAGCCATCAAGTTGGAATTCGATTGCACAAATAATATAGTAGAATATGAAGCATGCGTCAATGGTTTACAGGCAGCCATCGCTTTAGGAGTAAAAAGCTTGAAGGTGTTTGGTGATTCAGCCTTAATAATCTACCAGGTGAATGGAAAATGGCAAACCAAAGACTCAAAATTAGTGCCATATCAAAAATACTTAACTCAGCTACTTGGTCAATTTGAAGAAATTAGCTTTCACCACATGACGCAAGATAAAAACCAGTTTGCGGATGCCCTGGCTACCTTAGCAGCAATGATCCAACTCGATTGCGGGGTGCATGTCCATCCAATCCAAATCAAATCATGTAGCATACCTACACATTGCTTGAGTATAGAAGAAGAATTTGATGAACATCCTTGGTACCATGATATAAAAATTTATATGGAAGATAGGGTTTACCCAGAAGGAGCTACGGAGAATGATAAAAAGACAATCCGATGCCTAGCCATGAATTTCTTCATTACTAATGGTTTTTTATACAAAAGGAGCCACGATGGTACACTTTTACAGTGTATAAATTCAAAAGAGGCCCAAAGAATTGTGACAGAGCTCCATGAAAGGATATGTGGGACCCATGCAAATGGCCATACTTTGGCTAAACAAATTCAAAGATGTGGTTACTTCTGGATGACTATGGAAAGGGATTGCATTGAACATGTTAGAAATGTCATAAATGTCATATTCATTCAGATAAAATCAATGCACCCCCAGTTCCATTACACAACTTGACAACACCATGGCCATTTTCAATATGAGGCATCGACGTAATCGGCCCCATAAATCCAAAGGCATCAAATGGACATCATTTCATCCTTGTCGCCATTGACTATTTCACTAAATGGGTAGAGGCTAACTCATATGCTAATGTGACCTAAAAAACCTTCACCAGGTTTATGAAAACCAATATGGTGTGTCGATATGGTTTACCCGAAAGGATTATCACAGATAATGCACGGAATTTGAACAGGGCGGAAATTAAGAAGTTTTGTGAGCGATTCAAGATCAAACACCACAATTCAACACCCTATCACCCGCAAATGAATGAAGCAGTCGAAGCCGTAAATAAAAACATAAAGAAGATCATTGAAAAGATGATAGTGACGTACAAGGATTAGCATGAAATGCTTCCCTATGCGTTACACGGCTATCGAACTACTGTACGTACTTCAACTGGGGCAACACCTTATTCCCTAGTTTATAGGATGAAGGCCGTGACACCTATTGAAGCAGAAATCCCATCCTTAAGGGTCCTTATCGAAGCTAATTTAAATGAAGACGAATAGGTAAAAACTAGGTTTTAGCAATTGAATATGATCGAAGAAAAACGATTAGCTGCTATTTGTCATGGACAGTTGTACCAAAAGAGGATGGCCAAGGCTTTTAATCGGAAACTTCACCCTAGGGAATTTAGGACTGGAGATTTAGTCCTAAAGAAAGTGCTGCCAAATCAAGATAATCCCAGAGGTAAATGGGCGCCTTCGTATAAAGGGCCTTATGTGGTCAAATATGCCTTCACAGGGGGTTTATTAATCCTAATAGATATGGATGGCCAAGAGTTGTCAAGACCTGTTAACTCTGATGCAGTCAAGAGATACTATGCTTGAAGAGGGCTTTTTTTTAAAAAAAAAGGGGGGAAAGAAAGAAAGATTAAGCTCGCTAAGCCGAAAACCTGAAAAGGCGACTCAGGCAAAAATTAGAGCTCATCAAAGCCTACTAGATCGAAAACATGGAAAATTGTCTAAGAAAAAATACGGGCTAAAAAAAAAAAAAGGAAGCTCGCTAGACTAAAAGCCCAAAAGGGTAGTTTAGGCAAAAGTTAGAGCAATAAAGAGCCCTCAAAGCGCTTGAAGAAACATGAGAAATAGAGAGTCAGACACTTCAACTCAATTCCTCCAACGCTCAGAGGCATAAAGGAAGATGTATAAGATTGAAACACGATTAGGTCATCAGTCAGCACTCATGATAACTTATCCATGGTAACATGACAAATCGCTCAATAAGTCGACTCAGGAATAAACAAAGGACATTTTATAAAAGAACTACTTTGATTGCAATTCTGTAATTGTCTTGAATTTATTTTGTTGTTCTTATCGTTCTAACAATATGTCTTCTGTTCAAACTTCTTAATAAATGAGGATTATTCTTCTAGTAATGTCTCATCCGCCTGGAAGATATCTCTTTAAATCTACATGACAATTACTTCACTTTTGTTCCATATAAGGCAAATTAAAGATTAAGGACAACATTCAATTTTACATAAAATATCACATCTAATGACTTATCAAACTCTCTCTTCTTAATCTATGAGAGCTCTGGATTATCATTCAAGAAACTGGTTAAGACGAGTACATCATTCAATGACCTCATGGTGTTGTAACCAAAGGCACTTCAAAAGACAACCTCAACTATAAAACAGGGGCAAAATTGGAAAATGATTATGGTTCTATCCGACGACACAGTCGAGGGCACACAAGCTTGGTTAGACGAGAATCCTAACAGAATGCGGTAATCTACTGACAATTAAGTAAGCATTTTCCTCTCAAAGTAGCATCTCTGGCTCTCTTTAAATGAAATAAGTCAATCAATAAATTGATTTTCTCTTGCATCTCATGCACACCTTTAGCATTTAAGCAACCTTAAAGCCTCAAACTGTTAGACACTCAAATGTGAAATTGTTGAATACATGAACTCTCTACCAGCATTAGAAATTGAGATACGCCAAGTCTTTTTTTTTTAAAAAAAAAGGGAGAGATATATAGATATTTTGATCTTTGACCAAAGATTCAGATTTGAAAGTCCTATCATTTTAAAGCCCGGAGACGACCGGCACCCACCTTTCAAATCTCAAAGATGACTAGCACCCATTATTTTAAAGCCCGGAGGCAACTGGCACCAATCATCTTGAAGCCTGGAGACGACCGGCACCAATCATATTGAAGCCCAGAGACGACCGGCACCTATACTCTTAAAGCCCGGAGACAACCGGCACCCACCTTTCAAAGCCCAGAGATGACCGGCATCCATTATTTTAAAGCCCAAAGACAACCGGTGCCAATCATCTTGAAGCCCAGAGACAACTAGCACCAATCATTTTAAAGCCCGAAGATGACTGGCACAAATCATTTTGAAGCACGGAGACAATCGGCACTAATCATTTTAAAGCCTGGAGATGACCGGCATACACCTTTTCGAAGCCTAGAGACAACTGGCGCCCACCTTTTTCAAAGCCTGGAGACAACCGGTATACACCTTTTCAAAGCCCAGAGAGGACTGGCACCTACCTTTTTCAAAGCCCGGAGGCAACTGGCACATACCTATTCAAAGCCCGAAGACGACCGGTATACACTTTTTCAAAGCCCAGAGACAACTAGCGCCCACCTTTTTTAAAACCTGGAGACAACCGGCGCACACCTTTTCAAAGCTCGGAGATGACCAGCACCCACCTTTTCAAAGCCCGGAGATGACTGACACCCATTATTTTAAAGCCCAAAAATGACGGACACATCACTTCATTTGCTTTTAATATACCTTTGACAAAATTAAGTGTTCTCTATCTTTACTCTCTCCTTAAACTATATTATTTCAATTTCATTTTCATACTCTAGTTTAAAAAGTGAGTAAAGAGAGGTAACTGTAAACACTTAATTTTTCTTTAAAATAAAATTAAAAATTAAAAATTATATAATAATAATATTAAAAAAATCTGCATAGTAGTTTTAAAATATGATACAATCAGTTACAGGAGGATATGCACGTCGCTGAACTACTCCCTAGCTTCACGGAGTTGGAACTTGAAACAGATATGGGAGTGCGCTGGGAGTTGAGGGAGAGAGAGCCATCCATGATGCTTTGATGCATGATGGCAGAGCATGATAAATAACCAAAGTGAACAGCAACAAAAAAAGGGAGGACGGACTGAGAGATTGAGAGAAAAAATAGGGGGTTCAATCAAAAAAGAAAACAGAGCATAAACAAAACAACAACCAGAGGAGACGTACGGAAAAGTGTTGAGAGTCTGAGAGTAAATACTGAGGGAAGCATACAGCAAGAGTGGAGACGTGAGTACAGAAACAGAGATAATAGGAAACAACGAACAGAACTATGAGCACAGGAAGCAGAGAAATTAAAACAGAGCAGGTATTCTGTGTGTTGGGGGTATGCTTTTCTGTTATATATGTCTATATGCTTTTATATGCTATATATATCTCTAAGGAAGATCATGTGTCTATAGATGAACGTATACGCGTGGTTATATGAAGGCATGTGTTGTGTATACTATATATACATATATAATATCAGTAAGCATATTCCATTTCCTCTTCTCACTTTGTTGTATTGATTCTAGTTTAGAATAAATTGAATCTTATAAGAATTATTGTTTTCTAAATCTTTGTACAAAGTGGGTTGATTTCACATATGGAAATTTTATAGCAACTCCACTAATGGACTCCTTCAATTAGAAGGATGAGCATGGAATCAAAAACATGAGAAGAAACGCCTAAATAGCATGCAGGGACTAAACTGAAAATAAATGAAAAGTTTTCAGAGACTGTTTTAATTTTTTTAAAAAAATATTTTTGCCACCTATGAACATAGAGGAATCTAAATATGGTCTTAAATTAGGAAAAGGATAAAAGGAAAATAATCACTCAGGGACCTCGATGAAACGATAGAAAGGTAAGTATGTATCCTTTTATTTTTGTTATCTTTCTTTCTTCCTTTGACGTTGTGTCACGTAAATGTGTGTGTGTACATAATATATATATATATATATATATATATATATATATATATATATATATATATATATATATATATATATATATATATATATATATATATATGTATGATGTGTCAGTATACTTTTTTTTTAAAAAAATAAATTTATTTTCTAGATAATTCCAGAAAATTCAAAAATATATCTTCTTGTTTTTATTTTCAAGATATATTCAAAAATATCAAAAAAAATCCAAAATATATTCCCCCTTCAATTAAAAAAAAAGATCTAGAAACAAAAATTTTCCTATCGCGCCATTGTTAATCAATGCCATAGGATAATAAAAAAATCAAACAATTTTTATTGGCATGAGAGGCCGACTTCATTAGAGTGGATTCTCCCTTATTTTTTCTAAATCAAATACTCATTATGCGATTGTATAACGATGCAAGTGAGAAAAAATTTCCCTTAAAAATAAATTTGTTGAATTTAAACCATTTAAAAATTAGATGAAGTACTCATAACATGATTGTGTAACAATACTAATGAAGAAAAGTCTCTAAAAAAAACTCTCTTTTAAAATAGATGCTAAAAATTTAAAATATTTCTTTTACAAAAATGCCTTCCAGCTTACGAACTACGTGGACTTTGATCCCAATCGCTGGATACATAGGCCCTAGGTAATACCTAGCTAAGTCCAATCTTATATATATCGTTATTTTTCATTTTTTACTTTTCTTTTTCATTTTTTATTTTATTTTTTGTGATTAATAAGGGTAATCATTTAAGGTAAATATAAAATGATTGTACATTTTTTAATCATACGTATAGGGTGTCTAATACCTTCCCTATACGGTTCAACTTCCGAACTCAATTCTCTCTAAACGCAAACCGTCAAATTTAGAGGTTTTTCCTAACAAATTAAACTTTGGTGGCGGCTCCAAATAAAATTGGTTTTTGATCTCGAAAGCTGATTTTATTTTCTTTTCTTTTCTTTTCTTTTCTTTTATTTTTCTAAGAAAATGCCGGCCGGTCACATTTCGGGTATGACAATAATGATGCGACGATCACAAACAATGTGCTCACTTAGATGTTGAAGAAACCATAACTAATTAGCATCATTTTCTTGTTCAACAAGTGCAAATGCAGTAGGCAACACTTTATTGTTGCCGTCTTGAGATGATACTATTAACAAGGTTCCTTTGTACTTTCCATATAAAAACCACCTGCAGAATGGACTTCAAATATGGCAAGGCATCTATACAGGGCTTTTAAGACTAGAGTACTAGTCGAAACAACGCCCGTGGACCATCTTTGTCTAGGGGACAAGGATCTGTATCCTACACCACCACAGAACATAGCATAAAATGTTCAATTTCTTTCATCCACCGAGGTAATAAGGTATATGATCATTCCCACGCCCCAAATGCCATTGAAATGGCCTTCAATTTTCTGGCCCATGCTTTCTTATAAGAAATATTGTAACCGAATTACACCCGGATCAAGGCAATTACTTGACTAACTGGGAGATCTGACTTCTTCACCACTAATTTAAAAATATGATTTGCTATAACGTCTCCATCCAATTTTGGGTGGTCTTGAGCCAGCAATGCATGGACACAACTGTGTGGACCCGGATACTTCGTGATCACCCATCCCTGAGTCTCCACCCACAACCGTTTTCTTTTCTAGGGCATACATATACCTCAACACCTTTCCTTTGGTAGGCCACCCTATAGTCTTGGTGATTTCTTATAAAATATACTTTCACTGCAAGTACTTTTTTTTAAAAGTAAATTGACGTTGAATTTATTTCAAAAAATAGATTTTTATTCTAAAAATTTTTCATTTTGAAAGAGACTTTCCCTTAAGACTTATTTATTTTAAAAGGATATTTATTTCATTTGAATATTTAAATATTTCGAACGAAAGATTTTTCATATGAGGTGATGACATCATACACCCTTAATTTTATGTAGTTAATGTTAATTTATATAATACATATGTAATTTGTTTTACAGTTTTACATAATTACGATGATAAATGTAGGGTATTTCAAGGATAGGTTTGGCTTATAGTAATATTAAAGTGTCATTACTGTGTTAGTCATGAGCATTGATAGCAGGTCATGACAATGCCCTTTTTACTTACGATGAATTGTCACATGCTTTTGATGAACTAGATGATTCAAAACATATGTTACAAAAATATCATGATTTTAGTCGTGCTCACAAAAAGGTTCTAAAAGAGTTTGAAAGCCTAGTTAGCGATTAAATGGCTAGAGGAAGACCAATCTCTTCCCTCAATGATTTTTGAAAATAGGACCCTCAAGGAAAAAATTGAATGTTTAACATATGATCTAAGCAGGTTCATCAACGAACAAAAGAATCTAGATCTTATGTTGGGTGGTCAAAAGAAAACTATAGATAAGGAAGGTGTGGGCTATATTAAAACAAACAGAAGGTCCAAAATCATTTTTAAAAGAGAATCATCAACAGTTTCAAAAATACGTTATACATATGGAAAAAGAGGTCATATCTCATGCCCATGCTTGGTAACCATAAAAAAGTTGTTATAAGAAGAATGTAGGTTCCAAAAAGCTCAAAAGTGCTCCCTATTGACCCTGCCAGGACCCAAGTAATTGGGGGACCTAAAATCACTTAATTGCAGGTATGTCTAAGGACAGAATAGAAGCATGGGAGCTGGTTTCTTGACTCAGGGTGCTCACAACACATGACAAGAAATAGACATAGTTTCATCTACTATGAAAAAAAGGAAACATGGGTAATGTATTTTTTAGTAATAACCAAAAAGGAAAATTTCTGGTGTATAGTTTGCATTAGTGAAACATTTTTTTATTGAAAATGTATCTCTTGTGGAATATTTAAAATACAATCTTATAAGTATAAGTCAGCTTTATGATAAAGATCACAATCTAACTTTTACAGTTGAAAAATATATTATCAAATTTAAGGATGAAAACAGGACCTGAATTGAGGGCCATAAATATGAAAATATTTATACCTTAACTGATAAAAACTATTTTCCAAACAAGTGTCTCACAACAACCAATGATCAAAGTTGGCTTTAGTACAAAAAATTGGGCCATCTCAATATGAAACTAATTTCAAAACTTGCCAACACGGATCTAGTTGTTAGGCTTCCAAATGTCAAGTTTGAAAAGGACCATGTGTGTGAGGCATGCCAAAAAGGGAAACAAGTTAAAACTTCATTCTCCTCAAAAGAACATGTGTCAACCACAAAAGGCCCTAGAATTTATTCATATGGATATTTTTGATCCTATTAAGATACAAATTTTGGGAGGTAAGTTATATAGGTTTGTATTATTTGATGACTACTCTCAGTTTACATGAGTTTATTTTCTTTCAAACAAAAGTCATTGCTTCGCATCTTTCAAAAGGTTTTTAAGAGAGTTCAAAACGAGAAAAACTTTTAAATTTGAAGTATTCGAAGTGATCATTGAACGGAGTTCAAAAATCTGCATTTTGAAAATTTGTGATGAACAGGGAATAACACATAACTTTTCAGCCCCTAGAACTCCTCAACAGAATGATGTTTCATAAAGAAAGAATAGGTCCCTGATTGATATTTCCCGGACCCTATTATGCGAAAACAATCTACCCAAAACTCTTTCGGTAGAAGTTATCAACACATCCTGTTATATTCTAAACAAGTGTCTAATAAGATTATTCCTGAATAAAACACCATATGAGCTTTGGAAAGGTAAGAGACTAAATATAAGCTATTTTCACTCATTTGGAAGTAAATGTTACATCTTAAACCTAAAAGATAATCTTGGTAAGTTTGACGCAAAGACTGATGAAGGTATCTTGTAGTTTATTCAAATAATAGCAAATCATATAGAATATTTAATAAACATACAAAAAACTATTGAAGAATCGATGCATGTGAAATTTAATGAAACTAATATTTCTTCTGAGTAGACAAATAGAGAAGATGACAATGAACCATCCAACCATCAGAAGGAACCTGTAGAGCAAAAGGAGATAAAAGAATCAAATTAAGAACCTAATACTTAGAGTAAAGATGAGGGCCCCGAACAATAGGAACCTGAAGCTTAGGAACCTATTGAGACACTTCACAGAGATCACTAGAGGATTCCCAGAGAATGTAGAAGAACTACCAACTATCCTTACAATTTTTTCATAGGTGATCCCGCTAAAGAAAAGTGAACTAGATCATCATTGTGAAAAATGAATCATATGGCTTTGTGTCCCAAATCCAGCTAAAAAATGCTGATGAGGCCCTAATGGATGATTCTTGGATAATCGCCATGCAAGAGGAATTAAACCAGCTCGAGAGGAACAAGGTATGTTCCCTAGTCTCTACTCTTAAAAATAAATCTATTATTGGCACCAAATGGGTGTTCAAAAATAAAATGAATGAGCAAGGCAACATTGCGAAAACAAAGCAAGGTTGAATGCTCAAGGGTACAACTAGCAAGAAGGGATTGATTTTGAAGAGACATCTCGATTACAAGGTTGGAATCAGTAACGATCCTGCTAGCATTTGCTTGTTTCAAAGATTTTAAACTATATCAAATGGATGTAAAGAGTGTGTTTTTGAATGGTTTTATAAATGAAGAAGTTTTTTTTTGTAAAACAACCACTTGAGTTTGAGGACCCTGAATTTCCAAATCACATCTTTAAACTTTCTATGGCCCTATATGGTTTAAAGCAGGCACTTCGAGCCTAGTATGAAAGACTAAGCAATTTTCTTTTGGAAAATGGGTTTTCTTGAGGAAAAATTGATACAACATTGTTTACAAAAATGAAAAACAATGACATTATAATTGTACAATTTTATGTAGATGATATTATATTCGGAGCTACTAAAGATAGTTTGTGCAAGTATTTTTCTGAGCTCATAACTAGGAATTTGAGATGAGCATGATGGGAAAGCTGGCTTTCTTCCTCAAATTGCAAGTTAAGAAAACTATAGAAGGGATCTTCATAAATCAAGCCAAATATATCAAGGAACTTATCAAAAAGTTTGGCTTGGATAACTCAAAAGAAACTAGAACCCTAATGGTGTAGCTCAAAAATTAGAAAAGGACAAGGCTGAAAATATCGTGGACCAAAAATTTTATAGAGGTATGATTGGGTCCCTATTATATTTAATTATCACTTGTATAAATTTGATGTTCAATGTGTGTCTCTGTGCAAGGTTCCAATCTAATCCCAAGGAATCCCACTTGGTTGCTATAAAACTAATTTTCAGGTACATGAAAGGTACATAGAACCTAGATTATGATACTGTAAAAATAATTTATTTCAACTAATTTCCAATTCTAATACTGCTTTTGGGGGATGTAGAATTAACCAAAAAAGCACTAATGGGACTTGTTAGTTTCTAGGTCAATGTTTTGTCTCTTTGCATAGCAAGAAACATTCATTTGTTGCCTTGTCTATTGCTGAGGCTAAGTACGTGGCAACAGTGTCCTACTGTGCACAAGTATTATGGATTAAACAACAATTAGAAGACTTTGGCATAGAATATGATAAAATTCCAATTTTTTTGATAAATAATAATGCTGTTAACATTTCAAAGAATCCATTTCTACATTCACAGACAAAGCACATAGAAATTAGGGATTATTTTATAAGGGATAATGTGCAAAACAGTGATATCCTTGTGGAGTATGTGGAAACACAAAATTATATTATTGATATCTTCACAAAGCCTTTTACTGAAGATTAATTTGTAAAATTAAGAAAAGATCTAGGAATGCTTGAATTAAATGCAATTGATGTGCGAAAAATTGTCATAGGACTTTACATGTGTATGATCATTTTCTGGGCCTTGATTAATGCAATGAAATATCCTCTGATTTATTTATCTACATGCCTGACATATATTTTGATGTGTACAAATATTTTCTAATCTATATGCCCACGTGTCTAGTTGTGTTTTATATCATTTTAAATCCTGAATTGTTTTTCGTATCAATTGAGTTTTTAAATACCCGCCTTTTTTAGAATAATGTTAAAAATGATTTAAAAGCAATTATTCTTTTTCTCTCTCCCACTTTTCTGCATCTCCATGTGGCAAAACTCTCCTATCTCGCCTTTATTTTTGTCACGTCAACGAAAAAGATGTTGCACATATCCCACACATTTAAAGCAGATTTTTTTTACCGTTTGCACTCTTGAATTTTTTAATCATTGGGGACCACGTTTATATACACATATTCGGACCTATATTCTTCCATGCTTACACAACTAAAACTCTCTCTACACATCTTAGTCGTCTTTTCTTTCATCTTTATTCTCTCTTTAAGTCTCCTATGGCATCTCCTGTGAAAAAGAGCTATAATGTCACTGTCATCACAATGGTGAGTCCTCGTGTTAGAAAAACATTCATCAACAATGATGCCAAACAATGTTTTCTGTCAAATTTCTGCCACAGCCAGTTCTTTGTTGCAAGGAGTATGAATTTTGACTTCTTCATCAATGCTGGAATTAACACATTCAAAAAATCTGAAAAAGTTGGATGGGGATCCTACTTCACCATTAATGAACCAGTATTCTTGAGATGATCAAAGAGTTTTATGGGAAATTGGAGTTTGATGAAACTAAACTTCTTGCCACCTCCATGATTAAGGGAAGAAATATTGTTCTGACCATTGAGTTTCTCATTGATGTGATTGGATGCCCCAATGAGGGGGTAGAATGCTATTTTAGTCATAAGGAGGTTCCTTATGAGGAGTACATTAGAGATAGGGCCATAAAGGAACTAATGGGTGAGAAGTCAAGGGGCATGGACATCTCCAAAATGGATGCTACTAATGGCATACTATTCTCTACCATCAACCAGATGGTGGTTCCAAAGGCTGGAAAATCCAATATCCTGACCCACCTTAAAACCTTTTATTATTGGTGTGTCCTACATGTTATTCCTCTTAATCTCCCTTTCATTATTTCAAGCCACATGCGTTCTGCTATTGGAAGCAAGAAAGCTGAGCTTCCTTGTGGTTCAATTATCACCATTGTTGCCAAATGAAGAAATGTATATATGGATGTATATGTTGCTACCCCACCTTCATCATAGAGTAAGTACAATAGTAGGCTGCTTCAAAATTTGGGATTCAAACTATCAAGTAAGGGATAAGTCAGGGTCGAGAACCCTGGATCCAAGAAAGGTAAACGCAAGGTTGGCTCCACCTCTAAGCACAAGGCTTCTCCCCGTAAATCTGCCTGATTATCTCGTGGTGGTACTCTTATTGCTTTTATGGAAAGTTATGAGTCTTCTGATAGCCATGTCAAGATAATACCCTCGGTAGAGCCGAAGGATAGCCTAGAGATGTCAAAAGGAATTGGTGAGCAGGACCCTGTTCTCCCTGAGAAGGAAGACTTCGTGGAATATTCTACAAAAACTCTTCCTGCCATGCACTACCAGCTTGACGCTGCCTCTCTTGTTGTGTCTGCTACTGTTCCAACTCCTACCACTTCTGCTATTGCCTCTGTGGACCCCGTACTTGTGACCTTTGAACCTATCTTCAAGGACCCTATTGCTTATAAAGTTGCTATTGCCCTTGTTGCTGTTATTAAGGCTCCTCTTCCTACACAACATGACAGAACTCTGGAATTACTTGTTGGTGTAAGTGCCACAATCAACAACCTACTCACATTTGTTGTTGAGGAGGTTCAACATGTCATTGATCACATTTATACCTTGTTATAGATGCTTCTTGGATGCCTTAACACACTAGAGTCCACTGTTAACAAGCTTCAATCCATTCTGTCATCAGCTGCTTGAGCCGCTACTCCAATCTCTACTGTTCCACATGTAAGAACTAGTTCACCTTGGTTGTTTAGGCTGGCCTGTATGGCCATTTGAATTATGCTGTTTATTTTTTTGCCTATGTTGCCCTTTATCATTTCTGGTCTTGTCTGTTTATTCTAGCCCCTTTTTGGTTTAATGTCAATGGGAGAGAAAATTATGATCTTTTATGAATATTTCATGTTGACTCAATTATCTATAATTGATCTCATTATCTATGTTTTCTTTGATATACATTTGCATTCTGTATGATTCTCATTGTGAAATCTTACTATATTTCCAAAATGCATGATACAACACCTGATCCTTAGAAAGGATACTATTTCAAGGCCCTAATGATAAAACTAGCCCAAAGTATGGGGGAGCAAAACGAAGGTATCTATGCAACATCTGTGGGGGAGCCTGCCTGATTGCCATTAATTAAAAAGAAGGAGAATATTGATGCAAGAGTCCAAATTAGCGTTTTTGATTAATGGCAACTTATAGGGCCCTGGAATCAGACACATTAAATGCATTGTCAAAGTCAACTTTCAGTCCACCAAATTTAAAGCAATCAAGATCAACTCAAATACATGCAAAAATTAAGGAGATATTTTGTACGAAGTTTAAACATGGAAAGAATCAAGACCCTTAAAGGAAGATCCCGCCATTAATGATGAATCTCCTGTTTAAAAAATGAATCTGTTTATGCCAATCAAGCAAGAAATATTTCAAAATTTATCAAGATATTTCAAGTCAACTTCCAGATTAAAAGCACATGAAATGGAGGATCATACGAAGTCAATTTATTTCCTTATTGGGCAATTGATTGTTTTCCTTTTTAGGAACTTGATTGATTGAGCATTCAAGATTAAATTTCAAATAAAAAATGACTAGTATTGAAGAGCATATAAAAGAGTCAGTCAACCACTTCGAAGCTATCGAGCAATTCATAGAAGAATTCTATTAGTCATCTGAATATACCTGAGCTGTGCACTTGATCAACTGTTTCTTTCTATGAGAGAGTTTCACTTGTAATTTGATCCTCTTTATGAGCTACCTCTTTGTGTAAAAGGTTCTCCGTGAACCAACATTTTCTACCAATACTTGTATTTGTCCTGTGAGTGGACATTGTTTTAGGACCCTGGTCAAGACCTAGTTGCTTAGGAGTAAAAGTCTTGTGACTGCGCCTTTCAAGAGGAAAGGTTTCCTGTTTGATACGTTTGCTAGGGCCTAGTTGTGTAAGTGTAAAAGTAGGGCCCCGTTGTACCTGTGTTGGAGGTTGCTAAGTATTTAGCAGAAAAGTGGGAAGCTAAGCCTCGGCTAGGTTGCTTGTACTATGTGTTATTGTTACCCATAATAAAATCTCATTACTTGATGTTTTGAGGAGTGGACATAGATGTATTGTCAAATATAGTCAAACCACTATATATCCTGGTATCATTTATTTACTGCTTTAATTATTCTGTCAAACTACTGCTTTGATTATTCAAATAGGACCCTAATCATATAAGGAGGACCCAAAAATTATTTCAAGAAAACAAAAATCTATAAAAAAAAATAGTTTTATAACTCAATTCACCCTCTTCTTGAGTATCTATTTGCACTAAAAGAGATCTTTTACGGCATTCTAGAATTCCCTAGAGGTGTTGCATCTAAGAACCTGCATGATGATCTCAAATGCCATTGTATTAAAGCCAACCAAGGAGGAGTTGATCAATTGTGACCCAATCTTCATATGCAGGATTCAATTTGATCTTTGCACCATCATAGATTTATTATTTATGGGCATGGTTTTGCTCTCCTTTGATGACAGGGAATACCATAGAGTTCCATTCCAGATAGTTTTCTCTGTCTAACTTGACAGAGCACACCTGATTTATAGTTCTGATGAGGGGGGTAACTTTGTTGTTGTTGATCAGCGACAGTGATTTTTCAGTGACTTTGCTCACCACTGGTTCAGACGAAATGGGTGAACTTGCTTCCATTGGATCCATGGCGTGAGAGTAGATTGTGCTATGATACCAAGACAAAGAAAAGGACTACAGAAAATAAAGAATTGCTAGTCTTCTTATTCACTGTCTAATACATTAAGTGCTTGTTTGGTTCAGTGATGAAAGACTGTAAACGTGTGTTCATAGTGTCAAAATCGATTCTTCCTCAAAACTATGTTGTTTGGATGAGCGTTTATGCTAATTTTTAGAATTGATTTGGCCTCAAAATCGATTTTGGTGAGAAGTGAAAATTTTTAGCTTCTATTGAGAATTGATTTTTCCAAATCATCATATCCCTCAACATTTCCAGACTTACCCTCCCCTTCACAGTGGCTCATGGCATCCCTTTGTTTTCGAGAGAGAGAGAGAGCCGAGGGACATACCATAGTCGTAGTCGTTGCCGCCGTTGCCGTTCATCTCCATCGCCCTTCACAGTTCTTCTTCTCGTGTTTGCATCTGTGTTGGCGTCATCTCTGTAAACTCAAAACTATGTGCTGGAAGTGGTAAAAGAAGAACCAGGTATTGGATATAAAGTTAAAGTGTGAAATGGTAAATGATTCAAAAGTCAAAACCGCGTAATGTGGCCAATGGTTGGTCAATTTTTATTTTATTTTATTTTATTTATTTACTAATTAATAATTAATTAAATTAAGTATAAAAATTTAATCTATTAATTTATATATTTGATTTAATTGACTTTTAATTTGAGAATTATGTAAATATAATTATATATGATTATTGACTCATTCACAAATAAATAATTTATTTTTTTTCTTAAATTTTTCTTGTTAATCTTATTTTGCTTAACTCCAAGAATTTGTTGATCTTGTTTTACTTAACTCTAAGAGTAATTTTTAAATAATTATTAAAAAATAATTAAATCAAATGTGTTGATAAAATAAATAAATTCATTTCATTACAATATTCATAATTCAAAATATTAGTACTAATAGTCAAATGATATAAAATAATGTAATATTCATACCATTTCTGGTAATTATACATTCAAAAGTACTTCTCCTAACTAATATCCAAACGAAATTTATTTTTCAAAATCTCTTTTTCTAATAACAATTTCTAAACATAAATACGTTCATGCAAAATTAATTCTGTTCAAAATCAATTCTGAAAATCAATTCTGCTCAAACCTAAGTTTACCCAACTAATTTTCAAACACATACTAAGCACTAAACATTTGTAGTGATCAAGAATACACTAGGAGAAGAAAAACGAAGTAACTATCTAATTGAAAAACGACAGATTTGAAACTACTCAGAAATAACAACAATCCCAACATGTCACTTAAACATTGTGTCTCTTTGTGCTTTTTGGTTCAGTATCGGGATGATTCTGCTTTCTTTGGCCCGTGTTTCTTTTTCTTCCTCAAAATATATTCATTAATCATTAACCACACAAAATGCCCACAAATAGTGGCTCAAATTGGTAAGTAAATTTAATGTTAATAGTTGAGGAGCTCTATAATGTTAAGCGTTCGAGCCAGCATTGAAGCACTGTGAAAAAAAAAAATTAATCAATAATGGAAAGAGTATATTATTGATTTGGTTCCGAAAAATTATAATAGCATCAACTTAATCTTTAAAAGACTAACTAAGTATCTAAAAGTATCTAAATTTAATCACTGAAATATTATATTTATCTAAATTTTGTCTCTATGTTTGTCAAAATAATTTTTGATAATGAAAAATTTAAAATTTAGCAATAATAAATTTTAAGATTTAGTAACAGAAAATGGACTAAATTGATATAAATGTATTATTTTAAGGATTTAAAGATAATATTTAATTTTTAAGGACTAAATTAAGAATAATTGTAATATTTAAAGATTAAATTAATAATTTACTCTAAAGGAAACAACAAAATGACTAAAAGGCACACAAGACTAAATTAAAAATGTAAATCTTCGTGAAAAGTCTCATCTATTTTTATTTTTGGAAAAAAAATATCAAATTACGTTGAATAGTCAACTAACTTAGGGATAGTTTTAAAAATTGACCCTGTCATTAACCTGAAGAGGAGGCCGTGTCATTAAGTTATTAGTTCAACTGCTGGATCATCAGATTAATTGCTGAATAATAAATAAAAAATTATATATATATATATATATATATATATATATATATATATATATGTTGATAAATAAATATTAAAGCAAATAAAACAAAATCAAAGTATCTTAAAAAATATTTTTTGAAATAATTGAGCACACAAATCCCATATTTGATGAATTCAATATATATAATTCTTTATAATTAAATTAATAAATTATAAGATAAAATTAAAAGTAATTTATTTTTAAATATTTTATTGTTATTTTTAATATTAAATAAAATTATAAAATTTTTGCTAACATTGTTCAAATTTAATGATTTAAAACCATTTTACACAATAATAATTTGATTTGCATAAGATAATAACATTTTATGTTTTATGAATTTAAGCAAAATAAAAAAAACAAAAAAGTGAAAAAAGTTTTAAAAAGAATAAAAGAATCAAGGATCAATCATGTAGCTTGAGTTTTGATCAGGTTACTTATAACTTAACATGATTGAGTAACTCGGACCATGTTAATTATCGGGTCGACATCTTCTGGGTGAACCCAGTTGGATTGGTCCAAGTCACAATAATAAATTGAGGTAAATTCAAAGCTCATTCATGAATTTTAGAGCATCAACTAAATAAAAATCTGACAATCTGAAAATAAATAATATTAGAGAATTTTTAGTCAAATATTAATTTTTTTTTACAATTCTAAACGTTTTTATTAAAAGAATAAAACCAAACATGCTTCCTGCAAATTCAAACTAACATGGCAAACTTCTTAATGAGTAATTATAGGGAGAAAACCTAAGTTATATACACAAGAAAGGACTAATGGTTTTTAATACATCACTCTAATATGACAATTTTGAGTTTGGATTATTAGTGCCACTTCGAGATAATAATTGCGAAACTATGACCCTCCGTCTTAAATTTAACGGATGCTATTAAAAGAAAAACAAATGTATATTAATTGAATAGATATATATATTAAAAGAAAAACAAACTATGACCCTTCGATATATATATATTTATTTTAATCGTGATCATTCAATTAAAAATAGATAAACATAATTTTACAATTGTTGTCTCTGGTGCTAAATGAAGACAATCCAGTGGAAATAATGTCATGCAAATAATAATGCGTTTTATTTATTTTTTAATTGAATAGGAATAGAATGTAAATATTAAGACAACATTAATGATATATACCCAAAAAAAACAAAGGCTAAGTCTTATAATATATCATTCAAAATATGATATTTCATGCCAAAAAATATCGTTTTTATCTATTATGTATTTTTTTTCAAACTATTAATATCAGAAAACTCATAGAATTTTGACAAATTTGTTGAGTTAAATTTAACCATAAAGGTGTAAGTCTTATCTTATGCTAATTTTCTTTATTAATCTTGATATTAATTTGTGTAATTACGAAAAAGTGAAATATAATGCATTCCATGATTTCCAAATAAATCCAATTGTATTGATTGGTTCTAATGATTTAATATTGATTTTGTTCATATAAAAGCTCACGTTTAAATATTGTGAATTGAGAAAAGGTATTTAAATCTTGACACAAGTGAAACCAAATTAATGAGCCTCCAATAAATTCCTGCATATTTATAAATAATTATTAAAAAAATCTCAAATGTAGCGCTGGCCCTTACCCATACGCAAGTAGGTTGATGCCAATGGCATGAGCAAAAAGCTACTCCGCCGTAGCACGTGGGAGATCGCCGGTTAAAGAAGCCTCGCGGCCATTGAAGTATAGTACCGGCCACCCTCTTCCTCCATGGCTGGTGATTTTCTCTTCCTAATCCTCCTCATACTTCTTCTTCTTTATACGGCATCAATACTCCTCACAACATGCTGTATGAATTTTTCTCTTGGTTTCTGAATTTATTCTTAATTGCTTACTTTATTTTATTTTTCCGGCTTGGCTAATTTCACTGGTTGGTTCCAAAGAAAATGTTGGAAAGAGTGGAAGCATATATTCAATTATCATGAAGCTCAGGTTATGTAATTGGCGTTGTGTCGACCAGAAAAATGTTTCCAAGTTCTATAAACTTAAAAGGACGCTGGGTTTCCTAGATTGGGTAGATTGTTTTCACATTGTTTCTTCTATATCCCCTAAATTTCAGATGCTGCTCCTGTAACTGACTTTGTAGTTAGTTATGTGTGTTTAATACAGGCTGGCGCTATTCCAGTGATCAGGTTGAACTTAAAGCGGGTTTATTTGAACCAGAAGGGAAAAGGACCATAAGACATTAGACAAGGGAAAGAAAGCATGTGTGTCCATATATGGTCTTGCAACTTTTGTTTCAAAAAATGGGAAAGAAAACTTGTGTTCATATTTGGTCTTATAGTCTGAGCTTTTGTTTCTTTAGAGTCATTGTATGTTTTTTCTCTGCCTGTTTGTGTCAGTGTGCGATAGCTTACTGTGTGGTTATTGTACACAAACTTCTCGAATTATCTAGATATAACTTCAAAAGTTTAAGTTTGCATGATCCGTGGGGTGTGGGGCTACACTATTTTTTTTTTTTTCTTCCTAATAATTTGTCTTTGGATTGTAGTTAGAATTTATGTTTGGATGGATTTTAATTTGAAAATCGAAACTTATGACTTTGCACTGATTTACTCTAATTTAGTGATGGACTATTTGTTGAATTAGTATAAGTTGTATATAATTGAAACAATTGGATATCACAAATTATTTAATGTTTTTTTAACCAGATATAGCCCTTCCCATTCTTTATCACAGAACATTTTGCATCAGTTGAACTCAAATGAAGCTTTTTAAATGATGAAAAAAGGAAGTTGATGCCTAAAGTTTCCTTGTCAAAGACAACAGGGATGAACGATATCTCCCACCCAGAACAGATGGTTTTGAGGGCCAACCTCAGATTATCACAATTTGCTAGATTAATACATGCGAGAATAAATCAGCTGAAACCGAATTTATTTGTTTGATTGTTTCTGTATCAGATTTGATATGAAGATTTATTTACTTATTTTGGTGAGAAAATTTATTTTAGTTTGATATGTAGATTCCCATAGTGTAGATTAGTTGCTAATGACTTGTAAAGACTTGGATCTTCCCAGATGCCCTGTTTGAATATGATATCCACATACCCTGCCATTTACGACTCTCTTTTCTTTTTTCTTTTTTTGGTTCAAGGGAGACTCCACAAGGAGTCTTACTAGAGATGGGAGGGGTGAGTGGAGAATTATATCCCCATGCATTAAGACCCTTTGGTGCTTATGTCCAAGGCAGGTGCCATATGAGCCAAGGCTCTTGGGCTGCCATTTATGACTTTTTACTTGTATATGAAGAAGGCGTTGAGAAACAAGATTCCAAGATTGTCCTGTTATTCCAATAAATCAGTTGGATATATCTGGATGTGGAATTTCTAAGTTCTAGCAATGTTATTTTCTCTTCTCCTTCTTTTACGTAGGGTATCATAGCTTTTGAGGGTTGTTCATATTTTCAATTGACATGGTCTACAAATTATAGAACAGACCTTTTTACTGTAGGTTCAGTAGGATAGCAGACCGTAAGAATGGTTATTATTTTGGTTGCCCATTCTTAATTTCCTGCATCTTCTCCATTACAATCTTAGTTTGGTTGTACACACTTTTATGTCTTCTATGTTTGCAATTTCTGTTTTACAATGTTGGACTTATATATTAAAAATGTTGAGAGTTGCATGATTGATTTTCTGACATATTATGAGTTTTAATTTTATCCAATCATCGCCACTATCAACACTTCAAACAATAAATGTCAGAAAGCCATTTTGGAAATTTATGTGGCACTGTTTTAAGAATGGGAAGATTCCCTTAGAGGTCTATTTGTAGGTACCATTTATATTAAACTTTGATTTGCAGGAACGACCTTAGATTGTTTCATATTATCTATCAAGCAATTGGAGAGCTAAGAAACCCACTCAATGAACATTATTTCTTGACAAGAGTGAACCTGAAGCTTTATACGAATGCATTTTTTGGCTTCTTACACCAACTTAGTTTGACATTAGAAATGCTTTTCATCTTTGTTTTTAGGATAAAATATAAATGTTCTTCTTTTTCAACAAGAAGCAAAAGTATCATTTCATATTTTATGGATTTTCAGGAATGCATCACAAGGCATACCAGACTCGTAGTTCTAATGCTAAAGAGAAAGTAAGGTATGTAGTGTGGACAACTGAGATGGACAGTTGCCTCACCAAGATACTTGCTGAGCAAGTGAAAAAGGGGAACAAAGTAGATAACATCTTGAAGCCTGCAGCATTTGCAGCTGCTTTGAAAGAATTAAATGAAAACTTTCATCTTGATTTGACAAAAGACCACATAAAAAATCGGCTGAAGACATGGAGGAAGCAATTTGGGATTTTGAAGGAACTCCTTGCTCATAAGGGCTTTCAGTGGGATGAGGCACAGCAGATGGTAATTGCAGATAATTCTGTGTGGAATGACTACATCAGGGTAATCTCATTTTTTGTGATACAATATGAACTTCTTCAATTTTCATATTTATGTTGGTTGTCTAATACTATTTTGTTACCTTTAGGCACGCCCTGATGCGAAGATTTTTCGAGCAAAGCTCATTGAGAACTATGATGAATTATGTGTTATCATTGGCAACGATCAACCAATTGCAAGCTGTCCTGACAATGCTACAGAAATTAATGTAGACTTGACTGTTGATAAAAGGGATTTAGATCCTACTACTGTATCTGAAATACGAAGTGTTGGAAACCAGTCAAAAAATCTAATGTGGACATATGAAATGGACCATTTCCTTGGCGAAATTCTTGTGGACCAAGTGAGGAAAGGGAATAAAGTAGATAAAATCTTGCAGACAGAAGCATATGAGACAGCTGTTTCAGCCTTAAATGCAAAGTTTGGGCCTTTTATAACAAAAGACCACATAAAAAATCGTCTTAAAACCTGGAAGAAACAGTATGAACTAGTAAAGGAACTACTATCTCATGCTGGGTTTGAGTGGGATGAAACACAGAAGATGGTTGTTGCAAATGATTCTACATGGAACCATTACATCAAGGTGTGTTGTTATGAGACCATTTAAAAGCAATCTCTATCCTTTGTAATTATCTTCTAACAGAATTTGCAACTTTTGATTCCAAACTTCATTTAGACTTTTATTTTCCCTGGGGGAGAAAACTTTCAGAAATTGCAAAACGTGAGACAAGAAAAAACAAGGAAAAAAATAAGAGAAGAATGGGAATTATTGATACTGTCATACAGAGGAAATTTTTACTGACCTACAATGTGACATTACAGTTGCCTAGCTTCTTATTCTAAATTCAAATTTTAACCTCCTTAAATTAAATAAGTGTTTTGCTGCCCCTGCGATCACTTGTATTGCTATAAGCAAGTGATTCACAAAGTTTTTTTTTTCTTTTTTTTTTTTTAACTTTAGTCATGAAAGGATAAAAATTTTGAACAAATATTCAGGAGTATTCTATCATAGCCTTCATAAGTACAGCAATTAATAACCATTTCTGTAGAAACCTGATATTAGAGACTGCCAGATAGGTGACTCTCTCCTAAAGGAAGCCATTTGGTGAGAAATTGGCATATTAAATGTACTCTTGCCCCATGTGACAAATACAATGGACCATGAAGTTCAATGTCACAAAGGTTGCCAGATAGGTGATTCCTCTCCTACCGAGGAAGACATTTAGTGAGAACTTGGCATATTAATTGGTACTCTTGTCCCATGTGACAAACACAATGGATCATGAAGTTCAATGTCGCAGGTTTGAACATCTGATGATAAAATTGACAGTTTTCTAGGATTCTTTTCACAATTGGAAAATTCACGCTGATGTTGGTTTGAGTTGAAATTATCACAAAATGCCTTTTAGGTTTATAGTATTGGGATGATTAGAGTGTAGACCTTTCTGATTCAAGTAAGAATAGTGTTCAGTTAAATTTCCCAATGTTTAGCTGCTATTTTGTCAAAATTGGAGATATGTCATGTTAGAAAATGGAGGTCTGTCATGGTTTAATTCGCTTTTATTGATTTTAATTAGAATTCAAAAACTGATGAGATATATTCTTCTCTATTTATTGTAAGCCTATGAGGGGATTTGTTGTAGGGACTGCAACTTTTTCTGATTTCTTAGCATCATTAAATTTCTACAGCCAGTGTTGTTCCTTTGCATACTTTTATTTCAAAGGAATTTCATTTTCTTTTGTAAATATTAATGATGGAAATACATATTGATCTTCTCTCCTATTGTTCAGAGTCTTTTTAACTATCTACTGATAGGTACCAAGAAATTAGCCAAAGGAAGAAACAAAGTTTTTACTATTAAAGATTGGAAATACACAGCAAAACGGAAATAAGGACTAAACTGTAAAAGGAAAATTCCAGAGATTAGGTCTCCTACCAAAGTCAAGGCTCCTCCAAAGCAAATGCTCCTACACGCACACTACTGATAAAGATTCTCCACACCACTCTCACACTCCTACACCCCCTATTTATAACTAACTCACCCCTCTAACAATTCCCTAATTACCCCACTCCCCTAACCATATAACAAACACCCCATTACCCAATTACTATCATCTACCAAGGTTGAATAGGAGGGCTTTGATTTTATTTTTTTTTTAGTTGTAGAGGTTTCGTAGCTTGTCTTGTTCGAGTTTCAAACTGTATTTTTTTTTTCCCAATTTTAATCACATTTGAAAGGCCAAAGTTCTCTTCGTCTAGGTCGATAATTTAACCTGTTGTTTGTTGTAGGGTTTCTACCAGTATTTTGTTCATGTACGGGCCTGGTTCGTTTCCTCAATATATTTTTCATGTATTTCCTAAATTGGAGACTTGTACTTATTTATTGTTACATTAGTTATTGCTGAACAGTGTAAATGCCGCAAGTTTTGGATGATATGTTAACCCATTTTTTGGTAAATGGAAAAGAAAAATTAGAAGATTATTGGGAAGAGTGAAATATTTGCTGCAATTTGATGTCTTTGGTTGGAATGAATTGTTAAATTTAATTATCATTTTATTGTGTCTTGCTACTCTGGGACAAAAAAATCTTTTGGCTTCAATTTGGTTGTCTATGATCTGTGTTTTCAAGAAAGTTTCCTTGGTTGATGTTAAAGGAGGCTGAAAAACCCTTGTAATATATATATATATATATATCTCCTTTAGGAAGACATCTCCTGTGTATTTTCTCCCGTCCTATCCCTAAAATACATGCATCATAAACAAGAGCAATCACAAGTAGCAAATAGACATTCAATCAATATTCTAACTTTTAAGAAACTTCATCATCATAATAACAACAACAACAACAACAAAGCCTTATCCCACTAGGTGAGGCTGGCTACATGGATTACACAATGTCATTGAGCTTTATCAATGACCAACTTTTTAGATATCTCATTCATTTGAAGATCCTGTTCAATAACTTCTCTAAGAGTTCTTTTTGGTCTTCCTGGGCCTTTTTTCATAGAACTCTATACTATCTGCTCAACTCTCCTTACTGGCGCCCTCCAATGGTCTTCTTTAAACATGTCCAAACCATCTTAAATGATTTTCAACTATTTTTTCCTCAATAGGTGCTACTCCAACTCTACTTCGTATATAATTGTTACAGATCATATCTCGTCTTGTATGACCACACATCTATCACAACATCCTCATTTCTGCTACCCTAATTTTTTATTCTTGTTGTCCTTTCATCGCCTAACATTCACTCCCATATAAAATTATTGGTCTTCTAGCAGTACAATAAAACTTCTCTTTGAGCTTATCAAGTATTTTCCAATCACAAACAACTCCTGATGCCATTCTCCACTTCAATCACCCAGCTTGAATCCTGTGTGCCAATCTCCAATAATTTCGCCATCATCTTGTATAACTGATCCCAAATACCAAAATTTTGACATTTGTGATATAACTTGATCTCCAATTTTAACCTCCAAATTGTTTCTAGCTTGTCGCTTGTTAAACTTACAATGCATATGTTTTACTCCTACTCAGGCGAAAACTCTTCGATTTCAAAGTACCTCTTCATAACTCAAGTTTAGAGTTAATCTCTTCCTTTGACTCCGTAATGAGAACAATATCTGCAAAAAGCATGCATTTGGAGATTTTCTCTTGGATGTATTCCGTCAAAACGTCTAAAACCATGTCAAATAAATACGGATTCAAAGATGATCTTTGATGCAGGTCAATCTTATTAGGAAAGTCTGTTTTCTCCCCTGCAGACGTTCTCACAATAGTTGTAGCCCTCTCATACATATCTTTTATAGCTTTACATAACCTGGACACCTTTCTTTTCCATATCTTTCACAGCACTTATCTTGGTACTCGATCATAAGCTTTTTTCAAATCAAAAAAGTTATATGCAAGTCTTTTTGTTCACTCCGATACCTTTCCATCAACCTTCTTAGTAGATAAGTAGCTTCCATAGTAGATCGCCTTGGCATGAATTCAAATTGATTTTCAGAAATATTTGTCTCAATTTCTTAACTTACATTCAATCACTCTTTCTCATAATTTCATAATGTGACTTATAAGTTTAATCCCTCGTTAGTTTGTGCAGTTATAGATGTCTCCTTTGTTTTTGTATATAGGCACTAAAGTGCTTTTTCTCCATTCGTCAGGCATTTTCTTGGACATTAGAATCTCATTAAAGAGTTTAGTCAGTTAGATAGTACCCTTATCCTCTAATCACTTCTAAACTTCAATAGGAATGCCATCAAGACCAACGGCTTTACCATTATCTATTCTTCTAAGAGCTTCCTTGACCTCGTCAACCTTAATCCTGAGTTAATATGCCAAATTTTGTTCGCTCTCCAAGATTGTTAAATCCTTCATATCACTAGTTGACCCTGCTCCATCATATTAATTATAATAACAACACTATAGTAAATTAATTTTTTCTTGTAATATTAACAGAAAGTATATTTTTATGTGTTAGTGATTGTAAAACGGCCATTGCTACTATAAAAAATCAAAAGTTAAAGAGTTTGTAATATGATAGGTTTCTGTGTCGATGTGTATCCATATATATATATATATTCTATGTGTAGCTCATGTAGGACTAATGCTCAAACTCTTACGCTTATAGTTACATCTTGATACTATGCGGTTTGGTCCGATTGCGCTTTGGTACCTTGTGATTAAAAAATTTGCATTCAAGTGCCTTGTGGTTTAAATTGTTAGTACATTGGTATCCTGTGGTTTTATTCTGTTATCTTTAGATAGAAAGTGGCATGTGCAAGTCAAATTTCCCTAATTTGGCTCAATTTGATCTGTAGAAAATCTAGTTTCCAAATTGCCCTAGTTCCTCTGACTCTCCAAAAGAAATCAGAGATTGCATGGAAAAATTTGGGAATTTGAGCAAAATTAGGGAATTTTGGGGTAAAATTTGGGAAAGATATTTTGTTCTATGTGATGAATTCAGAATTTTGACTGACTAGAAGAGGAATTTTAGTCTTCACGACATAGGAAATTAGGTGTTTTGATAAGAATTTTAGGGAAGATACGGGGTCTTTGGTTAAGACGGAATGCTTGAGTGTTCAATCATCAATTTCTTTCTCCACTCTTCTTTGGGAAATGATTATCTATGTCCTCTTTGTAGGTTTTTGCTAATGGCTTTTTCAAGGAGGTGTCCCTTATGGATCTTCAAAGGGAATGACAGGCTCCGTTGAGTTAGAAGCCAGGTTGTTTTATCATCGATATTCATTTTCATAAAAAAATTGTGTTTGTATTGAATTTGGGATTTCAACAAAGGGAGAAATTTTGGCCTTTGATATGTAGGAAATTGGGAATTTTGGAAGGAAATTGTATGTTTAAGACAATTAACAATTCAATTTAGTGGCTACATTTGGGGAATATTGTGTTGTGTCGAAATTAGATTTTCAATTGGCCAAGGCAGGAATGTTGGTCCTCAATGCAATGGAAATTAGGAATTCAGGTCAAATTTCTATGGATTTCATCCAATATGCTACTACTTTAAACCATAGGCCATTTAAATGCAAACTCTTAAACCACGAGGTACCAAAGTGCAAATAAGCCAAAACAAAAGATACCAAAGTGTATTTTACCTCCCCCCCCCCCCCCTTCTTCTTTTGGTGTCCTTGTAAGTATGAATTATTGGAAATGATGTTGAATTTGTATCTCTAAATCACTTATATGTTGTGTTTGGAAGGTAACAAGAAGAATTTCAAAAAGCAGGAAATGAGAATATTTAATTCAAATTATGGAACTTATTATAGCTCATTTTAGATATATATTACTAAATGAACAAGATTAGTATATGAATACAGTTATGATGATGTTAGCTAGATGGATTGTAAATAAATGAAGGCCTACAGCATCAGTTATTGATGGAAATTTGGAAGTTCTGAATCTGATCAAGTCAATATGCTGTATTTTGTTCATGCTGTGAAGCAGGGAATTGTGTGCTATCTGCTATGTGGCACTTGCATTGGTGTTAATTTAAATACCTGATTTTGGGCTTAAAGTGATAGCAAGAAATTCTCTGCCAATTTAAAAATTGCATTTAATTCTTATCTAAAAAAAAATTGCATTAAGTTTCTAGCAAACCACGTATTTTATGTATTGGAATAATTAATTTCTGCTAATAATATATTGCCTTACCTGCTGGAAACCAACACTGCCTTGAACAGTTAGGGATTCTGAGTACTTATAGTCTTTTATCATTCAGATGGAGGAGGCTGGGTAGAATAAATTATATGCGAAGTTATGGGAATTTTTATTTGGAAGGGCAAATTGCAATTTGAGATGTATTTCTTGATATTTTGTCAGATGTACATGAATATGTATATATTTCTTATTCTCATGACAAATCTGACTATTTTTGGGGCCTACCTCTCTCTGTGTCTTTTTATTGTTGACTACTTTAGAGCCATTTCCTTCAACCTCTGTATTCCTAATTTGAATCAAACCTTGGGGCCTTTTAACACTTTCTGATCAACAATCCTCAACCAGACCAAAAAAAAAAAAATTATCTCGAACCTAAACTTTTTTCCGCTATGAATTTCTCATTATACATTTCCTGTCTCCTCTTTGCTTTCAAACTGTCATTCTACCTCTGCTGCACATTCTTTTTGTTTCTTTGTACTCATGGATGAAAACTTGCATTGTCATTTAGATTATTTTTCTTGAGGAATTCCTCCAGACTTCTAAATGCCTTAACTGATTGTTGTGGATGATCATTGTCTATAATCAAATTCAAAATATGGAGATGATGAGGTGACTTTGTTCAGCTATGATTTAGATTGATTTACTCTTACTCTTGTGAATTTGGAACATAGCTGATTCAAAGCAAATGATAGTTGGTTCAATGACATATCTTGTGTTAGATTAATTTATTCTATGTAAATGCCCTGAAGCAACGCACTGTATGGCTAGGACGTTGCCCAGAAGCAACGCACTGTATGGTTCAAGTACAGTGACAAGTGAGCTAGAGCCGCTGTATCGGCACCCGGATGTAGTGTTAAATGTGCAAGGGTCTACTAATACTAGATCGTTGCCCGGAAGCAACGTGCTGTATGGCTCGAGTACAATGTCAAATGAGTTAGAGCCACTGCATCGTCGATCGAATGAAGTGTCACAAGGGCATGTTCCTGGAAGGTTGAGGGTAAAGAAGCTAGCCTAAGAGAGCAAAATCAGGATCGGTACGTGGAATATCGGGACTATGACAGGGAAATCCATGGAGGTTGTAGACACTATGAAGAGGAGGAAAATTAACATCTTGTGCCTTCAAGAGACTAAATGGGTTGGAGAAAAGGCTAAGAGGTTTGACGGTTCAGGCTTCAAGTTTTGGTACACTGGAAAAGTAAGGACAAAGAATGGTTTAGGTATCTTGGTTGACAAGGATTGGACGCCGAGTGTGGTGGAGGTAAAAAGGATTGGGGATAGGATTTTATGCTTAAGAATGATTGTTGGAAGAGATACTATCCATATCATTAGTGCCTATACACCCCAAGTAGGGGCAGATGCATATCTTAAGGAAAAGTTTTGGGAAGATTTGGAGGGATTGGTCAGAAGCATACCCTTAGAAGAGAAGATTTTCATCGGGGGCGACCTTAATGGCCACGTTTGGAAAGAAGAAGGACAGTATGAGAGAGTTCATGGTGGCTTTGGTTTTGGGGAGCTTAACGAGGAAGGACAGTCTATACTCGATTTCTCAATGGCTTATAATTTTAAGGTTGTCAATACTTGCTTCAAAAAGCGAGAGGAGCATTTAATCACATACAAGAGTGGAGCTTCAAGGTCACAGATTGACTTCTTTTTGGTAAGGAATCCAGATAGGAAAATTTGTCAAAATTGTAAAGTTATTCCTGGGGAACCCGTGGCAACTCAACATAGGGTCTTGGTCCTTGACGTGAGTATTAAGGATCAGAAACAAAAGTATCGACAGGTGATGAACCCTAGGACAAAGTGGTGGCAGCTAAAGGGGGAGAATCTACAGACTTTCAAGAGAAGACTATGGGAGGAAGGGTCTTGGGAGTTACGAGAAAATGCTAACATCATGTGGGAGGAGATGGCTAACAAGGTTAGAAAGATAGCTAAAGCACTCTTAGGAGAATCTAAAGGTTTTGGACAAAAAGATAAGGAATCTTGGTGGTGGAATGAGACCGTTCAAGAAAAGATCAAATTTAAAAAAGATTGTTTTAAAGCTATCCATTTGAGCAATAACTCAAAAAATTGGGAAAGGTATCGGAAGGCTAATAAGGAGGCTAAAAAAGCAGTAAGTGAAACACGATCTAAAGCGTTTGAAGAGTTTTACAAGGACTTAGGAACGAAAAAAGGGGAACAAAAGATTTACAAGATTGCGAATACTAGAGAAAGGAAATCTAGAGATTTGGATTAAGTAAGATGTGTTAAGGATGAAGAAGGAAAAGTTTTGGTTACAGATGGAGATATTAAAAACAGATGGCAAGGTTACTTTCACAAGCTCTTTAATGACGGAGCAGTGTCGACCTGTAATAGGGAAGATTTAACAACCTTGGAGAGAGAACAAAATTTGACATATTATCGCAGGATTAAGGTTGATGAGGTCAAGGAAGCTCTAAGAAGAATGGATAATGGTAAAGCCGTTAGTCCTGATGGTATTCCTATTGAAGTTTGGATCTAAGAAGAATGGATAATGGTAAAGCCGTTAGTCCTGATGGTATTCCTATTGAAGTTTGGAAGTGTTTAGGGGATGAGGGTACTATCTGGCTAACTAAGCTCTTTAATGAGATTTTAAGGTCGAAGAAAATGCCGGAGGAATGGAGAAGAAGTACTTTAGTGCCTATAGACAAAAACAAAGGAGACATCCAGAACTGCGCAAACTACCGAGGGATTAAGCTTATGAGTCACACTCTAAAATTATGGGAAAAAGTGATTGAACGTAGGTTAAGAATAGAGACAAGTATTTCGGAAAATCAATTTGGATTCATGTCAAGGCGATCAACTATGGAAGCTATTTATCTGCTAAGAGGGTTGATGGAAAGGTATCGGAGCAAACAAAAAGACTTGCATATAGTGTTTATTGATTTGGAAAAAGCTTATGATCGAGTACCAAGAGAGGTGCTCTGGAAAGCCTTGGAACAAAAAGGTGTACGGGTTGCGTATATTAGAGTTATAAAAGATATGTATGAGGGTGCTACAACTAGTGTGAGAACGTCTGGAGGGGAGACTAGAGACTTCCCTATTAAGATTGGCTTACATCAGGGATCATCGTTGAGCCCTTATTTGTTTGACTTGGTTTTAGATTTTCTGACAAAACATATTCAAGAAGAAATTTCTAAATGCATGCTTTTTGCTGATGTTGTTCTCATAGCAGAGTCAAGGGAAGAGATTAATGTTAAACTTGAATTATGGAGAGCTACTTTGGAATCGAAGAGTTTTCGTCTGAGCAGGAGTAACACAGAGTATATGCATTGTAAGTTTAACAAGCGACAAGCTAGAAACGAGTTGGAAGTTAAAATTGGAGATAATGTTGTATCACAAGTGTCAAAATTTAGGTATCTGGGATCTTTTATATAAGATGACGGTGAAATTATTGGTGATGTGACACATAGGATACAAGCTGGGTGGTTAAAGTGGAGAATGACATCAGGAGTTGTTTGTGATCGGAAAGTACCGGATAAGCTCAAAGGAAAGTTTTATCGTACTGCTATAAGACCTGCGATTTTATATGGGAGCGAATGTTGGGCGATTAAAGGACAACAAGAGCATAAAATTGGAGTAGCGGAGATGAGGATGTTGCGTTGGATGTGTGGTCATACAAAAAGAGATATGATCCGTAATAATCGTATACGAGGGAGAATTGGAGTGGCACCTATTAAGGAAAAAATGACTGAAAACCGTTTAAGGTGATTTGGACATGTTCAAAGAAGACCATTAGAAGCGCTAGTAAGGAGAGTTGAGCAGATGGTTTGGAGCCCTGTAAAAAAAGGTCGAGAAAGACCAAGAATGACACTTAAAGAGGTTATTAAGAGGGATCTTCTGGTAAATGAGATCCCTAAAGAGTTAGTCATTAATAGAGCTCAATGGCGTCGGGCAATCCATGTAGCCAACCCCACCTAGTGGGATAAGGCTGTTGTTGTTGAAATGCCCTGAAAACTATTAAGAATGTCAGTTTGCTTCAATTCTAAATCTTCAGCCTTTTCAATCTCCTATTACAATTTGAATATGTCAATGCAAGCCAGAAACTTATACCAGAAAAAACAATATTAATGCATGAGTCTCTGTTAGGGACTTGGTAGTATGGGATGTCAAAGTCCCACATCGGGTAATATGTTGCCTGATGGGGTATTTAAATGGTTTGGCTCTCCCACCTCTACAGCTAGCTGTTGGGGGGCGGGTTTTCTAGACTGCTTTGGTGCCGAACATTGGTATCAAAGCTGGTTGTCAACGCACCAAAGAGGGCTACTTGTGAAAGGGCTTACCAGTAGAGGGGCTGACTAAAACGGCAGAGTGAAGCGTCGTAGAGCGCAGTCGCTGCAACGTCGGCTCTCAAGGGCAGTGCTATGTTAGGGACTTGGTAGTATGAGATGCCAAAGACCCAGATCGGGTAGTATGGGCTGTCTGATGGGGTACTTAGGTGGTTTGACTCTCTCACCTCAACAGCTAGCTTTTGGGATCGGGTTCTCCAGACTGCTTTGGTGCCTACAGTCTCGCTTGTCAAGCTAAGATAAATTTGTTATTATATGGTATATATTTTGTCTGAAGTACAAATTAATTCTCTAGAAGTTGATCATGAATAAAAAAAGTGCGACCACTCATATTTGCCATATACACCAAACAGATTGAGTACTTTTCATGGTTCACCGGGAGGCATATAGTGATTACATCGTAACATGTCTACAATGGGCTAAAAGAGAATCAAACAAATAATGTGATGAAGGAAATCTTAAGAAAAGAGGAATAGTAGTATAAAAGCTGATCTCAACAACAACAACAACAACAACATAGCCTTATCCCACTAAGTGGGGTCACCTACATAGTAGTATAAAAGCTGATCTCGATATGAATAAAAAAATAATAAAAAAAGGTAGTATAAAGCTGACCATATTTAAATTTAAGTACATAACAAGAATGATTTATCTTTTACTCTATTTTTGTATTCTTGTACGGTGTGTCTGTATCCAAGTTGTCTACTCTACAGCTTTCAATAGTTGGTGTTAAAGAAAATGACAAGAATAGAGAATATGTGGTTGTACTTCTGATTTCTAGAAACAGAACCATAATCTTTTGAGGACATCTGACTTTCTTTGGTGTCTTAAAAATTTAACTTCTGACATGTGAACTTCAATTAGTTTTATTCAACTAATATGAGCCCTATAGTTTTAGTTCAGGATTGCGTTTGATTGCGTTTGAGTTTCGAAAGGTTCATTAAAGGATGAACTCATGTCTAGTCTGAAAAACCATATTGCATGTATAAGGAGTTATATAGGTGCTAAAATTTGATAACATTATATTTTATAATTAAACTTGGTTGTACATTTTTACACTGAATGAACATCAAATGATAAATTTTTCTTTCATTTCAGAAACATCCAGATGCCAGGAATTTCCGTGCTAGAGTTTTTCAGAACTATGATCAGTTGTGCATTATCTACGGCCATTGTAATGAGCCTCTGGAGGCTGTTAGTATCTGTCCAGTTCAAGTTGATGGCAGTGTTAAAGATCAGGGGAAGCATATGAAGTGGACAAATGAAATGGACCGTTGTCTGAGTGCAATTCTTGTCGAGCAAATTAAGCTTGGTAACAAAAGTAAATCTGACCACAAATTGAAGCCTGCTGCATATGAAGCAGCTGTGTTGGCTATAA
Source organism: Biancaea sappan (assembly GCA_037074585.1). NCBI lineage: Eukaryota > Viridiplantae > Streptophyta > Magnoliopsida > Fabales > Fabaceae > Biancaea > Biancaea sappan. The sequence continues at coordinate 41,894,330 of CM073498.1, forward strand.
ACGAGAGGTTTCAACTTGATTTGATGAAAGACCAAGTTAAAAATCGTCTCAAAACATGGAAGAAGCTGTATGAAATTTTGAAGGAGCTTCTGGATCAGAGTGGCTTTGAGTGGGATGACAAACGAAAGATGGTCAATGCAACTGAATCAGTATGGAATGAATATATTAAGGTATGGAGGACCCAACTTGTAAAAATCTATCTGGCATTTTTCCTTGCATAATAATGTCATAATGGTGCTTATATAATATCCCTTTTGGGAGCAGATAAATCCTCACGCTCGGATTCTTAAAGGACGAGTTATCAGAAACTACAATGAATTGTGCATAATTATTGGTCACAGTGATCCGTCTGATAGTTCTCTGAATGGTGCTGGGGCTAGCTTAGGTTTGACTGCAGATGATGAAGTTATGGATGCTCAAGAGGCATATTACCATGGAACTGACAATGCAAAGGAAAAAGGCAAGTATGTTGCTTGGACAGATGCAATGGATCGTTGCTTAACAGAGCTTCTGGTCAAGCAAGTAATGATGGGCAATAAGCTTGAGAAAAATTTCAAGGGCTTAGCTTATCTGACTGCTGCAACAGTTTTAAATGAGAAATTTGGACTAGATTTGACGAAGGAAAACATTAAAAACAGGTTAAAAACATGGAAGAAACAATATGGCGTTCTGAAGGAAATGCTCTCTCATGGTGGATTTGAGTGGGACGAGAGCCTTAAGATGGTGGTTGCAAATGACTCAGAATGGAATGAATACATCAAGGTATTTCCAATCTTCCCTTGAATTAATGTTGGTTTGGAAGTTAATTTGGATTACATTTATCTACTGTTATACTGTCCGGCAAGCAATTTTCAAATGTTAACATGGGCTTATAAACCTAGTGATCACCTGCTTATTTTCCTACTTGTTGATTCATATTTTTCTACTCCTTTCCTTTATAATAGAAGAGTCTACTAGCACCAACTGCAAAAGTCAAGGGACCAATTACACTTAGATAGACTGGATAGGCCTATATAATTTTGGAGAAAGCTTATATAAAGTTCCTTGTATCTTTGATATTGATTTTTCACTAAAAGTAGGTCATGTGTAAAATGTTTCTTGAAAATTCAATCAGGCAATGATAAATTGTAAAAAATATAAAGTTATTTCTTAAAAAATCATACACTTATCATATTTTGACTTGTGAAACATATATTTGTTATGTTCTGATTTGAAAACCTGATAGCAAGTATATAAGTAACTGCACCTATATTTTTTCCCATTATTTTTTCATCAGTCCAGCTGCTTTCAACTACATCCATAATTTTGCATTCTTAAGTCTATTGCAGTGAGTAATGGATACTTGATAGTCATTATATCTTGATTGATCATTGATCTGTTTTCAGAAACATCCAGATGCTAGGCATCTAAGAGCCAGGTGCATAGAGAATTACAATGAATTAGGTATGATTGTTGGCAATGAGCAAGTAAGTGGACATTGGTCTGAAACTTGTGAGAGACTTGAAGGGCATCCAACTTTGAACTATGAAGAACATGCTGAAACTCCAGCACAAGTGTTGGCTATGGAAGAGGCGAGCCATGATAAAGAAAGTGATGACATGCAGGGCTCCTCTGAACAGACAAGGGCAAGGCCTTCATCATCGCATTCCAAACAGCCACCTAAGAAGAGGCGTGCTAGTGATGTCATGCTGGAAATGATGAGTGTTATGGCTGCAGATATCGGTAGGATAGCAGATGCATTGACTGAAAATAACAAGAGTTTGTGCTTGGATGAAGTTTTTGAAATAGTACAGAATATTCCTGACTTTGATGATGATCTCATCATTGAAGCCTGCGAGTACTTGTGTTTTGACGAGAAGAGGGCATTGATGTTTTTGAAATTAGATGAGAGACTAAGAAAAAAATGGTTGTTGAAACGATTGCGCGGGCAGTCTAGTTAAAAGCATGTGACAATTTTTTTTTTTAGATTTTTGTGTGTATTTGCTTCCATGTGAGTACAAGGTTATTCGCAAGAGCAATGCTACTCATAATGTTGGCTGTTGGCCTTAAAAATTAAAATAAAATTATATATGTGGAGGTCAGTCAGTTTGAGTGGCATTAAGTTTATTTCGACCCAACCAAAGAAAATAAGGTAGATCACCTTTTCTCTAATTTAAATTAGGTTAAATTATAATTTTGGTCTTTATAGTCTTATCAAAATTGTAAATTGGTTTTTATAATTTATTTTCATGTAAAATTGTCTCTATATTTTTTTTATCCATACAAGATAGTCTTTACTGTCAGTATGGTTAACTTTGCTATTAAAATAATTCTACATGACAACTTATGTGTAATTTGTGAATATATCAGCATGTTTAGTTATTAAATTTTGTACAGTTCAACTCTTATGTCAACAAAATTCTCATTGTCTTTAATTTCTAATTTTCCAACCCTAGTGTCTATATTGACATGACAGTTGAGTTGTATAGAATTTAATGACTAGACATACTGACATGTTCACAAATGTACACATCAGCTATCATGTAGTATCATTTTAACAGCAACGTTAACCTTACGGGAAAGACTAATTTACATGAATGAGAAAATTATAGGAATCATGAAAATAAAATATATGAACCAATTTACAATTTTGGTGAAATTATAGGGACTAAATGTAAAAAATGCTTATTTAGTTTCTTAAGTTTGAAATATAATTTAATTACGCCTTACATTATTTTATGTAACATACTCATAAAAATTATAATTTTGTTTAATTATTAGGGTCATTTTGATCAAATTAGTTAACTAATTAAACATGTGGTATGTAAATATGGATATGTAACACCTAGGGCGACGAGGGCAGGGAGTGATCGTCGGTGCAAAAAATAAGATACGAACAAGGAGCGGCTCCTGGCAAGGCTTCTAGGCGAAAGGACACGTGAATGAACTGACTCTACATCGGAATGAGAATTATTCCAAGACTGTATAAGTATGGGATTGTACAGTTGATGGGAGCTTAAAGGATTTGACAAGTATTACCTATACCAACAAGGTGCACTTTTCTTTTCGAGAGCTTGTTCCATAAGTACTCTACATTTAAACACCTATGATAATTCTAGGATAGGTGACCGAGTGAGGACAAGGCATACTGTGAGGACTCGTATTAGTTTGTGAGAACAGTCGTCAGTCCAAAAAGCAACCGAAAATGTTACAGAATGCTACAAGATAATTACCTTGTTAAGTGAAAATTTGACGTAATATCCCACCTAATAATTGTTGAAGAAGAAAAGAAGGATTAGATCAGAAAATACAATACAAAACCATTTTCAATTTATTATGTGAAATGTTAGGTCATGTTTACATTTATATCCTCTTATAGTCACATATTCGACAATTCAAATAAATTTGTTAATAATCTAGGACAAAAATAAAACCAAGTTTAAAATAAAAAGGAAAAAAGGTACTTTACATTAAGAGAGAGAGAGAGAGAGAGAGAGAGAGATGGCACAAAATGTTTCTTAAATACCACCTCCCTTAAACATAGCCAAAATGTCTTGATAATCCTTTTCTCATCTCCATCCCCACTACTTAAAAGATTGTTTCTCAGATTGAGGGTTCAAACTTAAGAAGTATAGAATAATATAATGGACCACTCTCTAAAAATTCTTAGTAAAGAAAAAATAAAGCATTCTAATTTATCTCTTACGTATGACAAGAGAAATTAAAACTTAATAAAACAAAATATTGTTCTTGAGAGCTCCATGATTTTGGAAAAAAGCTGTAAAGTAATAAAAGAAAAAAAAGTCTACAAAGCTCAAATTTACCTTTAGCGTACAGTTAAAAATAGAATTTCCCCATTTCCTCTCATCTTAAAAGTAATTTCCTATACTTTTTCCAAAAAAAAAAAGTAATTTCCTATTACCTGTAATTCATGTATTGTTTCGGTTCACAATCTCTATGAAGATGAAGTTGGTTGCTGGAGTCTCAATTGATACCACTCTTCTGCTACATCAATTTGTAAAGGATGCCGAATAAATTATATATCTTATTTAAGTGCAAGCATGTAATAATAAATTGAGTTTTCTACATAATTATAGGAAATGAATATTATACCCACATAATTGACGAATGGTTCCAAATTCCTACATTAAGCTTCAAGATGAAGTAGCAGAATCATATTCTCCATTCCCATTGACACTATTGTGTACATGCAACGTTATGAAAAGGGTCCCCTACGACATTCGGATCTAAACCTGGCTCTATGAACACTATAGATATTGGTAAAAATATAGTGTTCTAGAAAGAAATAAATATAGTGTACAGAAGTATTTGTAGCACCAGATTATAGTTGTAAATATTAAGTCAGAAAAGTGAGCTAGTTAAATTAGTCAGAAAATTGGTAAAAAAAGTCATCTGAATTTTACATGGTATCAGAGCTTTGCAAACTATGATCGTTAACCTTGTAATTGTCTTCTACGCTGTGATCGCTAGATTGAGCAATCCTGCGATCGTTTCCTACGAGTGTTCATTGACACAACAGTCATAATAGTAGTACGTCAGCAGAAATGGAAGGATCAGGAGATTCAAGCGTCGAAAGAAGATCAAGCTCGTCGTAGAATTTTGACGATCCTTTGATGATGAAAACCTCAACAATCCAAGAATGGTGCTCGTCACAATACTACTGAATGATTCGAATTTTATGACCTGGAGTAGATCAATGAAGAAAGCCTTGGCTGCGAAGAATAAGCTGGGGTTCATTACAGGTAATGTTGCAGAACCTTCTGAGGAGTCAGAGCGTGGAAAATGGTAGAGAGTTGACGAAGTGGTCACTTCATGGATCATCAATTCAATGTCTAAAGACATTGCAGAAACCTTTGTATATCGTAGTTCTACAAGAAAATTATGGCCGGAGCTAGAAGAACAGTTTGGTGAGAGCAACGGTCCCCAAATTTATCAAATACAACGTCAAATTTCGTCCATTGAGCAAGGCAACCAATCTATGGTGATGTACTACAGCAAACTGACCAATTCCTACTTGCACGCGTGGGAAAATGAGCAAATGTGACTGCAATGTTACTGGAAGATTTTCAAACGTAATTTCACAAAACATATTGGTGCAGTTTCTCATGGAGCTGAATAAGTGCTATGACGCAATGAGGAGTCAGATACTGGTCTTGGATCTGTTACCTACTGTGAGCAAGGCATATTCAATGGTGTTAAGGATTGAAAAACAGAGTGCTATTCAAAATGACTTGACAAGAAACACTGATGCTAGTACAATGGCAGTAAAAACTACTCAGTATAGTAATGCAAAAGGCAACAGCAATAGGAGAAACCAAAGAAAGGAAGACAGAACCTGTGAGCATTGTGAGGCTACTGGACACTTGAAGGAGTCATGCTTTAAATTGCATGGTTATCCTAATTGGGTCAAGCAATTAAAGAAGGATAAAGCAGCAGATATGCAAATGCAACCAGTAGTTCTTATGATGTAGAGGGAGGAACTGATGAGAAGAAAGAAACATTAATGGCAAAGTGCTCACCTGCTATGATAGAAATCATTCAACAAGAAGTTTCCAGGATTCTAAAGAATAAACAGCCTACTAAGATGGAAAAAGTGAATTTTGCTCAACTGGATGACTTTGTTGGTAACACTTTTAAAGCTACTTCATTGAATGATGATTTTCATAAGTGGATCATAGATACAGGATCTACAAACCACATATGTGTAGTAAGAAATTTATTTGTTACCTTAAAACCTTTAGCCCAAAAGATTTTGATTCATTTACCTGAGGGGAGCATCAAAACAGTCCAATTCTATGGGAATATCCAGCTTCATGAAACACTTTGTTTGAAAAGTGTTTAATATATTCTTTCCTTTAAACATAACATACTTTCTGTCAGTAGGTTATCTAAAACTAATGACCTTAAACTCACTTTTTACCCTACTTTTGGTACCTTGCAAGACCAGAAGACCGATAGGACTATTGCTGTGGGCAGGGAAAGGAATCAACTATACTTTCTAGATCAAAGACCCTTCTCTATTGATGTTGTCCAAACTAGTTGTTATTTGGTGTCTGGTCAAACATCTTCTCTTGATAATGATGTTGATTTTTCAATTTGGCACAAAATAATGGGCCATCCTTCTGTATTTGTATTGGAACACTTGCCTTTCTACATAAATAAAACCAAACCTTGTGTTGAATACTATAATGTGTGTCATTTTTCAAAACAAACCAAATTGCCCTTTCCAACAAGTACAAGTAGATCCTCTGAAGTTTTTCAACTAGTACATGTGGACGTGTGGCAGCCATATAAAATTTCAAAGCAAGACTGGAGCACGGTTTTTTCTGACAGTGGTAGATGATCACAATAGAGTAACTTGGGTGTTTGAAAGACAAGGGTCAAGTTTTCCATTTGCTGAAAAATTACTTGGCAATGGTAAGAACTCAATTTGATAAAGCAGTAAAGATCATACATATCGGTAATGGGACATAATTTTTAAATAACAATTAGCAAATGTTGTTCAATGAGCCAGGCATCATACATCATAAATCTTGTACCTACACACCATAGCAGAATGGAGTGGTGGAAAGGAGGTATAGGATCATTTTGTGAGTGGCTAGATCTTTATTGTTTCAATAAGGGATACCCACTGATTTCTGGGGTTAGGCAGTGCTACATGCAACTTACCTTTTGAATAGACTACCTTCAGCAACCATTGAGTGGAAGACCCCATATGAGTTACTATTTAAAAGAAAAGCTTTATACAGTGAAATAAAATGTCTTGGCTGCCTTTGTTTCTCTACTAATTCCAAACCACATAATGACAAGTTTTCACCCAAAGCATCAAAGTGTGTTTATAGGGTTCTCTACCGATCGGAAGGGCTAAAAGCTCTATGATTTGACAACAAAAACTGTCATTGTATCCTGAAATGTGATCTTCCTTAGAAAATTTACCCCTACAAGACTGATGCAATAAAACCCAACACTTATAAAGATGAACCACCATTACCCATTGTACCACTCATGCATGATGAGCACTTTGACATTTCACCTTTTCCCTCCTTGTCAACCTCAAATTCATCTCCCTCCTTACCATCTCTTGAACTGTCTTCGCAGCCAATTGTTGAAAATGACCTTACCAAAAATTCCAATAGTACCAGATACAAAACCAGTACAGAATCTTCACAAATACAGAACCAGATCCAAAAAAAAAACAACTAGGATGGCTTAAAGAATTTCTTTGTAATGTTGATACTCGTTCCCACAACAATAAGTCTAGAAGGTTTGTTTCTACATCTCACTCATCTTATTCTTCTCCTACATACCCTTTTATTTCCCTAAACATTTTACTGCTACACATATGGCATTTGTTGCAAACTCATCTACAATATAGGAGCCATCGACTTATACAGCTAAGGAGGATTCGGCTTGGATTGAAGCCCTGAATGCTTAAATAGCAGCTTTAAAAAAGAAAAACACATGAGAAGTTACCACTGTGCCAAAAGGAAAATGGCCCATTGGATACAAATGGGTATATAAATTTAAATTAAAGGCAGATGGAACAATGGACATATACAAGGCACGTTTAGTAGCAAAGGGATATCATCAATTGGAGAGAATTGACTTTCAAGAAAGCTTCTCACCAGTAGCTAAAGTGGTGATAGTGAGAATTCTTTTGACAATAACAACTACTAATTCATGGGTTTTGCACCAATTAGACATCAATACTACTTTTTTTGCATGGCCATTTAGAAGAGGAAGTTTATATGAAACCACCTGAGGGTTATGACAAGATAGGGGAAGGGCAAGTATGCAAACTAAAAAGGTCATTATATGGCTTAAAGCAAGCATCTAGGCAATGGAACCATGAACTGACCACATAACTTACAAAACATGGTTTTAAACAATCTACACATGATCATTGCCTATTTATTTTAAGTACCACATCTTATTTCCTAGCCTTGCTGGTCTATGTAGATGAATTGCTCACAGGCAATTCTGAAGCAAAAATTAAAAGGTGAAACAATTCCTTGACAACAAAATTACCATCGAAGATTTGAAGCATGCAAAATACTTCTTGGGCTAGGAGCTAGTCAGATAAATTTGATGGTCTTTATGTACACCAGAGAAAATATATTATAGATCTTCTTCAAGATATAGGTTTGGTTGATTGTAAGCCAGCACTTGCACCATTACCAAAAGGTATTAAATTCTCTAGCAGCCAAGGGGATTTGTTGGCAGACCTTCAACAGTATAGAAGGTTAATTGGGAGGTTGCTCTACTTAGGATTTACCAGACTAGATATTTCCTATCCTACTCAATAGTTGAGCCAGTATGTGCAATCACCAAGGGACACTCATTTGCAAGAAGCTATACATGTGCTCAGGTATCTCAAAAGTTGTCCCTCCCTTGATATATTTTTCCCATCTAATAATTCTTTACAGATCATAGCATATTATGATTTTGATTGGGGGGCATGCTTAGACACAAGGAGGTGCCTGACAAGTTACTGTGTTTTCATGGGAGGAGCTCTCATTTCATGGAAGACAAAGAAGTAAGCTACAATTTCTAGATCCACCAGCCGAAGGAGAATACAGAGCAATGGCATCTACGGTGTGTGAGTTACAATGGGTGTCTTACATTTTAAGAGATCTTGATATTTTAGTACCTAAACCTATTCCCTTGTATTATGACAATCAAGCAGCTATTCATATTGCCCAAAACCTTGTCTTCCATGAAAGAACCAAGCACTTACATATAGATTGTCACTTTATCAGGGATAAAGTGAAAGAAAGATTCATTTCTCCTTAGCATATTTCATCAAGTTGTCAGCTTGTAGATTCATTTACTAAGCCATTGTCCAACCCATTATTTCATAGCGTGGCTATCAAGTTGGGCTTGCTAGATTGCTACCAAGCCTCTAAAAGTAATGGTTGGAACCCAAGAGGGGGGTGAATTGGGTTTTATAAATTTTTCACAAGAATTAATTGGAAGTTAAAATGATTTTCTGTAAAAGTACAATACTTAGGATAATAAATACAATACATAAAATCAATGTGCTGTCAAGATAAATAATTACAAAGATCAAGGAATTAAATAATAGATATCAATATGCACAAATTAAAGAGTAAGGGATAGAGAAAGCAAACTCAGAGATTTATACTGGTTCGGCTAATCCAAGCCTACATCCAGTGCTCAAGAGACCACTTGAGTATTTCCACTATAATTGCAAGTTTAATCCGGGTACTTGCAAACCACTACAACCACGCAAATTCGATCCGGGTATTTGTGAAACCACAATGGAGAATTTATGAATCCGGGCTCCTCCTCAACCCAAAGCAAGTTCTTCCAACACCGGTACTTACGAACCTCAACTCAGAATAATATATGTGTTGATCAAAATCAACAATACAAAGAAACTCTCTTTAAAGAGTAGATGAATACAAATGAAGCTCTAATAACTATAATGATAGAGAATATGCAAGATTTGGCTTAAGAATGCTTTCCTTTCTCTCAAAGATGATAGAAGAAGTTAATATCACATTGTAAGACTTTGTTCTAGCTCAAAATCGTGTATCTAAGGTCATATATATAAGATTTTACAAAACTAGCCGTTATATAGCCGTTACAGCACTTATAGTGCAGTCCAGATTTTGAGCTTTCTTTAAAAATTCATAACTCCCTCATTTGAACTCCGTTTTAAATAAATAATATACAGTTAGAAAGCTCTTGAAGTCTAGTTTCAAATGAGCCAAGTTTTACTCAAAAATTGTTTTTCTTTTAAAAGATATAATCAAAATACTGACTATAGGTCAGAACAGAATAATTTTTTATTACAGTAAAATCAACTTTCAGTTTTTCAAACTATATTTTAAATAGTCATATATTTCTCATTTGGACTCCGTTTTGAATAAATAATATACCGTTGAAAAGATCTTTGAGTCTACTATCAAATGAGATTAAGATAATTGAAAAACCGATTTTTCATTTATGAGATATGATATAAGGAGTGACCAAAGGTCAAAAAATAACTTTTGTAAAACTTCATATCTCACTATCTTTTTGTTCAAAAATGCTTGAGCCAATATATGCAAATCTAAATCATTGAGTTGCACAAATATACTAGCCTATATAAAATATACCTAATGTAAAGACATAGGCTATCTTGATGCATCCAAGCTTCCAAGACTTCAAATCTTCTAATTCTTCATTTCTTGGAGCTTTGTCCTTGTATGTTGCTTTCCTTGAGTGAGGCATGATGTTACTTTTCCTTGTTCTTCAATCCAATGCTCACTCTTCTTGTTTTGAATCAACCTATAAAATATATCTTACTTACAAACCAATGGTTAGTTCAATTCATGATAAATAGCATGATTAATGTATAAGACATTACACATTAAATAACATAGTCATGCTTAAATACTTGTAGCATGTATATGATAATTAACCTTTATATATATCAATGCTACAATTCAAATACATTTGTCATCATCAAAACTTATGGCATAAAGCCTTAGGGTCAACAGCCTCAACTTGACGGGGATGTAAAAATAGTGTATAGATGTATTTGTAGCAGCAACTTAGTTGTGAATATTAAGTCAGAAAAGTGAGTTAGTTAAATTAGTCAGCTAGTAGTTTTGTACAAATCAGCTAGTTAGTTCTATTTATCAGTTAGTTAGTTCTATGTATCCATGTATATAAATCCGGGACTAATAAAATTCGGATGACTTTTTTTTTACCAACTTTCAATTACTCGATTCATGTATTAGAATTTTATAGTCCATATGATTGTGAAGTGCCACCGATGCATATATATTTTTATTGCATAAAAAAATTGAAAAAAATAAGTCATTTTGGACTTACCCACTGTATGGTACAGTCCCAAATGAAATATTAAAATAACTTGTTAAAGAAGGAACTTAACCACACAGTAGTCTAGTCTTATAAACTACAAGGAAATTATCTTTAAAATGAGTGGGGATAGAAAAATATTTTTCTTTTAACTGTAGGCTAAAGGGGGAAAAATAATGGAGGGTACAAATTGTCAGTTCAATAACATGTTAGGCATGCCTTGAAAACATGATGGGGTGGTGGTGTTTTGAATAAGGGTTTAAATTCAAGAAAAGTGGAGAGATTATGGATAATTTATGGCTTAAAAAAGGAGAGGGGGGCCAAGGGCACTTGTAATTGTGGTTGTATGATAGTTGGTGTGGTTAGGAAAGATTAGTCAACTAAATAAAAATTAATGTCTTATAATTAAATAAATTACATAAAAAGTGATTATGCGTATACAAAGACCTTTTACTTTAATCCTAACAAGTCATTTCTTAAGACCATTCTTAAGAAAGAAAGGCGAAGATCACTCCTTTATGGCGTTTCTAACCTTGTCCAAATTAGATAATGCGAATGGAACTTGACTTATGCCAAACTTATTATGGGAGCATTGTTTCTTGCAAAGTTAAAGTGACTTTGGCGTGGTGCCTCTCTGATCAACACTATGTTAGCTCTAAGGGAGAGAGGAGTTAAAGAATGAGGTACTTAGGTAACATTTTTTAAAAAAAAAGATCAAGAGGTTCAAATATGAATACATATATGATTATTAAGATATTGTTTCTAAAATTGAATACTAAATAATAATTAAGACTTTTTTTTAAATATCTGCATGTATTAAATATATGTTAGTGAAAGATATTTTTCAACATTCATATACACCAAATACATATGAATGTTTAAAGACTTTCCATAAGATTTGACTAAATAAGATGTCTTCAAAGCAATTAAGAACTTAAAAAGAGATTTAAAAAAGAACACAATAGACCAAAACATGAACCAATTAGATTCAAATCTCATTAAATGCAATCAAATGAGGCATTAGTTTATTATATAAAGTAAGGATTGAATGGACATTATTGAAAAAGGAGACTTTTCTTTCTTAATTATTTTTTCCTTAGATGAAACGAGGCACCCTATGGGTGCTCCCTTTTTCTATTTAAGGAGACTCTACTCTTTAATTAATAAATTGTTGCTTACTATTAATTAAGGCAGCCTCTTTGGTTGCTTAGGGACGAGGAATCCCTTAACTAATGAATAACTTGTGTCTCTGAGCACTCTTCTAATTAAGTGGAAAAAAAACCCTTTCAACCAATGTTGTCAGAACCGACCCGGCCATTGATCCGTACAAGTTTTTGGGTCATCGAATCATTAGTCCAACCGTCGGGTCACCGAGTCAATTGTTAACCCACATAAATACATTAAAAAAATAAAATTATATATATATATATATATACCTATATATCTTTACAAATAAATTTAAAAATAAATAAAATAAATAATTTATATGTAATTTTCACAATTCAAAGTCATAAACATCCATAATAATTTATAAACATTTATAATAATTCAAACATAAAGTCATAAATATTTATAATAATTTATAAAGTAATAAATAAAATCATCCAAACATAATAATTCATACATTAAAAGTCTTAAACATCTATAATAATTTATAAAGCAATTAAAATGCTAATATTTTCATAATAATATTATTCCTATTGGTAAAGTAAATTAAAAAAGTGCTGTTAAAAAAAAATCCGAGTCTTGGGTCACTAGGTCGACCAAGACCTGCCGGATCTTGACCGGGTTGTGTGCAGCCCAGTCTAACATGTCGACCCGGACTGGGCCAACCACTAAGTCGTCAGTTCCCAGGTCAACCCGATCGAGTCGGTCCGGGTCATACAACTATTCTTTCAACTAAGGAATGACTTAGGGTGTCAAGAAGAAGATCCCCTTGACTGAAGAACGACGTAGGATGTCTAGGGACAATATTCTTACTAAGTAAAGAAGAGTCTCAGTTTAGAAGACTCTATAATTAATCAATGACTGAGAAGTGTCTGAAGATATCTTTTTTAATTAAGTTGGTAGAATCTCTCTTCGGCGAATGAAGGTATCCTTCTTAATAACTTGATTTCCTAAAGTAGAAGGCCGTTTAGAAATAACAATGAACGATGAAATTGCTAAACAACTAACATGTGACCTATAGTCCAATACAATCACATAATTTTTTATCCTTTAATGCTATATTAATATAAGGTGTAGAAGAGATTTAGTAAATAAAAATTCAGATTAAAATAAAAAATTTGTGGGGATTTAAATTAAAAATAGACTTATCTTACATAAATAAAAATATAAGGTGCATTTAATTTGCCAAATCATTTTTAGTTTTCATTCTCTATTTCTAAAAACGTCATTTATTCGTTTCCTGTATTCAACCTTTTTTATAAAAAAAATGCTTGTAGAAAATATTTTCAGTTAAGCCGTACCAAATACATTTTCTTATCATGTTTTCTAAAATAAATTATACTCCCTTGGCGAATAGATTCTTAAAATTACACTCTCTTCTCTTATATGTTAAAAATAAAAACTCCCTTTCCTTTATAATTATGAAATTGTTATACTTTAATCTAGTTTTATATAGTTTGTAATAACCTTACGTATATGTATTTGATAACCTAAAACTTCATATTTTCTTGGTCTAAAATGTCATTTATTAACCTAAAATATCATTTATGCAAGAAAACTGAATACTTATAGTATCTTATTATGGATTAATAGCAGAGTAAAAAAAAAGTATTACAATATGTAAAAATTAATGTTCTTAAGTTAATAGAAGGTATGTTAGCCAAAAATATGTAACATTAGGTTATCAAGTGTTAAAAAAAAATATTATAACAGATCTCTCTGGATAGAAATACAATGAAATATAGCAAACTTATAGGGAAGGAAAGTATTATTTAAATATAGGGGAAAAAAGTGTAATTTTGAAAAATTATAACCAAAAAAAAGGACAATTTACTCCATTTTCTTCTGTCAGTGAAGATAAGAACAAGAAACAACAAAATCAAACGCACCTTAGTTTTTCTGGCTTTTTATCATCATCTACACACACACACACACACACACACACACACACACAACAATTTATTAAAGTTTATAAACTTTTTATGAGTTTTGTTTGGTCCTCTATTCATGAATTTACTTCTAGTTCAACAACCCTGCTCAAATCTACACTCAATTGCAAAAGAATTTATGCGCTTCATTTTATAACTAAGTTTTTGTTTGACTAATAAAATAAACTAATTTATAATTTATTTAACCAACTTATAAACTTATTAAAAGTATTTAGTAAATGAGTTTATTTTAATAACTTATAATTTATTTTGAAATACTTATTTAAGTAGCTTATAAATTTTGTATTTTTCTTCTTATTTTATGCTTATCATTTTATCAAAATATATATTATACTCTTATTGTCATATTTATTATACCCTTATTTTTTAATGCCCGTAATTTTTCATTTATATATATATATATATATATATATATATATATTACATCTAATATGATATAATATAATATATATAATTTATTTTATATATAATAATAATTAATTTAATTTAATTAAAAAACAATAAATAATATGTTTATTTATATTATTTTAAAATTATAAAATATATGTCATTTTTATATTTTTCAACTATTTTAACAGTAATTTTTACTAAATACTTCTAATTCAATAAACTAGCTTAACAGCTATCAGCTTTCAGCTTGCTTTTAAGTTTTCAACTAATTTATCAATTATTTTTACTAAACATATCCTAAGTGTTTCAAAAAGTTTTGCGAATCTTTGCTTTTTTATTAGGCACCACATTGGTGCTTAGTTCACCTGGTCATATACTGACGGCTTCAATATAAACACCTCAATCATTTTACAAATAACAATTACAAAATGAGTAAAACTAGCATTAGCGTAAAAAATAAAATTTAATTAAGAAAAATAAACTATGTGAAACTACTTCTAACTGCCTTGAAATGCTAAAGACGTGTCTCCAAGAACCTTAGGTGAAACCTCTCATAAACACGAGCTAAGAGCTATCCTTTTCCTGTCTTTTTTGTGTTTATAAAAAAAAATTAACAAAAAAGAGAATTGCTATGACCTGTGACAGACTACAGCAGTGCATGATGACTCACTGTCTATACCCCATAAATTCAAATCTTCAAGATTTTTCTGTATTGAATCTATTCCCATCTCGGCTGACCAATATACCAACTTCTTATCCCCTAAAACATTCTTAGAACCAATCTTCATGGCAAAGGTAGTCGCATCAAGTCTTCCAATCCTTGCACCATTTTGCTCCAATATTTTTGTTGCAACATTCACAAAACTTAGACTATCATGGGATGGCGAATCTTTTCTTGCCAAAGAATCTGCCATATCTACAACCCTTGACATAAAGTCATCAACCCAAATTTTCTCAGTAGATGGGGAACTTCTAACATAAAAGAGATCCACATTGTTTGCAAAAAAGAAGTCATTATTAGGATCAAAGGACTCCAGCAAGAAGTCAGTACTGAGGAAAAGCATATTCCCATCCACCAACCATGAATTATACTTGTTTTCTATACACTTCTTTATAACATAAACCCTTACCAAAACATCTTTGATCGCCTCAAAACTGGATCTTTGGGCAGCCAACTTGTACAATCCAACACTACCAATGAATTGGTCCACATTGATTACAGAATGTCCCCTCCTTGACAAATCAAATAAGAAGTCAGTTTCAGGGCCCATAAGTATATAATTCCTGACATTTAGCCTCTCAAAGTGACATAATAAGTTTCTAACTACAGCATTTGATACCCCAAAAAGATTTACAAAGATGACACTGTCCTGTTTTGGCAAAGAATGAAGCACAGATCCAAGCTCATTCATATTTGTGGCAACCCTTCCGGGAAGTACTTCTCTGAAACAAAAATCAAACCATTTTAAACTACTCAAAGGCTGCATTTCCAGAAGATCAAAATCCAGAGATCTTTCATCTAGTAATTGAGAATCAGGTCCCGCTGTTTTCCCATAATTGACTCCTGTATCTCTATGAGACACACTCAATGCTCTCTCACGCAAAAAATTCGTGTAGATATTGAAGTAACCATGGGAATGAATGAATTTAATGAACCAAGGAGTCCATATTCTCTCCCCCATCTTCTTATACCATCCTGTAGTCACCTGCACAAAGTTTCTGAACCAAAATTAGGGACAAACTGCATATGTCATGAAGTCTATTAAACCAAGGATTGGATGAGAGGGGGGAAGAAAAGTCTTTTCTTAAGTGAAATTATAGATATATTATTACCATCCCATCAAGAAATGGCCTAATGCCCTTTGCCTTGTTCTTGTCATACCACAACCTGAATTCTTTCCATGGCTTCGGAAAGAGAATTTGACCCCATGTGCCAACTAACTGGTACAAGAAAAGTCGTGTCCGATCATCCAAATGTAATTTGTTTCCATGTTTACCTGCAGCCATCAGGCCATTACATTATTTGCAAAAGAAAATTAAAAGTTTAAACTTGTAATGAAGCAGCAGAAGACAATTTACCGAAGCAAAAAATAACACATAATGAAAGAGGAAAGCCACATGAAATTGTTTTGCGAATAGCCTCCAACTGTCTTTACTTAGCAATATTATTTTCATTTGAACATAGAAATGGTACAACATAATGGGAATTTTCTTGACAATTTTGTGCATCTGTTTAATGGACAACCAAAATCCTCAATATATTGAGAGTTGTGATGGACACACACAACCCTATGCGCTCCATTCCATCAAGACATCATCATTGCATAATAACATGTGTTTATACCATGAAAATAACTGTCATCAGTGTGTGACTGCATCAACTGCACAAATCCAAGATCTAACGTGAAAAAACTACACGTAAATGACCACTTCAACTCAAGTTTAAGCTGTTAAGGAACAATTCACAAATAGTTTTATTATAATTTCTAACACAACAGTGACTGCATGTTGCATGCATTTGCAGTTTACTATCACTTGTATGATTAGCACAACTAAGAATGTTACAGATGCTATCAAGAATCCACTTCAAATATTAGAAAAGCAGTGGGTAGTTTACTAGTGTACATCTAATAGCACATAAATAGAAGATTCTACAAAAGCCATTAATACTCACAGTAGCAGAGGCAACAGTGTACATGAAGTTATCATATTCGTTATCACTAACTTCAACTATTTAAAAAAAGACCTCCGCCAATTAACAAAACTGAAGTAACACATTTTTCAAAGGGCAAACAGTAAAAAGGATATGGTACCTGGGACAAATCTTGGTCTCTGTAACGAAGCTCCATAAATGGAAGGGCTACGATTCGAGGCATTGTAATAGAAATTAACTATTAAGCTCTTAATGAACTTATAATAAAGCGATGACACCTCCAAATCATCTTCCACTATAAATGCAAACTCGTCATCAGAACTGGGCCACCATGCCTCCAGCCACTGTGCCTGCAAACCCACATTGGTTGTCCTATAATGCACAAACTTCTCACCGAATTTCCATTCAAACCCATCAACAAACTCCAAAATCCGATGCGATTCGTGCAACTTCTCATCCAATTTCATAGACCCATTTTCATGGACAAAGTGGTCAATGTAAACGCGGAGGTGGACGCGATCACCGAGGTAATCGGCACGTGCAAGGGACCGGAGGCACCGCGACAGAGAGTCGATTCGATTGTAGGCAAGAACGTTGATGATGAAAGTGAAATTGGGGAAATTGGGATTGAGGATCTGGGGGTCGAGTGGGCTTCTGATAGTGAAAATAGGGCTAGATTGAAAAGTTGAAGAAGGGAGAGAAGAATCGTAGTGAGTATAGAAGAAGAAAGCGGCGAAGGAGATGAGAATCAGTGGGAGGAAGAAGCGTCTTGTGGATCCCACCATTTGTTAGGGTTTCGATGTATGAGCATGCATAGTAGTTGGGGTTTTGGTTTGAAAGCTATCCCTCTGGTTTGTCGTGAGAGGAGACAGACCTCAGGAAACGAATAGAACAACCACAACAAGTTTGTTGTATGTCAGTTGGTGCCAAAATGATGCATAACTATGCCTCTCTTTCCCAATTCTTATTTTTTTTTTATAAATTATAATTTTAGGGCATGTAATTTTATTAAAATTGTAAATTAATTTCTATATTTTATTTTTATATAAATAGTCCCTAAATTTTTTCTTTCATTAAGTTAGTTATTACCATTAATATGGTTAACTTTACTGTTAAAATAGTCTTACATGACAATTGATGTGTATTTGTAAACATGTCAACATGTCCCATCATTAAATTTTGTACAACTCATCTTTGATTTCAACAAAATTTTCATTTTGTCCTTAATTCTCAATTTTCTTAACTTAGCATTTACATTGTGGCAATCGAGTTGTGTAAAATTTAATGAATGAACTTACTGACATGTTCACATATATGCTCATCTGAGGACGAATCTAGAAATTTCGATTAGAGAATGTAATAAATAGTCTATAAATATTTTTACTAAAAAATATAAATAGGCAAAGACAATAAAAAAATAATATAAAATACACAAAATATAAACTTATTGAATGGTGCTGTAATGAGGTACAACTAATTTTTAAATTCAATTTTAAAAAAAAAAACTTACTGGGTGAAGTACTCTTAATAAAATGAGTTATAATGATTTATAATGTAAGGGCAACATCTAAATTTTTGTGTAAACGAAAAAATTATCACATATATTAATTATAAAAAAAATTTTCGTGAGGACAATTGCCTTCCATAGCTTATAATGTGAATCCATCCTTATACTTTTCAACTACTATGTAGGATCATTTTAACATCAAAATTAATAATACTGACAGCAAGGGCTAATTTATATGAATGGAGAAACTACAAGAACTATTTTATATGAAAATAAAGTATAGGGATCAATTTATAATTTTTGTAAAACTATAGAAATTAAAATTATAATTTAACCTTTTTTTAACAATTAAAAACTATAGAGGCGAAGTTGGCCTAATCGAGCTATGTCAATTTTACGGGGTTTTTAACGTTATTGGTGATTTTTTTTTCTTTTTCATTTAGATTATAAAAACATAATCAAGTGATTGGTAATAGTATATGAAAATACTTACGTGTTGTTATTTATATATTTATTATGGAGTTTTTTAATTAAAAGGTGTTAAGCGTATGATTTTTCAATTAAAATACAATAAATATATAATTTTTAAAAAAATAATTGTATATTTTTTAAAACTTACAATTACATAATTAATCTTTTCATAAACTTTATATAGTGTCCTACTTTTATGGAAAATTATTCATAGTTTATTAATGGATATGTAATAATTAAAATCAAAATATAAAAAATTCATCTCAATTTAAAGGGTTGTATAATTTATTTTGTATTTTTAAAAGTCGGTAACAAATTTTTTAAATTTTAATTTTGTGCATTATAAATTTTTCATTTTTAATCAAAATCTAATGCCATTCGTTTATCTAGATTAAAAAATTCAAATAAAAAATATTTCTAACCTACCATTTTAAGAGAATTTTTCATTACAAAAAAGGTAAGAAAAAATGTCATTATTTTATCATTTAAAATAATATATTAGACATACTTTTTGTTTCTTTGGCATCTTTAAGTCTACATAAATAAGTAGCATTAAGACTTTGGTCAAAAAATATCAACAGAAGGGCAATGCTAAACTGAAGGTTTATGGAATTTTATTTATAACTCATAAGGTTGAAGATGTAAATTGTGCAACCTGTAATAGGTCGAAAAAAAATAATAACTTGCAATTTTTATCTTACATTGGTTAAATTTTTCATTTTTTAAACAAATTTTATTGAACTCTGCTCCAGAGAATTATATTATATATGATTTAAATGTAGGCCATAGCTCAGTTTGTTAAGATGCTATTATCTCATTATGATCATAAATTTCTTTTCAACTTTCCACTAAAGGCGTAACTAGTTATTAATATTCATAAAATTTCTCAAACTTTGGTGAAATTATATGAGTTCTCAATTTTGTGTTTTAAGTTGCACTTGTTTTATTTAAATTTTGAAGAGAAATTGTAACTATCACTCTGACTTTTTTTTCCTTCAATTGCATCGTTTTTTATCTACAAAAATGCAGTTAATTACCTAAAGTATTAGCCTCGTTATAATTAATGTTCAAAAAATTAGATTGGTTATCAAATCAATAAAGTTACCAGTTCAATAGTCAATGGTCAGAGTGTTTAGAATTGTAATTAAATCGGTTGATTTTAATATATATATATATATATATATAATTAAAACTATATATATAAAATTAAAACTATAAATATATATTGATTTTATAGTAATATAATAAGAATTAATTTTTATTATTAATAATATATATTATAAAATTCAAACATAACAATATACCACTAATTAATACATACATACATATATATATATGTTGTCACGACCCGTTTTCTGGGCACATGACCGGCACAATGATGAATCTCTCATCACTGTAAGCCTTCCGATAAATATATCAAATTTTCTTATCTGAAAATCATAGAGATGATTTGCATGTAATAATAGATTCTCAATATAAAATACATTATTATGCTGACATACAAACCAAATGCCAAACCCCTGAACTAGATATCCTAGATGATTACAGAGCAACATAATCTACAACAATAGAGGGGCCTACCCGATAGCGGGAAGGTCCAAAGTGATTTACTCTTCTAGCGGATATTCTTCACTGGCAACCTGATCTGAACAAAAAGGTTGTACAAACAATGTGAGCTTTTAAACTCAGTGAGCAAATCGACCTCGCAATTATTAACAACATATTTAAGATCAAACCAAATCACATTTCAAACAATTCAAACAATTCATACAATTCTAAATCAAGTTCCCAGACATTTTTCGGGTCCCGTCCACAATAAGTGGCCGTTGCCCCACGGCTCCTGCCGTATCCTCCCTTATTTCACCCCTGTCCTCAAAGGAACAAATCTGTAGTCTAACCTTATTTCACCCCGTCCTTAAAAGGACTAATATCATATTCAATATCACGTGGCTATAGTGATTTCATTCCACCCTTATTTCATCCTATGGGATCCCATAAACTTTATTTCCGTTTCTATTAAGATCAAACACAACCACATTACACAATCATAGGCAACCATATGCATCTCATTTCAGGAAAAGTTCACAACAGAATCATATTTACACATTTCAATGTATAACATGAATGCACGAATTTCATGTCACATATATATATATAGAGTATACTTTTAATATATACATTAAATAAGCAAACAAGGTAAGGTAGGATCTCTCACCTCGATTCCATACGAGTATCACTTCTCTAAGTCGTTACGGACAAGAGTACACAGATAAATTTCAGTATACCGCTACAGAGATTTTCATGAAAGATTAGAGAAAATACGTTAGGATTGTTTTCGTATAGATACTGTTCATATGTACGGTTACTGTTTATATATACGGTCACTATTCATACGATTACTATTCATACGTACGGTCACTATTCATACGTACGGTTACTATTTATACCAGAAATAGAGAATACAATCTGTAAAAGAGTACACCAGGTAAGTTCCCAGGAAAGAGTGGAGGGTCACACTGGACACACTTAAAAACCAGGTCTTTCCTTAGCCAGAACTTTCCTAGACATGTATTCTTCACAGTTTACATTCTATTTCGGTAATCAGAGAATCAAAATAACATATAAACAGCTAAGGACAATTTTTCTGATGTGGAAGATCAGCCAAGGCCGCAACCACAGAGCATACTTAAGAAAATAACTTCTAAAATTTGAAAGACATAGAAAGGGCATAGTATCCTTACCTAAGCTGAAAAGGAAAGGCCCACAATCTCAGAGGCCTAGCATTGAAGTAAGAGAAACTTAAGGAGAGAAGAAGAGAAGTTGAAGGTGTGAGTTTAGAAGTGTTTATAGGAAAAGTCGAGGGTACTATTTGATACTATACGTTAATAAAATATTCAATTTACTATTTATGAAAATGACATTTCTAATAATGCAGTTACTGTGTAAATAGCGGCAACGGCTGAAAATTTTTTCTGTTATTACTATTGAAAACTTAAAGGAAAAACTATCCTTTCACCTTAAACCTTTAAGTTTCTTTTCAAATCAGTCCTTTCAATTTAGTCCCTGAGGGTATTTTTACACATAAAACGTCATTTTCTCCTACAAACTTCTTTCTAGTTTTCTCTTATGACCAAACCACATCTAGTACTTGACATTTCGATTACATAAATGAACAGTATCGTATATGTAAATAGTATTATATGGGTGATTAGTACCGTATACTGAAATAGTAACAGTAGTTTGTAAACAAATATTTATATTTTATTTTTCTTGGGTATTACATATATAATATATTATATACTTCATTACTCCATTTGCATTTAACGTGTGGTTAGATGTAAGTAGGATAGCAGTCTGTTCTTTTCCATCCCTGGTATCTCCAAGCACGCCAACTTTAGTGGTTCAGTCTCTTTCCTGGTTTCCCTTCTCTCTTCTTCTTCTCTCTTTTCACATCCATCTCTCACTCTTCCCTGTCTCTTTCAACTCTTCCTTCTCCGATCTGCATCAACTAATCATATTAGTCTCTCTAATCTGCGTCTCTTAGCCCCTCTTCGTCTTAATCAATCTAGATCTGCGAGCCATCATCTCCAACTTTTTCTTTTTTCTTCTTCTTCTTCTTATTTTGGTTTAAATTGTCCGGAGATGGCAGTTGAACAGTGATTACTAAGTTTTTTTTTTAAAAGATTAAATCGGTTAACCTATAAAACCGGTCGATTTTACTAGTTTTTCACTTGTTTGAACACTACACAAATTTTTTGGGCTCAATTGAACTAGATCACTGGCTGGTTCACAGGTTTTTTATCGGTCTAGTCCAGCTTTTTTATTCATGGTTACAATAAGCCTTTCATTATCAATTTTTTAAAAAAAATTTACTCTTTAAATTACTCATAACATCTAATGCATTCTCCTAGTACTCACGGAATGCCGGCATCGCTCATCAACCCAACTCCCATGTCCTTACACGCAAAAACTGAATGGAATCGCTAATACCTTTTTATTACTTGATACTTTTTTTTCTTTCATTGTCTTACTTAGAACTACCCATATTTGAAAAGTTCACTAAATTATGTGTGATATAAATTATTTGAATAACAAAAATGTAAAATTCTTTTAATGTTTTTTTTTTCATTCACAATACTTCAACTTAAAACGAATAAGTATTAACTGTTAGTTAATGTTCATCTTTGTTCACAAAGAGCAAAGCTTACACTTTTCTTTGATGTTATTTTGTTTTAGCATATTAAAAAAATTTGACTTTTCTGCAAATATCTTTTCTCAAATTCAATAAGAGGACGGTATGAAATTACTGAATTTAAGCTCATTTATTACTTAAATAATTCTGTGTGAGTTGTGAATATTAAAAACTAGCCATCCTCCTGTGTGATACAAGGGTCTTTATATTGTTAAGTGAATCGGGAATAGAATAATATATAAAATTAGTGGCATGACTTGTATGATGCACAGATAATTTATAATTCTAAAAAAATTTTTAATTTATAATAATAATAATAATTAATTGACAACAAACATATAGTAATTGGTATAAGAGACGAATATTTTAGAATATCTATATCTAATGTGAATGAAAAAAAAAATTGATCCAAATAATAAAAATATTTCTCCAATGCAAATATACTTTTAATACTTTTTAAATACAATGTCTTTAATCTGAAAATCAAAAATAAAATAAAAAAATAACGAATGACATAAAATAATTTTGAATCAATATAATAATATTATGAAAAAGACTATATAAAATTTATTTACAACTAATAAAGATTTTTGAAAAATTCTTAATATACTACATTTGTAGTACTTAAATTGGTATTTTCATCTTTGTCAAGTATAAAAATTTCCAATCTCTTTCTACTCTTTATTTTTGAGATAATAATATAAAGTTGACAATAACTAAAGACTAGAGTTACTCATTTATATTATTATTTATTTAATTACTAAAATTAATTTGATGTGTTTAATATAATGTGATTGATTTGATGTCATTGAATATCAATTATAATTCAATTCAATGTATTTGAAAATACAATTTGAAATTAAATATATTTGAAAACAATAAAAAATTATTATGTTAATAAATAGATAAAAATATTAATTTAAGTAGATTTTTCATTTTAAAATTTAAATTTAAATTATAATATATTATAATTTAAAAAAATACAAGTATACCAATTAGATATGTTATTACAATATTAATACTTTATATTGTGAAAAATACATAATTTATATGCTAAAATTATGTAGCAATGATTTATAACAGTTTATATTATTTATATTTATAAAATTTATATTATGAGCTAAATAGTCAACTATATATATTAATATATATTGGTATATAGATTTTTGAAATTACAAAATATTAAAATTATTTTGGAATATGCTTGAAGATTTCTTATTAATTTTATATCATGGCTACAAAATAAACTCTTATGAGGGATTATGAGTCTGTCTCTTAACCAAAGATTACTTGAATTCCTTTGCAGGAGGACTCAGTCGATCACAAGGCCCAAATATATAAAAACAATTAATATCGAGAACATCCAAGCAAACACTTTCTAATTCATTCCCTTATTAAGGCTATAAGCTGTTCTGAGGCAAACAGGTGCTATGGTGAGGAAGTATTTTAACGCATTATATCCTTGCATTGCGCGCATGTCTTTCTCTTTGAATAGGCTCATAAGGAATTAATAAGAGAAAGAGGGTGGTAACTGGTATTTAGGGAGCAAGGAAGCATGAACGTCATCATTGCAATACTAATGTGTTCATGTGTGGTATCGAGTGTTGTGCTATGTCTGATAAGAGCATTCAACATATGTACAAGTTCTTTTTAAAGCGTCTTTACTTTATAGTTTGAAAGTCAAAGTCATATCTTAAGTAAAAGTAAGCAATTTAACTATTCCATAACTGTTAGAGACTTGAAAGAGTGGGAATTCCGAAAGAAAGAAAGTGTTTTGTACTTGAAGAAAACGACACTAATAAGGAATTGCTGCAACAATGAAGGAAAATGTATTAAATACGCTACTTGTGTTGCTAGTGTTTTGTCTGTGTTTAAAATCTTCCCAACCATAGTAGCAAATGTAAAACTCAAAACTTCTTAAAGCATGTACATAAATGTATAAAAGAATCACTATGTTAGAGATTTTTAAGGGACAAAGAACATCAAGAGAATGAAATTGGATATGTAAATATCACCGCATAATGTCACTTTTGTTTTTTACAAATCTGGCTAGTAAATTGATCTGTCAAGAAGAAATCTGGGAGTCTGACCTAAGAAACATCAAAAAAGACATTTGTTAGATTTCCCAAGAAAAATAGTTAGATAGTACAAGTACTTGCTAATATATGTGTTCCACCAAATTATGTGAATCAGAAGTATATAATGAAAGCTATAATTTAGTGAAATAAATTCATAGCAATAAATTTATTGCAATTAATGCCCTAATAAAGTGATATCTTGTATTTTTTATATACATTTTAATCCCTATCTTAGTCTATTTGTATTTTTATCTATGAAAATTTTCTAATTTTATTATATTTTGTGATATATTGGGTCTAAATCAATTTTGAATAGAAAATGAATTATTTTCATATTTTAGGACTTAAATTATTAAAGACTCAATTTAATCTATTTGTGTATTTTTTAGAAATTAATATTGGAGTTTTCTTGATAATGTAGCGCTGAGGTGGACGTTTTTGCTAACATGGATGTTGACTTAGCACTCCTTGCTGCTAACCTGATGACATGGACAAGTGGGCCCAAAGCTGCAGCATTTTAGACTACTTTTTGTGCATACAATCCCTCTCTTCCCCAAACTTTAATGAATGAAAGAAGCTACTTTTTTCCCATACAACTTTCTTAAAAAAAAAAAAAAGAAGCACTTTCTGCAGCCACCATATCTCCTAATTCTCTTTACTCCATTAGAACTTAAAAGCTGTTGTACCAAAAAGAAAAAGAGGGAAGACAGAAAAAGTCAACACTTGAGGGATCAAAGAGGAGTATTCCATCAAAACTTTTGAAGGCATTAGTTCCATTTTGGCTTTCAGACTTAGGGTGCAACTTCTGTAACTTAGAAAATTCATAGGTCACTTTTCCTCTATTTTTCTCTCTATTGTTTTGCTAGTTTGCTCTCATAGAGGGTTAAATCCTATTGTAATAAGTCACTAGGAACTTAGAGTGTTGTAGCTAGAACTTTCAATGCAAG
Source organism: Biancaea sappan (assembly GCA_037074585.1). Taxonomy (NCBI): domain Eukaryota; kingdom Viridiplantae; phylum Streptophyta; class Magnoliopsida; order Fabales; family Fabaceae; genus Biancaea; species Biancaea sappan. Next base: position 41,920,517 of record CM073498.1, read on the forward strand.
ATAAATGTTTTATTCCCTATTTCATCTCATTTTCGTTTTATCTTCTATTCTTATATTTATGTTGATACTAAATTCTGATATGAACTCGTAGAAGAATAAACTGTTTTTTATTTGAGATATAACCTTGCTTAACTGATTGGAAAAATAAGTAAAACGAAATGGCTAGGTTAAATGATATCTAACTTGATTTGGTTGAGATCATTTGAAGTTGCATCTAGCTATATATTAATGAAGTTCTTCTTAACCATGATTAGAAGCATTACAATTCTGGAAGTTCTTCTAGATTTCTTTTCCTAAAAACCAAATGGTGAAATGAGAATAAGACTGAATCAATGAATTAAGTAGTGATAGTTACACTCTCATAAATTTTAGTGGCTGGTTGCATGGTCTCCTTTACTATCAAATTTCTATTATTGTTCTATTGTTGATTTGTTGTTGTTTATTGTTGTTTTATGCTACTGTCATACCAAACCCCCACCCCAGATTTATGTGTTTTATTATTAGTGTTTGAGTGTTAAGAACAATTAATTAGTGGTTAAAAGTGAGGCTCCTTGAGTGAATATGACCTGGGGACCACTATATTACAAGATTGCCACAAATTCAATTATGAGTGATTTGATATCGTAGTAGTGTGTACCATAAAGGCATTACCAAAGACATGAATCGGAAATATACAATCTAATGAAATATAATATGCAATAAGTTGATTTAGAAAGTTTATATATTTTACCAATTATATAACAATTATATAGTAATTTACTTTAATTTTTTCAAATTCATTTAATATGATGTGATTAATTTTTCAAATTTATTAATTTACCTAATTTATTCATTTAAGTTTATTCTATAGTTTACCAATTATATAGTAATTATAGAAATTATATAGCAATTTACCCTAATTTTTTCAAATTCATTTAATGCGATGTAATTAATTTTTCAAATTTATTAATTTAACTAATTTATTCATTTAAGTTTATTCTACAATACATAATTTAATGACATACCTAAAATTTATTAATTTACCTAATTTATTTTATTGTATATAATAAATGTTAATTTACCAAATGACAACATATTATATTTCAATCGAAAAGTTTACCTAATTTACCAATTATGTAGCAATTTACCCTAATTTTTTCAAATTCTTTTAATATGATGGGATTAAATTTCCAAATTTATTAATTTACCTAGTTTATTTTTTAATTTATCCGTTTAAATTTATTTGATTATACATAATTTAATGACCTACTGGCAATTAATGTCCTAGAGAGTGGAATTATTTTAGTCTATTATGTAGATCATTTATTTATATGTATGACAGAAAATTCTTTTCAACCAAATATAATTATCGAAGTATATTGAAACACTCAAAAAATTGATTTAATATTATTGAATACTTCCTTATACACAACATTCACAATTGAGTTATACATTTACCTTCATGGTCAAGTGCTAGGATTTTTGAATCACTTTTGAATCTTACTCTTGATATTTCAACATATAATTGACCATGAATCGGACTCCATAACACTATCATCTTTGATTTGAAAATGAGAATCATATTTGAAAAGAGAAATGACCTTCAATGTAATACTCATGAAAAATAAAATATAAATGCGTGTTTACAAACTACTGTTACTATTTCAGTATACGGTACTGTTCACTCGTACAATACTATTTACGTATATGGTACTGTTCACTTATACAATCAAAATGTCAAGTGCTAGATGTGGTTTGGTAAAAAAAAAATTAGAAAGAAGTTCGCAGGAGAAAATGACGTTTTATGTGTGAAAATACCCTGAGGGACTAAAATGAAAAGACTGATTTGAAAAGAAACTTAAAGGTTTAAGATGAAAGGATAGTTTTCCCTTTAAGTTTTCAATAGTAAACCGTCTGCGACTTTTCCGTGATTGCACAGTAAGATTAGCGTGAATTATTTTATTAGAAATGTCATTTTCATGAATAGTAAATTGAATATTTTATTAACGTATAGTGTCAAATAGTACCCTTGACTTTTTCTAGACCATTTCATTTCACTTTTAAACTCACACCTTTAACTTCTCTTCTTCTTTCCTTAAGTTTCTCTTGCTCCGACATTAGGCTTCTGAGATTTTGGGCCTTTCCTTTTCAGCTTAGGTAAGGATACTATGTCTTTTCTATGTCTTTTAAATTTTAGAAGTTATTTTCTTAAGTATGCTCTATAATTGCGGTTTTGGCTGATCTTCCACACCCAAAAAACTGTCCTTAGCTGTTTATATGTTATTTTGATTCTCTGATTACCGAAATAGAATATAAACTATGAACAATACATGTCTAGGAATGTTCTGGCTAAGGAAAGACCTAGTTTTTAAGTGTGTCCATTGTGACCCTCCACTCTTTCCTGAGAAATTACCTGGTGTACTCTTTTACAGATTGTATTCTCTATTTATGGTATGAATAATATCTGTACGTATAAATAGTAACTGTATGTATGAACAATAACTATACATATGAATAGTAACTATATGTATAAACAATAACTATATATATGAGTAATTATATGTATGAACAGTATATGTACGAAACCAATCCTAACTTATTTTCTCTAATCTTTCATGAAAATCTCCATAGCGGAACACTGAAATTTACCTGAGTACTCTTGTTCGTAATGAATTAGAGAAGCGATACTCGTATGTAATTCAGGTGAGTGGAACAACCTCATTTTAATAGAGTTTTAGTATTACTGATGATAAAAAGTATGTCGTAGGACACTCCAAGATTCATAGGGGTAAACTGGATTCAGAGTGGCAAATCTGGGGAGATAATTAATCCAGAAGTATGGATAAAACGAAACAAGTATTTCATGATGATGTGAATCTTTTCAAAAACAATTTAATTATTATCTTAATATATGGTTTATAAATCTATAATATAGTTATATACTATACTTGTTATATGAATAAATATTACACTGTACATCTGATTATGATATGAAATACTGTACTTTTGATTGTGATTGAGCGGGACGGTACCCACTCTCACGACAAGGCGGAAAACCCTGTTTCAAGGGTGTCTTGATCAACGAGTGTGGAGACAACGATTCCCTTAGTAGGGATATAGTCCGGATCGGTAACAAATCCGTGAGGAGCCTTAGCTAAGAGGATGAGGTTGTACATCATGACGAAAACATACAAAATTGGTGAGCCGGCCTATGTGCGCTCTCCGGGATATATTACCATTGATTAGTACTAGTAACGTTTGTTGAATTGAATGAATTTTTATCTTCTAGTATGTATTTTCTAACTATATCTATTGGTTGAGTTTGAGCCTTCAGATATACTTGCATGACTGGTGATGTATTGGAATTTTATTAACGCGAGGCTGATTTGCTCACTGTGTTTAAAAGCTCACACTCTCTGTAAAAATTTTTTTTGTTCAGATTAGGTTGCCAGCGAAGAATATCTGCTAGAGGAGTAGATTACTTTGGACCTTCCCATTGTCGTGTAGGCCTCTCTTTTGTTATAGATTATGTTGCTCTGTAATTGTCTAGGACATTTAGGTCAGGGGTTTGGCATTTGGCTTATATTTTAGTATAATAATGTATTTTATATTGATGATATATTATTATATGCAACTCATCTCTATGATTTTTAAATAAGAAAATTTGATATATTTTCTTCGTATTTATTAAGGAATGATTATTTTGATAACATAGAGATAATAACTAAATAATTTTACTTATGGGTAGAAACTATCGAAAAGCTTACAGTGATGAGATATTCATTATTGTGCCAGTCATGTACCCAAAAAACGGGTCGTGACATTCAAATACTTCTAATGCACTTGCAACTTTCCTAGCACAACCTGATAAAGCATATCTACCTTCAATAAAATATCTTTACCCACTTTTCCTTCTCTTTCTCTTTGCTTTATTATTTCTTTTCTTGTATTAATTTTAAGTTCATATAATCAAAAAGAATATGTATCTTTTTATTACTACTAATAGACAATAATTTAAATTAATTAAAATAACTATGATATTATATAAATAGATTGTAAAACAATAATAAAGCATTAAAAGAATTTTAAAATACCATATTTGGATAGATGGGGAAAAAAGGTTTAAAATGCAATGATAATAAGCAGTGACTATATATGATAATGAAAATATGAAATATTATATTTAAACTCATAAAGAAGGTTATATTCTCTTCATTGCTATAAAAAATGTTGTTACCTTTGCTGATTATACGCATGCAACTTTGTTCTTTCTCTTCTGCACTAATATATGCTTTGGCAACTGAATTTTCCTTGACTTGGATATCAGGTTTAGAATGAATATTGTACACATTTTCACTAAATTGAATCCACTAACAAAGTGCGTGGATCCTTTGTTTAGAGAAAAATCAAGTAGAAGCCTGCTCAGTTTTTAGCAACGAGTTTTACCGTTGCTAAAAAATTGTTGCTAAAGGTTAGCAACGGTAAAAATCGTTGCTAAAAACTGAGCAAGCAAAATTCCAAGTAGAGAATCTGGATCCACTAACAAACAATACTCATCACACTTCACAATACTACAGTGCATCTTTAATAAAATGCTATGATCATGTTTATATATATACATATATGTGTGTATATATATATATATATAGTTTTACCAAGGGTATCTTAATCCCACTCTATTAGCCCCACTATCAAGCATCCCATTATCGTTGTCCTCAATTGCAATCAATGTTTCAATAGAAAATCCACATTCACCTCTAATATACAAATTGGAAAGCCCCATAACAAATCTAGAAAAAATAAATGCGGTAAAAATCATTTTCCATGCACAAACGAAGTTTTTTGATGAATTTAATATTAACTTGGAGAAAGTTAAGGAGTTTGGCTTTGTTTGAAATTTATGTTGTTAATGGTTCCCAAAGATAATAAATACAATAACTACACACTTAAACACAAAAGGCACAACCATTCACAACAAAAAATGAAGCACATAAGTGAAAAATAAGCTACAACTAACCAATGAAATTTAGTCACAAAATTTGAATTGACTTGACACCAACCTTCTTTCCTTTTATATTCATCATAATGATGTGAGCTAATTTTAATCTGCCAAGATAGAATATATCATTGCATCCACACAAATCAATTCATCTATTATTCTTGTCTTTGATTATAGGAGCATACTTTAATCTGCTATAATGTATTTCTTTATATCCCATAATACAATTAAATTGTTTCCATTTAGTATTTCTACTCTTTTTGTAGGAGGCCTTGCTCTATATCCATTAGTACGTTGAAAAATAAAAACCACTGACACAACATGATTTTCCAACACACTGAAGTAGAACAAAGGAATAGAACAAAAGAGTTATGTGTATGATAGTGTAGGCAAACTGCGACATTCTCAAATAATGAAAAATAACCAATGCGGTATAATGTTGAGAGAGTTGAGGGAAAGAGGAAAGAGAACTACATAAATGAAAGGAAAATAATACTCTACTGATTGCCTAAATGTTTCCCAAGACCCTTTATATCTGTTATGGCTTTCAGGTCTTGCTAATTTTCACTTCCCATACATGCTCATATGTTTATAGCTCTTATTATTTAGCAACCAACTAAGTAATTCTTTAGTAAATCATATTTACTACCCATACTAGCTTCGTTATTCTAAAAAACTAGAATTATGTAACCTTGTGAAAAAATAAATGGTGTTGCTTGAATTGGTACCTGGTCTATAAAATTGCTTCCTCCTTGGGAAGCCCCTGCCACTTGATTAGGACTACAGTGATGATGTCTTCCTCCTTGAGAGGGTGTTATGTGAAAATAGCTACAACAGAATAAGGTTTAGAATTTGTCATCTGGAACAAATCCCCTTTGCAGCATCTCTTCATGGAAATAAAATGCCTCTTTAAGTTGTCTTGAGAGTGTGCATGTTATTTTAATTGGATTGACACCTTCATCAATCATCTTATGCAAAACCATCTCAATAACCTTCATTTTGTCTTGCCTGCTATATAGACAATTGTATAAACTACATTGTCAAAGGATTGCATTAAAGAAAACATATAAGGTTACCTGATTGTTCAAGCTTTTGCCAAGGCTTCTAGATCAAGAAGATTCATCCTCAACTGTAAGTCCAGAGACAATACCTACAACTAAGTTAACCAATGATTTGTTAAGGATGATCTGTTCTAGCTCTTACATAATTAATTACCTAGATGGACAAAATGATAAAAAAAAAATAAGAAGCTCAGTTGATTAATCTGAAACACAATAGTCACCAGAGAAAAATTCATGATGAGTACATATTCAACATAAGGATAAAAAGCAAAGGAAAATTGTTATCACTAACAGCATGCGGCATTTGTATCAAGCATAAACTACTACCTTTGTAAAGGCTTCATTCTAGTTGTTTCATCCAATACATCCTTAGAGTCACTAAGAAAAGCACATAACTCTCTATAAAGATCAAGATATGAAAACCAAATGAATTTTAAATACAAAAAAAATGTGATACCTCAATGGTTAAAGAATATATAGATGTGGCAAATTTAATTTCCCAAGATCTCATAGGAATCTCAGAAAATGATTTTCCGTGTTACCGTCAGTGTTACCCATATTTTCATTTTCTTGGGTGAATATTCCCAACTGGAAATTTTTACTATCCTCCAATGACTAAGGAGATCAAATATAAAGCTCATAAAGTCATATTGTTAAGAATTATAAAACAACATGACTGTCACAACATGTGAGTTGAGATAATAGCTTTGTGTTTTCAGCCTCTAATTCCTGGTTATCTAATGAAGTAGCTCTCTTTCTCGATCATGAGATGCTTCAAGCTGCAATATTGCATAAACCAATATCTCTCTGAGTTACAGTATACAGGAAAAAGTCAATACAAAGCTACTCATGCAAACTGTAAAACATAAAAAGCAATTGTTCCCACAAAGAGAAAGAAAAAGTTATCATAATAAAGTAATACATAAAGTGTAAATCCATTTGTAATACAAATTATTTCATGGGTTGCAAAAGGGCCAAGAAAGTATGTAGTTTTGAAAAAAATCATGTTTCATTTGATGATAAGCATGAAAATAAGAACCATGCATATCAATCTATCACATTATATAAATGTTTTACGCATGACTCGAATGTTGAAAGATTATTGTAAGGGTATTATTGCCATCACAGACCTTGCAAATGTCCTTAGTTCGACTAATTTCATCCCTATGTGACTATCTATAGTCCCCTCTTGCTTCTATGTCTCAGCATTTCAGTTTCTATTGAAATTATGGAGTATATTTTGCTCGATCTTGCTTTCTCTAAATATGTTTATATGTACAACGTGCTTGAGAGATAATGTTTATATTTAAATGACAACCTTGCTTGCAGACTCTACACAAACCCCCCCCCCCCCCGGCCCAAAAAAAAAACCCAAGGTGATTTAGGCCCATCTCACACCATTGATGACAATACTTTTTTTCATGTATTTGATTATATATGAAAAGGAAAATTGGAATATATATTATGACTTCAATGATTTGAAATTAATTATATGTATTTATCTTTAGTAATTATAAAAAGACTTGTCTGTGTAGATTACTTAATTAACTACAGAGATGTTTGTGAACTGTTAGCTTATTGAGCTGAGCATTCCAACTTCACTAACTAATTACGAAGATTTTTTGGCCAAGATTATTTGTAATAAAACATTGTGTGCGAGAGCCATAAAAGTGATGCAATTTTAGTCATGTGAAATCACTACAACTTCACAAATTATTAACACTCAAACAAAAAGAGGACAAAGAACAACATACCAATTCCTTTGTCTCTTTGAATTCAAGATCCACTTTTCGTTTTCTATCTTCTCTAATCTTTGTGAGCTTAAACGAAGAGAAAAAGAAGGCAAGCAACATGGCTCCAAATCTTTACTTAAAAAATTACACCCAGAAAAAGAAACGCTAAATTTGCGCAATAAGCAAATTTATAATACAAAAAAAGACCAAAATTATACTAAGGAGGTACTTGCATCCTACAAAAATATGAATCGCCATGATGATGAAACCTGAAATCACTCCAAAAAGATTGAGAGCAAGACATTTGTACCTGTGGTTTTGGTACTATGTTAAAAGATTTGAGTAAACTAAAAGAAAAACTCTATACACTCATTCCTAACCCACAATGCACCAAGTAACTGCATAAATTAATAGTTGATAGTTAAAAATATTTTAGCATCCTCAGCACCTGAGTTTGACTTCATATTGAGGGAAAGAGGGAAACTTCATTCCATCCAAGGCTGAATATGCACCTAAAGATGCCATCACCAGAGAGAGATTGCAGGCTTTATGTTCTCTACTATTTCTTTGAAGAAAAAAAGATGCTTTCAATGTAGGATTTCATAGAGTGGGAAGCAGAGACTGCACCCGAAGGTATTATGTGTTGCCTAAGTCTCACTTTTGAGTAGTATAGGATGATTGATGGAGTACTTAAGTGACTTGGTTCTTCCTCAATTTGCTATTGTTTCTCTCCGAAGCTTTGAAAACTTTTGCCAGCTAAAATGTTTCTTGAGGAAAATTGGAAAAGGAAAAAAAGGAAAAAGAAAGGAAATCAAACAACATCGTTGTAAGACAATCAAAAGGAAGAAGAAGGGAAAGTGAGAAGAAATAGAAGAGAGCAAGAGAGAGAAAAAAAACATAAAGCAACAACAAAAGAACTTGCAAAAAAAATGTAGAGAGAGAGAGAGAGAAAACCTGCAAGAAAATCGTAGACTAAGAGAAAACTACAAAGCACACAACATAGTAAGACAATGCACTAGAGGTATTAAGAAAGAAAGGAACTACACTTGATGAAGACGGTGGGAGAAAGATAGGAACTATAATGGGAGAGGACAAATCAAAGAAAACAAACAAAAGCATGAGCAATATAATTCCAATTTTGAAAATTTGAAGTTTGAAAAAAAATAAACAAAGCAGGAGATGAAAAACATTTAACGGTTGCAGATAGAAAACATGATGTTGATAATTTCAATCAAAATCCCAAAAGAGCAGATAGAGAGAAAATATCAGTGATGAATGTCAGAGATAAGAGTGAGAAGCTGGAGAAAAATAGAGAAGAGAAGCACATATCTAGAAGCATTAAATGAAAGAACAATAAATGAGTATATATGGAACCAACCAATGAGAATGAAAGAACATTAAAATGAAGATGAAAAAGCAATAAATGCAATAAATACACGAAAAATAACAATAGAATGATGTTAATCGAAGACGTAGGAGTTAGAGAAATAGTTTAGGAATGAAAAAAAAATATTAAATGAAACAATATTAAATGAAAAGATATTAAATGAAAGAGTATCAAATGTTACGTTTTACTTTATAAGAATATAAGATAAGATGATAGCTATTAAAAAAGTAATATATATTTCTAAAGCAATCAAATTTATAAAAATTAAAATGATTTCATTTAAAAAAAATTACAAACCTTTAATAGTCATATGATATTTTTAAACAAAAAAAATTGCAATTATAATCTTAATTATCCGTTATTTAGTCAACGATGCTCACTTATAGTAAACATAATAAAATGTCCACGAAAACAACATACTACAATTATTCTATATTTATATTTCAATCAAATTTTTTTTTAATTATTATATCAATCTATCAACTTCATAAAAAAAGTTTAAGAAAATAATTTAAGTAAACTATTGTCAAGGTTTTCGTAGCCGGATTGGTGATTGAACAGGAGGGAATATTGGTTTAAGGGTTAATGTTTAGACCGCGGTTGAACTGTGATTAAACTAGTGACAATTAAAAAATAAAAAAAATGCATAAAAATAGTAAAATAACTGTATAATTGTATATCAACATATCATAATTTATATATATATAAATACAAAATTAATTAAAAATAATATTTAATATTCAATTACACAAAAGATATTTTGACAAGATAACATATTCAAATAAATGTTTACAAGTAATAACAAAAATAAACCAATTAACCAAAAAAAAATTATTTATCAGTCATTACTTCATCAATTGACTCTATAATTAGTTGGTCTTCAATTTTTTAACATGTAATTATAAAATAAAAAAAACAAAGTGATCAAAGTGACAAAAAAAAAGCAAAGTGACCAAAAAAAATTAAGAACTGGTCAGACTATTGAACCCGACCGGTTTGGTTGATTCAACTGATTCAAAACCAGTTCAACTAGTTTTTGACTGGTTCAAAGGTTGTCCAGTTTTTAAGGGTTGACTGGACCTAACATAGGATTGGTTCCCGGTCTAACCAGTTGAATCGGTTGGTCCGGTCTGATCATGAAAACTATGACTATTGTTTATCGTATTATAAAAAAGAAAAAAAAAGAAAAACTCACTATTTTTAATATTTCTCTAAGGTAGTGAATTAAGATTTGAATTCTTGTTAAAAGAGATGTTCACATTTAGTTCCTGACCGTACCTTGAGTAGAATTACCTTCAATAAAAAATGCTTGTAGGATAAAAAAAAAAGTAAAAAAGTAGGAAAAATTTATATTTCTTTCCTTACTAAAATAACAAAGCAAAAGGGTAAGTTCTCGTATTTCTTTTAATTTTGACTTTCTTTTAATTATTATTTTGTTGAAATTAATACTCTAGATAATATGTATTTCTTCAAATAATATAATTATTTAAACTTTAATTATACTAATAATAAAAATAGAGTTTTATGTTAGGATTTAATATCAACATAATTATTTTTACTATCACAATAAAATTAAATTATTATTTTATGTCGTAAAACACTTGATTGATAGAAGATAAATTAGAGAAAAGATTTATATAACATGTTTTTAAATGTTAAGCAATTCGAGTATAATATTTAATATAAGAAAAATATTAAGTAGATCTTAATTAAATTTAAGAAAAGTTAATGTAATTTAAAAAATTAAAAGGTGAGTCAAATACGAATAGACAGCGTACACTTGGACCCGCCTAAGAGTTTTAATTTTAAAGCATAAGCGTGACGCCACAGTACCAAATAGACTCCTGGGGCGGCATTTTCTGTCCCTTCTCTTTTCAAAATGAAGGCCAATCCTCTCTTGGCATATTCATATTCCCTCTCTCTCTCTCTCTCTCTCTCTCTCTCTCTAAAAGCATTATTCTGAGTACTATCTCTTGTTGAATAGTGAAATTGGAGCTCCCCCTTTGCATCTGATCCAAGAATCTCAATCCAAAGGACCCATTAAATTATCTTCTCATGATCTGTAAGTCCAAGATTCTATTTTTGTCCTTTTTTGTTTGCTTTTTCTTGATTGCCTCTACTCTTAAGCCCACAAGGAATAAAGAAAGAAAGTGAAAATTAAAGGAGAACTAGGGTTTAGTTTTATCGTCTCAGCTCAGAGTATTTGCTTTGACATCAATTAGCTTAATGGATAGTGGTGTAATAAACTAGTCTCTGATATTGGGTTTGTTTTGTTTAAGACCTGGTTCGGTTGATGTATTTCTCAGTGTATGTTCCTTTTTCTTTCGGTTTTTTTAACAAAATCGTTCTACTTCCTCTTTGAACTATAACTGCTCAATTGGCTTCACGAGAGGTTGCATTTTTTTTTTTTGGGTGATTGGCAGAGTAAATAGCGTGAAACAATGACGAGAGTGACACCTGATTTCGGTGATTCTATGCAAAAAGAGGCAGTGTCTGCAGTATCAGCTGATGTGGTATTTACTTCTAGTCGGTTTCCAAATTACAAAATTGGAGCTAACAATCAGATCATTGAGACAAAGGATGACCCAAAAGTTTTATCCATGAAGGAGGTTGTTGCACGTGAGACTGCACAACTGTTGGAACAGCAGAATCGCCTATCCGTCCGTGATCTTGCCAGTAAATTCGAGAAGGGTTTGGCAGCAGCTGCTAAGTTGTCTGAAGAGGTCAGCCTTCTATCTATTCAATTTAAAATATAGTCAAAATCTTTCATGTTCCTATAGTTCTACTATGTGAGGAAAAATATTGTTGGACATTTTGTAGGGTTTTTTGAATGCAAGAAAATTTGGAAATATTTGATAGTGGTTCCAGCTGAAATAATCACTGTTTATCATCTTAAAAATATTTCTTTCTTCTTGCTAAGTTTTTCATATGCTAATTCAGGCTAGACTTAGAGAAGCATCATCATTGGAAAAACATGTCCTTTTAAAGAAGCTTAGAGATGCTCTCGAATCCTTAAAGGGACGTGTGGCAGGCAGAAACAAGGATGATGTAGTGGAAGCTATTGCAGTGGTTAGTTTTGTGTATATATATGCGGACATATATTTCATATTTGTCCTAGGTTCTGTTTTATTTATGTTTATGCTATCTTTTAAGTGAAGCTACTGTAACTTATTATGTGCATTCTTCAGGTTGAAGCTCTAGCAGTTCAGTTGACTCAAAGGGAAGGGGAATTAATACAAGAAAAGTCAGAGGTGAAGAAACTAGCGAATTTTCTTAAGCAGGTGATGTAAAGTTCTCTGATCATACACACACACACACAAATAAGACAGTAAAATATTATAATGGCAGAAAGAAGATTTTGAAGAAGAAAAATATATCATCCACAAAAATAGAAAGACGAAGAAACAGAACAAGACTAACAAGGACTTTAATGCAAAAAAGCTCCTGAATCCCTTTCATGTCTCCTAAAGATATTCTCTTTTCTGAAAGAACCTGTGCACTGAATGCCCATGATAGGCCATAAAAGCTATCTAATTCATTGCAAATCTAAGGACAAGATTTTACCTTCTAAAGCGTAATTGCAAACTTGACGAGTGATGTATAGAAAATTATGCATATTACATGTATCGATGTTTACATGATGGGAATTATTTTATGTTTGGAAGAACCCCTAAAAGTAATTTAACTATTTAAAAACTCAAACATGCAATTAGAAGGTGGGAAGGCCTAGGAATTCTTAACTCTTTTCAATTCTATCATTGGCACTGTGTATCCTTCATTATGGGAATGAATGGAAGTGACTTCTCCTTTTTGTGTGGTGGGGTTTTTGTTGATTATAGTTTTCATTGTTAATGATTCTTATTAATGTTTTGGACACAAATGAATTCCTTTAACAATTTTTTGGACCAAATTTTTATTATTCAATATAAATTGTAGTACCTTGAAAACTACCTTTTATTGTTGAACTCCTATAACATAATGATTTTTACTTATAGGGCCTTGGAACTTTACATTTTACTTTCTTTAGACTAATAATTTGATATATTAGTTCCGATGTTATGAGAGAGTTTTACTTCTCAGTTTATATCTTCTATACTTGTCTTCATAAACAAATATCCTTTTCTTTCTCTGAGACTTTAGATTCATAATTGGTTTGTAGGCTTCTGAAGATGCTAAGAAACTTGTAGATGAGGAAAGAGCTTTTGCTCGAGCTGAAATAGAGAATGCTAGAGCAGCAGTTCAGAGAGTGGAAGAGGCCCTGGAGGAACATGAGAGAATGTCTCGAGCCACAGGAAAGCAAGTTAGTGCTATGTTCTTATCATTTATAGTGCTTGAATTTTGAAAGTGAGGGGATTTGGATCTTGTCTTTCATAGTCATGAATGCATGACTTAATTCTCCATGTTTGACTTTGTTACCTTATTTTGAGATAGGTCTATGGTGGATATATGCAACCAGTTGCTTGAATTTTCAATCATGCATTATTATTTGGACCTTGAAAAACGAAGGAGAAAAGGAAGGAAATGGGAAATTTCAATGATAAATTACGTTCTTCGTTATGGTTTTTAGCATTCTCTTTCTGCTTTCCTTTTTCTATGGCAATATATTATTCTTTTCTTGGCTTTTCTTTTTATGCCATATCTCTTGTGCTAGTTTGTACCTTTGATATTGTCTCATATGTTGGTTTCTTTTTTCCTCATTGCTTTGATGGAGCATATGTAGGTTGGTCATACTTGTTAAAGTTAGGTTAAAACCTACTTTTATGGTAAGAAATAGTATTGGAGGGTGCCAGGCTTCTATTTTCCGTTTGTTGGACACCATATCTCTATTGATGCCATGTTGGATCAGTTGAGGTATGTTTGGACTCTTTCGAAGGTGCATTTGATCAATTGATCAATATGAGAATGATTAGGAAGCTACTGTACGGCTGTTTATGATCAAAATCTAGTGGCTTTTGCTTCAAGTTGTAAGATATTGCCAATCAGTTGTGCGGACATGCCTCTGAAATTTCTATTTTAACTTTTAAGTTATTGTAGCAGGAATGCTAATATTGAAGGGCACTTTCAAGCTATAAGATGCTGTAATTTTTTTATTTGAACGTAGTAAGCTTGTATTTTTCTGAACACTCTTTAATGGGCAAGTGACCCTTTGCCTCCATAACAAAGGCTTAGAAAGAAACAAAGGGAAAAAAAGCTTATCAATACTATAAATTTCTTTAATCCCTCTTCATATCTGTCAAGAAGACCCCTTGAAGAAACTATGAGCTAAGCACCAAAGGGAGACCATGCAAATGGTTCTATCCCTTGTTATATGTTGTCAGAAGTAAGAGCTATGGTGCAAATGATGTGCAAGTTCACTAGAAACTTGTATGGCATGTAAAACCTTCTTCATAAGTCTTTGGTGTTTTGAAAAGCCCAAAATCTAAGTAAAGGAGTTTGTTATTGCTAGTGAATGTTACCCCGGTTAGAATGATTGTCTAGTTGTTGATTAGACAACGTGTTACATACATAAAGTTGGTAAAGAGAGGCTGGGGGTCCAAAAGTTGTTACGTCTTGTTTGCTATGGGTGTTTACTTGAAACGGAGTAGAAGGGCATCTTAAATTGTTCAAAGTTGTGTCTTTACATTTTAAAAAGTCATTTTGGAAAGTGAAGGTACCTTCAAATGTGAAGATCTTTGTTTGGATAGCAGTGTTCAATAGAATTAATACAAATGATTTGCGTTAGATTAGGCGACCTTCTAACACTTTATCTCCTAATGTCTGTATGCTATGTTTTAAGAGCTCAGAGAGAAATAGTCCTTTTTTTTAATATTGTGAGGTGGCTTGGGATATTTGGAACAAATTATTTGGTCTCTCTGAGGGGAGTTGGGTTGGCCTGGTTGTCTTGGTGCTTTCTTTGGCACTAACTTTATGGGTTTTGGAGTGAGAAAGGAGAATAAGATTTTGTGGAAGGCAGCTATGTTTGCAACTATTTGGTGTCTTTGGGCAGAAAGAAATGCTAGTGTTTAAACATCAACTTCTGCCTTCTCATTTGCTATGGGATAGAATTCGTTCTATTGCTACTCTTTGGGTTTCGGCTAATAGGTTTTTTCAAAGGAGTGTCCTTTGTAAATGTTTATAGGGGTTGGAGGGCTTTGTTGTACTAGCTTGTTTTTGGGCTTCTTGGGTTGGTTTTGTTTCTGTTTGGTTCTTTTAGGAGGATTTCTAGTGCTCCTTTTTTCCCTTTTGCTTCCACTTTTCTGCTTTGTTGTACTAGCTTGTTTTGTTTCTGTTTTGTTCTTTTAGGAGGATATCTAGTGCTCCTTTTTTCCCTTTTGCTTCCACTTTTCTATATGTATCATTCTCTCTTAATAATATTTCTTTTTCAATAAAAAAAAAAAAGAAGTTGAAACTTGAAAGCTTAATGGAAGATTTGAAGAGTTCCTTCTAGAACTCTTATTCCGTAAGAGTCACAACTTTTCAGATACTATGATGGGGAGATAATGTCTTCTGTCTAGGTTATTTTGTATTTCACACCTATGAAGATTATGTTCCCCTTGGCATTCCATTTTTGTAGAAAAAGCTCCAGTACTTATGAAAGTAATGGTTACCTGTAGAAAATTTTATCTGGACAGAGCAAATCTGTATTAACTGACTATGTAATTTTTCATTCGATTAAAATTTGTTTCTTTTGGGACTTTAGGACCTGGAACAATTAATGAAGGAGGTTCAAGAGGCTCGAAGAATCAAAATGTTGCATCAGCCAAGCAAGGCATACATTATTTTCCCTTATTTCCTTGCCCTTCATATTTTATATTATTAAAATATAATTTTTTTCAGGCAATATAAATAAATGATAACACTTATTGTTAATTTGTAGGTAATGGATATGGAATATGAGCTTCAAGCATTGAGAGCTCAACTTGCAGAGAAGTCTAGACATTATCTTCGGCTTCAAAAAGAGGTATACTTGCGATTTTTGCTGTGTTGAAGAGATTATGATTGTCTATCATACTTGACCTGTTCAGTGAAATGCTCAGCTTTGATTCATGGGGTTTTAGAGTTCTTGAGGTTTGGTTTCTCTAGCAGTTTGATGTATTAAATTATAATTGTTCCTCTGCAGTATATTTGTTTTTTGAGGATGTATTATTCTTGTGTCTGCATTCCTTAATAGTGGATAATATCAATTTGATTTTATAGTTTGGTTCTTGATTGGGTTGTTGAGAAACTATGTTTTAATACATTTTGAGATTTTAACTGGACTCTATCTTGTTTAACTTTTGGGTATTATATCTTCTCAAATTTCAGTATTTTGATAACACATTCTGTGTATTGAGGCTTTTGTGCTTGGACAGGAAGGTGTTATTTTCCTGTATTCTTTATCCTGCAGAAATATCCTTTATTTGGCTGTTTCCTTTTACATTTAATTGCCATAATTATATGTGATTTTTACTTCATCTTTGTAAACAATGTTAAGAAGTATAATGTCAACATGTGAGGTTTTCATTCTTTCTTGAAGACAAGATGATGTGAGATAGACAAGGAGATCTCTAAACAGGGTCTTATGTGGTGTGATGAGGAACTCCATGATGAATTGCATCGATTTTTTACTAATTTAAAGAAGGAAATTATTATTTTGGTAAAAGCGATAGAAACGATAGAAAGGATGGATAAGATATAGCATGAGGCCAACTTCAATTTTTGTTACTTTTATTTTATAGTTTCTACAATAGAGTTTTCATGATGGAAATGAATATACAATCCACTTGAAGATTAGATCGCCGGCGGCCAGTCCCTCTTCGTATCCCAGCTCCTCTCTTGCCGTCGTCTTTCTCTGCCTCACCCCTCATTGTTTATCTCTCGCCGGCGATTCTTACGCCCCACTCTCAGTCTCGATCCTCTCTCGCCGTCATTCAGTCTTCTTCGATCCATTGTATCGGCCGTAAGGAGATATCAGATAGTGGGCTGACAACCCTTAAACGACCTTGAATCCATCATCGGCTAAGATTGTAAGTGACGCTGCGAAGAGTGCGACGGGCGACGGTGTGCGATCAGCGGCTGACGAGACTGCGAGAGGTGAGATACCAAGCTGCAATCCTCGTTGTGGTCAGTGACACGACTACAAACCGGAGAAGGACATTTGGGGAGGACTCGCTTCCAATCTGAAGCTTCTGATCATTACTCGCATGGCGTTCTCTCTTGAAGAGGTGATCCAGACATCGGCGACTACCCCAAAATCTGACCCCTTCCTCGGACTAGAGGACGAAGCTCGATCCCTCAACCAGTGAACCCAAAAAAAAAAAAAAAAAACAGTTGAAAGTGAGATGGTCTGAGCTGTGAGGATTGTCTTCTTTTCTACCCCACCGTCTTCCTGCTTTATTTTGTTTATTGTCACTATGATGATTCAAAGGTTTGCAATTGAGGCCAAAACCTTTGACTTGGTGAAGAAACATATTGGAACTGCTCCAATAGTTGTTATCACTGAAAAAGGGAGAGATTTCTTGTTTTCTATCTCTATGGGGTGGGAAACTGCTAGGTGGTTAATTTCTATCACCCACTCCCTAGAACCAGCCCTTTGGAAGGGATTTGAAAGTAGAAGCTGCAGAGAAAACGAAATCATCTTCGTAGTAGAATTTGGGAAGAATCATAAGGGTGAGTTTCTGATTATTAAAAAAATTTTTCCAGGAGGTAAGAGAACTACCCTTATTATCCCCAAAGGAAAGGGAGGAAGAGGCTGGAGTTCCTTCAACCATGCGCTGAATTTCCTCGTCCATTCTGAAGGAGCCAAAAAGTTGAAGCAAGAGAAGAAAGGTAGTATTTTGAAATTTTGCTCTCATGTAACAGATAACAGATCATATGCAGAGGTTGTAAAGGGCAAAAAGGTTATGAAAGGCCCTTCTGACTTTGGCGATCTCGGTAAGCATGACAATCACAGAAGAGGAAAATATTGTGCTGAAGGCGTGGCAGTTATTTCCAAATCAGACGACTATGATAAGAAAGGCTCTGGTCCAGCTTTCTCGATGACCCTCAGGATATTGGTGAATCCAAAAGGGATTAGGAAGGTCCACTGGGCCTTGGTGAGAAATCAGGTTGGAGTAGAAGGTTGTTCTCGAAGGGAGCCAAATCCTGACTCCTCTGGGTCTAAACTTCCATTGGACAAGACACCAGTCTATGCATCCAAATCCAATGGGTCTGCCTCTTCCAACAGGGTCCTATTTTGGAGAGCCAAAAAGGCCCAAATCTCGGGTCCAGTAGAAGTGAAGAGGACCGAGAGGGCTGATCCGATCAAAGCACCTTGCTATCGGGCCCCAGAGAAGCAATGCGACCCGATCCCTTCGACCCCCTCCTCGACAGCGTTTCAGGAGGCGGACATCGACCGGACATGCACAGAACCAGTTGACAGAGACTATGGGGTACCGGAGACCCCGCCGGAGAATCTGAATGGCCGGCAACTGCTCCCCCGTGATTCCCCTCATCCGTTCAAGCAAGGGGTGACGGTGAGGAGTTCGGTATCGTCGTTGAGGAAGTCTGTCGATCCCGAAAGCGCGCCAGCGACAGAGGCTATAAGGGAGGAGGAGTTGCTCTCTGAAGATGATTTATCCCTATCCGATTTCGATAGCGAAGATGGTCTTCTTATACAGCAAATTGAGGAACAAATTGATGATAAAGATGTTTCCATTGGGGAGATCGATGATACTCTGGAAGATGTCCACCGGCTCTTTGTGCAAAATAAGGATGATGGAGCTTTTAAGGGACCTTGCGATTTGCCTTTGACCTGGACTTGCATGCGTAGCGACAAATTCCAAGCAGGGTCCTCCCATTCTCCCGATCCCGCCAAACAATCTTCTGCCTGTAGGGAGGATATAGATCTAAAGGAAAAAGTCATACATCTTCGACATTTAGGAGACGAGAGGGCCAGCCAAGATCCACAAGCCTTGTTGGAGTCTCTTAACTTTATGTTGAGAGATAAATTTGGAAAGGAGGTCAAGTTGTCAGTTTCCCCTAGGACATACCAAAGGAAGAAGAACAAACTTGATAATGAGTTAAAAAGGTTGACTTCTTCAATTAATTATGGCACGTCCAAGAAAGGAAAGGGCAAGTCAGGTTCTCTATGAGGATTTTGAGTTGGAATGTGAACGGCCTTGGTAACTCCCTCAAAAGGCACAAGGTGAAAGAAGTTTTCAGGAGGGTGGATCCAGATATTGGGATGATACAGGAAACTAAACTAGGGGTTTTGGATAGATTTCTTATCAGAAGCATTTGGGATTTCAAATTCAAGGATTGGGAATACTTACCTTCCGTGGGTGCTTCAGGCGGTCTTTTGGTCATTTGGGATACTCGTGTCGCCACAAGAAGGGATGTTCTTCAAGGCGCTTTCTCTCTTTCGGTGCTTCTTGAGTTTAAGGACAAAGGGTGTTGGTGGTTTACCAATGTTTATGGTCCGACGAACCCTAGGTTGAGGGGCGAATTGTGGGAGGAGTTATCTTACATTCATGGTTTTTGTAACCCCCATTGGTGTGTTGGCGGTGACTTCAATGTGGTGAGGTCCCCTGATGAAAAGCTTGGAGGATCAAGGATCAATGCTAGCATGAGAGGTTTTAACTCCTTTATCAGGGATTGCGGCCTTAAGGATCTCCCACTTTCTAATGCTCAATTCACCTGGTCGGTTAACAGGGGCTCGATTTTCTCCTCTCGCCTTGATAGATTCCTGCTCACTCCCAAATGGGAGGATTCGTTTCCTGACCCCATTCAAGAAGTTGGCTCTCGCCTGGTGTCCGATCACTTTCCCGTTATCCTTGAGACTAGCAGAGTCAAATGGGGTCCTACCCCTTTCAGATTCGAGACTATGTGGCTTCTACACCGGTCTTTTTTTAGCAACGTAGAGAAGTGGTGGTCAGAATACACAAATCCAGGATGGGAGGGATTTAAGTTTATGAAGAAATTAAAATACGTGAAGGAGAAGTTAAAGACCTGGAACAAAGAAGTATTTGGAGACATCAGAATCCAAAAGTCTAACATTCTTAAGGAATTGGATGCTCTTGACAAACTAGAGAGTGAGGGTGGCCTTGAGGAGAATCTCGCTGAGCGTAAAGTGATTCTCAGGAATGATTTGGATAACATTAGGAAAAAAGAAGACATAAAATGGCGCCAAAAGAGCAGAATTAAATGGGTTCGTGAGGGTGATGTGAATTCAAGATTCTTTCACAAGGTGGTGAATGGAAAGAGGAGAAGGAACTTCATTAAAGAGCTTGAGACGGAGGATGGTATTACGGTGAAGGACAATGAGGGGATCTCTGAAGAGTCGACTAGTTTCTTCAAGAAACTCTACAAGGAGGACATGCAAGAACGACCCACAATTGAGGGTTTGGACTGGATCCCTATCGATGATACCCAAAGGACTTGGATAGAAAGACCCTTTGAGGAGGAAGAAGTTAGAAATGCAATTTTCAAGATGGATAAGGATAAAGCTCCTGGGCCTGACGGTTTCAATATGGCTTTCTTCCAAGCCTGCTGGTCGATAGTGAAGGATGATTTGATGAAAGTCTTTGATGAATTCTTCCATACTGGCCGTATTCCTACTAGCATGAATTCTACCTTCATCACCCTTGTTCCCAAAAAAGACAGATCCATTAAGGTGGGGGAGTTCAGACCTATAAGCCTGGTTACTAGTGTCTACAAGATCATCGCCAAGGTCCTCTCCGACAGATTGAGTACGGTTATTGGGTTTTCCATATCGGAGAACCAAAGCGCCTTCATCGCTGACCGTCAAATTCTTGATGCCAGCTTGATAGCTAATGAGATAGTTGATGATGTCAAACGCAGAAAACAACAGGGCTTAGTATTTAAATTAGACTTTGAAAAGGCCTATGATATGGTCAATTGGG
The DNA here is from genome assembly GCA_037074585.1 of Biancaea sappan. Lineage (NCBI taxonomy): Eukaryota > Viridiplantae > Streptophyta > Magnoliopsida > Fabales > Fabaceae > Biancaea > Biancaea sappan. Next base: position 41,941,537 of record CM073498.1, read on the forward strand.
ACTTCTTGGACTTGATTTTTCGTCGTAAGGGTTTCGGTGATAGATGGAGACGGTGGATGAATGGATGTCTTTCCTCTGTCGCCTTTTCGGTTATTATCAATGGACAGCCCAAAGACTGGTTCAAGGGGCAACGCGGGATCAGGCAAGGAGATCCCTTATCTCCATTCCTCTTTACCCTGGTGGCCGACGTTTTTAGCTGCATGTTGAGGCGGGGGTCCGAGAGAGGGATTCTCAAAGGACTATCAATAAAGGGAGATGGATGTATGGTTACTCATTTGCAGTTTGTTGACGACACAATCCTCTTCTTGTCCAAGGATAAGGATAACTTTCTTAGAGTGCTTACACTGATTCAGATTTTTGAACTAGTCTCAGGTCTCCGTGTTAACTTAGGCAAAAGTGGCCTACCTGGCATTAACATTCAGGATGATTTTCTCGGGCAGATGGCGGAGCAAGCGGGTTGCGCGGTTCTCAACTGGCCTCTTAACTATCTAGGTGTCCCTCTTGGAGGTAATCCTAGAGCCAAATCTTTTTGGGATCCCATTATTCAAAGAATTTCCCGCAAGCTTGACAGTTGGAAAGGCCCTTACTTCTCCCTAAGAGGTAGATTGACCCTTATTCAGGCCTCCTTATCTAGTGTGCCCCTGTACTTTCTGTCCTTGTTCAAAATCCCTTCCGGAGTGGCTAAAACGATTGAGAGAATTATGAGGGACTTTCTCTGGAATGACAGTGGGGGGGAAAAGAAGGGCCATTTGGTTAGTTGGGAGGTGTGTTGCAAACCTAAGGATGAAGGCGGCTTGGGTCTTGGAAATATTGTGTCTAAAAACATCTCTCTTTTGGCTAAATGGTTATGGAGATTTCCCTTAGAGCCTAACTCCCTTTGGCACAAGGTGATCAAAGCTAAGTATGGGCTTCACCGGAATGGATGGGACGCTGGTTTGGGGGATGTCGTTACGCACGCAAGTCCTTGGAAAGCGATTTCTCAAGTATATCACCTCTTCTCTCCTTCGATATCTCTTATTGTTGGTGATGGTTCCCGTTTTCGGTTTTGGGAGGATTGTTGGATTGATCCCACCCCTTTCAAAGAAAGATTCCCGCGCCTTTACTCCTTATCTTCCCTCCATGACGCCCCCATTTCTGAATTCTTTTGCTTACAAGGGGATCACCCTTGTTGGAATTTGCATTTTGCCAGGAATGTTAATGATAGACTTTTGCCTGACCTTTCCATATTGCTTAACATCCTTGATCCTATTCACCTTTCTCCTTTTCCTGATAGGAGAATGTGGAAGCTTGATTCCTTAGGCTCTTACACTTGTGCTTCCTTTCTCAATTATCTCGCTCGTAACCCTATCGTCTCCCCCTTTTTTAAAAAATCTTATTGGAAAGTTAAGGCTCCTTCAAAGGTTAAAGCTTTTTTGTGGCTTGCAGTGCTCAATAAAATTAATACAAACGATCTGTGTCAAATCAGAAGGCCACTTAAGGCTTTATCCCCGGACGTTTGCATTATGTGCTTCAAACATTCAGAGACAAGTAATCATTTATTCCTGCACTGCGACGTGGCTTGGAGTATTTGGAATAGGTTATTTGATCTCTTTGACGAGAGTTGGGTTTGCCCAAAGGACCTTGGTGATTTCCTTGCGACCAAATTTATTGGCTTTGGCCATAGGAAGGACAACAGAACTCTTTGGAATACGGCTTTGTTCGCAACTGTGTGGTGCATATGGCTGGAAAGAAATGTCAGAGTTTTTAATGATCGGTGCATGCCTACTCAGATGTTATGGGATCGAATTCGTTACGTGGCTTCACTGTGGGTTTCAGCCAATGGGCTGTTTAAGGGGATGCCTATATCTGATGTTTATAGGGACTGGAGGGCGTTATTGCATTAATACGTTGTTAGGGGCTATGTGGGGTGTCTGTGCTGTCTGTTAGTTTTTCTTACTTTATGTTCTTGTTTTTTTAGGAGGATCTCTTGTCCTCCACCTTTTGTAACCATTCCCTTTGTATTTCTCTTTTCTCCTTAATAATACTTCTTTTTCTATCAAAAAAAAAAATTATTATTTTGGTTTCAACGTTTTCCTGTTGTAACCTTTCTTTCACTGATTAGTCTTCCATTCTACTTTTCAGCTAGCAAGGATGGAGAAGGGTGGGGAGAATGTTCCACATTTATTTGAACTAGATGGGACTGAAGCATTAGGTTCATATTTGCAAATTCTACCCTGCTCTAATAATGCCCCTGATCTTTCAAAATGTTCAATTAAGTGGTATCGTGTGTCATCTGAAGGTGCCAAAAAGGAATTTATTTCAGGTATATCTTCCAAGATTTTGTACTTTTCATGCTGCATAACTTTTGATAATAGCATAATTTTTCTGTCAGTGTTTTGATGTTAAGCATGCAAGTCAGTTGACTCTTGATTGATTCTTCCTTCTTGTATTATGGGATGGTTGGTGACGTCCCAAATGAGAATGTTAACATGGTAACATTTCTAGTCATGACATTTCTATTCTTTTATTGTGATAATAATTTGGAGCAATCTTATTTCTGTATTTGTTCATAACACACTGTCTCTCAAAATCATAACTTTGAACTCCTCTTTTAAAATTTAAACCGAAAACCTACTAATAAATACTTAATATGATGTAGTAAAACCCCAGTTTGGTCTCTTTGGTGTAATAGGGAGTTGAAGTTAGTGGGGATAGTCATTTAAAGTTTTAAAACTCCTCAAATATAGGTACTTGCGTTTGTCAATGATTAATTATTTTAATATTTAATCTCCTGTGCTTAATTATCTGAATAATAATATAGAAAAGTAGATTGACGCACATTGGTGTGTGTGAGGATGCTAGTAATTATTTTGTTTGTTGGTTTACAATATTAAGAGTTAATTCTTTTCCTGTTATTTCCACTCCTTGACTTCTTGTTCAAAGTGAAACTGATATAACTTTAAATCGTAGTGCCTACTGCAGATGCTGAACACCTTCTAATTCCTTTCAGTAATCAATGCTTTTTACCGAAGTTGTCTCTGTGGTATGTCTGTCAGTAATCCTGATCTTTCCAGCTTCAAAATCCTCTTTTGCCGTCATTTTTGGGAACTAATTTTCAAATTAATTGTGTGTGTATACAGTTGTTGTCTGCCTTGCCTTCTGTGGCTACACATTACATTGGCCATTTTTAACTTTTTATTTGGCTTATCCTATTAGATGTACTGTTCCAAGATATGCAGTGTTGCAACATGAATCAGTATTGAATTTGTCATAATCTTGTAGATTCCTTTTTTACTCTTGTTTGGTAGGTATAATAGACTTTCTCTTTTTCAGGAGCTACGAAATCAGTATATGCCCTTGAACCTTTTGATGTTGGACGTATATTGCAAGTAGATATTATGGCCGAAGGCCAGAAGATCACATTGTCAACCACTGGTCCAATAGATCAAGGTTTGATTCCAATCCTGAATCTATTTCATGCATGATTGATTTAGTAGTCATCAATAGTTATGGTTTCTATGTATTCAATTCTATTTGAAACTATTAACTAATGCGATAGATATGTCAATATGTTTCACTGTGCAATACAGTTTGATTTTGTATTTTTATGCAGCTGCTGGTCTGGGAACCTATGTAGAGGCACTTGTGCGTAAACATGACACTGAATTCAATGTATGTAATCATTAAACTTTTATTTTTCCGTTCTCTCTCCCATATTAAGCTACTTGTATGTGAGCATTAATAATAGATGCTCTGGTATTTATTTTGAATATTTTATAAGCCTATTGGATGGAACGAAACAAACAGAGAAAGATTTTCTGAAAATGCCTTCTGTTGCAACTCAGAAAAGGAATGAGATAGGCTTTTATATAATGGAAACAACCAACAAGGAGCAACCTGCCACCCAGAGAGGTAGGGATGCTCATACAAAAACTGAGAAATGCAACAAAGAAGAAAAGCACTCTCCTCCCCCCTCTGAATCCCCTTTTCTAAAACAGAAAAGTTAAAACCCTCCCAATCTAAGAATAACACATGTTCCATACCCCAGATTGCTAAAAGATCCTAAAGCCATTGCTCGACAGCTTTCTCACAGCTCTCCTGTTCGGTCCTTCTCCTTAGCCCTTCTAGATTAGACCTTTTTAACTGGGGGTCCATCATTATCATTACTTTTCTCTTCATTTAGTAGTTCCAGTGTTAGTGTTCTTAAAACCACTCCTGGACTCTCGCTTTAAGAGTGTAAGCTATTAAGCTTAGTGTTTACTTGACCAGCAATCTAAATTTTAGTGACCAAGTAGCTAGTCTAGGGTCTTAGGTCTAGTAGTAAGTTGTGATAATACTAGGGCAATTTATTGCCACCAATCTCTTAATTTTAAATGTCAGTGCAAATAGGCAGTAAGTTGTGAGCGCCACTGCCAACCTTGTAGTCTTTTTGACTTTTCATACATGGTAGGAATGTTGTGATAGGAACCTTATTAGTAATGAGCATGAGGTGGGGGACAAAGTGTTAGGCCCAGACTTGAGGCCCAAGGTGTGGCAAGTTTATTCTAGGAAGGGGAAACGTGAGACGGAGAAAAAGACAGATGGGGGAGAGAGAGAATGCTGACCTGGAAGGTAGTTAGAGAGAATGTCAATATTTATGCTGAGTGGTGGGACGGAGTGAGGTAGGTTGTGAGTAGTATGTCTTTTGGCAGAGCTCTGTAGGGTTTTGAGGAGCTTGTTCTTTGTAGAGGATCACCACCTTTGTGGTTGTCTGCTACTACATTGTTACTCTTTGCCTTGCCTGAATCTTAAATAATACTTTCAAAACCTTTCATTATTGTTGTGCCTTTTTGCCTGAATCTTAAATAATACTTTCAAAACCTTTCATTATTGTTGTGCCTTTGTTATTACTGTTTATGTCTTTTCTATAATCTGGAATCTATCAATTGATCCAACCTCCCGGACAACCGAATTGTGAGGAACCAGTCACCCAAAATGTCAGACCAAACATGGAAAGAAAATATTATGTCTGAGAGCATTATGCTTTGGTAGTGGGCAGAATACCTTAGGGGGAAGATTATCTTTGTGTAAGCTTTCATTTTTATTTTATCTTTGCAGCTTAGTCCTTTAATTCCTGTTCTAAGGTCTGTATTTCCAAGAATCAGTAGTAAAGACTCTATTTCTTCCTTTGTTTATTTCTTGGGTTCTATCAATTGGTTTGACCTGCCGAATTTCTCACAAATTTTTGAAGTTGAGTGTGATGCTTCGGGATGTGGATTGGGTGCTGTCCTTATGCAATCTAGGAGGCTAGTAGCATTCTACAGCTAAGCGTTGTCTCCTAATAACCTTGCAAAGTCCATATATGAGAAGGAGTTGATGGCTGTAGCACTTGCAATACAGTATTGGTGTCAGTATCTGATGGGAAGGAAGTTTATTGTATATTCTGATAAAAAAAGCCTTAAACATTTACTACAATAGCCCGTGCTCACTCATGATCAGCAGAACTGGGCAGCAAAATTGATGGGGTTTAAATTTGAGGTAATTTACAAACCGGGTTTAGAGAATAAGGCAGCTTGATTCCTTATCTTGGTTGTACAAAGAAGAGGGAGAATGTGCAACATTGGTTTCATCTCCTTTTTGACTGCGCAGTGAGGAATTACAAGAAGAAATTTCAAATGATACCGAGCTTAAAAAATTAAGGGAGGACATCCAACAGCATAGGCAAGTTCCAAATGGTTTTTCTTTACACAAAGGGGTGCTACTCTACAAAAATAGGCTGGTTATGTCTGCCAAATTAGCATTTATTCCTACACTCCTCCATGAGTTTCACACCTCTCCTTCTGGGGGTCATTCGGGTTTCCTTTGCACCTATCGGCATTTGGCAAGTAATTTATATTGGATGGGGATGAAGAAAACAGTGCAGGATTTTGTCAAATCATGTGACACTTGTCAAAGGAATAAATATTCTGCCACAACCCCCTATGGTTTCCTTCAACCTCTCCCTATTCCAGAACAAATTTGGGAAGATGTCTCCATTGATTTCATTATGGGATTACCAAAATCGAAGGGGTTTGAAGCTGTGTTTGTGTTGGTGGACCGCCTCTCCAAGTATGCCCATTTCATCCCGTTAAAACATCCTTATACTGCAAAAGGTGTTGCTGCACTGTTTGTTAGAGAGGTAATTCGTTCGTACGGCATTCATAACTCCATTCTTAGTGATAGAGACCCCATCTTTGTTAGTATCTTTTGGAGGGAGTTGTTTAAATTATGTGGCACCACTCTCAAATTGAGTTTAGCCTACTACCTCGAGTCGGATGGCCAAATGGAGGTTGTTAATCGCTGCCTTGAGACATATCTGCGCTGTTTTGCATTGGATCAGCCCCAAAGTTGGTCTTTTTGGGTGTCTTGAGTGGAGTTTTGGTATAGTTCCGCTTTTCATAGTTCAACAGGCACCACACCTTTTGAAGTAGTTTATGGTCGAAAGGCTCCTACTGTGACTCACTTTATAATGGGTGAAAACCAAGGTTGGGGCTGTAGCAAGGGAGTTACTAGACCGAGATGAGGCTTTAAGACAACTAAAAGGAAATCTCATAAGAGCACAACAACTGATGTGTAAATATGCTAATAGGGGAAGGCAAGACAAGGCTTTTGAGATTGGTGATTGGGTCTTTCTCAAATTAAGACCACACATCGATGACACAGAGGATTTATTCTAAGCTGTCTCCATGCTTTTACGGTCCTTTTAAGGTCTTGGATTGAATTGGAGCGGTTGCTTACAAATTGCAACTACCACCAACATCCAAAGTTCATCCGATTTTTCATGTTTCTCTTTTGAAGAAGGTTGTGGGTGATTATCCAGTGGAGACTACATTGCCAACAGAGCTATCAATGGAGGATAATTTGGAGCCAATTACAATTCTAGCTTCTAAGGTTACATGGCTTGATGGACAGCAAATTGTGGAGCACCTGGTTCAATGGCGTGGCTTGGCTGAAGAAGAAGCTACATGGGAGGAGGAATTTACCCTGCAAAGTCAATTTCCAGAATTTAGCCTTGAGGACAAGGCCAATTTTTCAGGGGGCAGTATTGATAGGAACCTTATTAGTAATGAGCATGAGGTGGTGGACAAAGTGTTAGGCCCGAACTTGAGGCCCAAGGTGTGGCAAGTTTATTCTAGGAAGGGGAAACGTGAGATGGAGAAAAAGACTGATGGGGGAGAGAGAGAGAGAGAGAGAGAGAGAGAGAGAGAGAGAATGCTGACCTGGAAGGTAGTTAGAGAGAATGTTAGTATTTGTGCTGAGTGGTGGGACGGAGTGAGGTAGGTTGTGAGTAGTATGTTTTTTGGCAGAGCTTTATAGGGTTCTGAGGAGCTTGGGCTTTGGAGAGGGTCACCGCCTTGGTGGTTGTCTGCTACTGCATTGTTACTCTTTGCCTTGCCTGATTCTTAAATAATACTTTCAAAACCTTTCATTACTGTTGTGCCTTTGTTATTACTGTTTGTGTCTTTTCTATAATCTGGAATCTATCATGTTGAAATTATAAAAAAGGCAAAGTCTAAGGAGAGCTCGACCTCTTAAGAGGTCAAGTTTTTCTACATTGGATTATTTCAAAATTTGTGTATAATAATAAAAAAGTATTTTGTTCAGATCTCAAGATAGTTCAATAGAGAAGTCAAGCTTTTCATAGACTTATCCTTATGAAAAGATAAAATTTAGGTATGAATTTTAGATGTTTCCTATTATGTTTTCCAATAAAAATATGACAAGTGGATATTCTATACAACTTACGTCACAAGATTGTGTCTATCAAAAATAATTTCCTCTGCAAGTTATGTTTTTATAGGAGAAGCTAATAGCAAACACCTACGGATACTGAAGTCTCATTAAGAATTATCTTTGGACCCTATGTGGCATAGCCTTTAGGTTGAGTGGATTAGTATTGAATGTAGCCACCCTTAACAAAGTACGTATGACTGTTGGAGGGGTTATACTTTGTTGGCATGTCACTATGAAAAGTAGAAGTTAAAATTGATAAGATTTTATGATTATAAACGTAGTTATCAAATCGCGATTTGAATTGTGAATCGCTAAGTTAAATTATAAATCATGAAGTGTATTAAATTGTAAGATTGATAAACAATTTGGTATTACCAAGCTTCTGCTATGCATGGGGTTTAGGGAAGGGCCAGGCCCACTTTGTGGGTTTAATATAGGCAGCTTTACCTTGCATTTGCTAGAGGCTGATTGTACGATTCGAACCTGTGATCTCCAAGTCACATGGCAGCAACTCCAACTATTGCGCCAAGGTTCCCCTTCAATTGTAAGATTCATGAATATAATTAAAAATATCATAGATATTTTCTATAATATAAATAAGATACTTAATTTTATAAGTTTAAATCATAAATAAGCCATAAAAATGAGAAGACTTTGTGTAGGAATAGAAAAAACTTATCTCAAAGCAAATAAGATTGTGGGTACAAGATGTTCAATGCAAAATTCTGATCAAATAAGCAAAAGATAAGAGAGTGTTTGAGAAACTTGGTGCTACTGGCAAGGGAGAGAAAATTGGAAAATCAGAACAACTTAGCGTACACACAGCTAAAGATTAATCAAACTCTTGACTCTTCAACTTCTTTAGCCTTCAAAATGCATCGTTTTCTAAAATGAGAGTCTTTGCCACCTCTTAACTGGTCCATTCAGCAAACAGATTTTTTTTTTTTAAAAGGTTCTTGGCTTCTTGGGTCACATCGGGTTGTGAAGGACCCGCCTTTGCAACTCAATGCATTGCATGGTCTTGAATCGCCGGAAACATGCGATTCACTGTTGTAGGTGTGAGTCACATGATTTTGACAATTCAGAACACGATTCCGATAGCTTTCTGATTTAGTCAGGCAATTTGTATAGTCGATGGGGTGAATCAAGATGGATCGCATGTTTGAAATCGCAAATTGTGCGATACTGATAACTATGATTATAAACATTTCGATTATGTTCATTACTTTGCAGGTGGTTGTAACTCAGATGAATGGTTCACATCATTCAACTGAATCTATTCATGTTCTTCATGTTGGAAAGATGAGGATGAAGCTTAGTAAAGGAAAGGCAACAATTTCTAAGGAATACTATTCAAGTTCAATGCAGGTATTTCAAGTTGTGGATGAGGTCTCAGATATTTATGATTCTGTGACCTATATATATATATATATATATATATGTATATGTATGAGAAAAAGCTGCTCTTTTGTGTAGTAAATTTAATTAAATTGTGTGTAGTAAACTTTGTTTTAACCTTATTTCTTGCATAAAGTTCTCTTTCTAGTGGTTATGATAGTTAAACCGTGTGCAAATTCTTGGTAATTTTTCCTTGTCACATTTTGTTATAAACTTGAATTGAGCAAAATTAACGTGGTCCTGTTTATGTTTGGTTTAGCTTTGTGGGGTTAGAGGAGGCGGGAATGCAGCAGCTCAGGCAATATTTTGGCAACCAAAACAAGGGCTTTCCTTTGTGTTAGCTTTCGAATCAGAGCGAGACAGGAATGCAGCTCTCATGCTTGCAAGGAGGTTTGCGTTTGACTGTAATGTATGTCTCTCTAAACCCTCTAAAGCAAGCTTTGTTAAGACTAAAATTACATGGTCCCCTCAGTTTTAAAAATATACTCTTCTCCTAAATTTGTAGTTTTAAACAAAAATAAATAACAGTGAAATGAAAATTTAAAAAAATATTTTTAATGAAATAAATTAATATTATCAATGAGAGTACTTAGGTCATATTTAGGCTTTAGGGAAGTTTACATATATATTCAAAAGAGGGAAGGGTTGAGTAATTTATGCATTTTTCAGCGAGTATAGCTTACTCTAGAATTATATATTTATTTCTTATATGATTTTATTGAAAAAATATATAAAACTAGTGGTTTGGCGTATACAAATTTGCGGGCCATTTTTAATAATTTTTTAAAATATAATTTTAATATAAAATTAAATCATTGTAATTATCATTATATTTTTAAAATAATAAAGTAAAGAAGTTGGAGGTTGTTTTACGTCCCACTCTCTTATATGCATTTTGAATTTTTTTAATTTAATGTTTAATATTTTGTATTATTTCTGATAAGATATGATTTTGGAACCTAATTATTAAAAGGTTCAAAGTAATATATATTGGTAAAGATATTTTATATGTCAGCAATGTATGTGTGTGTATCAAGTGTAATAATATTTATAGTATTCATGAATTCAATTATTAGACAAGCCATGAATAATAAGTTCTTGCTCGAACAGATTTGATTACTTAAAATGAACAAGTTTGAACAACCTACTCTTCTCGATCCCTTTTTTTTTGTTTTTTTTGTTTTTGCATTGCTGAACTGTAAATGCATAAATGGCAGATCACTCTTTCTGGACCGGACGATAGAGCGCCTTCGTGGTCTTGATTGAACCTCCCGAAATCTTCTTTTTATTTTTTATTTTTATTTTTTGTTTTTCGGTTCTAGCGTAATTCTGTAATTATACCAGGTTTACTAGCTTGTATTTATAAGTGTGTAGCAAAACATGCCTTGTTGTTGTGGAAGATCCATATCTTTTGGACAGAACCCTTCTATTTAACTTTTTTTTTTTAAACTTATTTTTTTAGGCAAGCACGAAGGCATAATTTTTGTTTGCCTTTGTGAAAGATTGTTGATAAGCGTTAGAGCTTACACTGTAAAATTGATAGCATCCATGCCCAGTGCTTGAGATGCTAATTGATTGTATTACCTGTTTGGTTTGGCGAGTAATTGTATTGTATATAAAATTAATCGTGAATCTATTATTAATCTAAATGTATGATATAATAGTGATTTAGTGATAACTCAGTGGAGAAATATATTTCTCACATTTGTTAGGTTTATTTAAAAATCAAATTGATGAAATGATGTTATTGATAACATTTTTATAATAAACGATTATATTGAGAAATACTTGTTTATAAAAAATCAAATTAAAAAGTTAATTTTATGAAAGATCCAATTGACAAGGTAATAAAAGGACAAAATGTACATGATTCCTTTTAATTTTAATAAATTTCAATTAACACAACATACACGACCGGCACAAGAGTGAGTCTGATTTTATCTCTGAACTTAGTCCATTTTACAAAGTAGCATATATAATATTTTGGAATAGACTTTTAAAATTATTATTTATTTTAAAAAAACCTTTCTTCCAATTACACTTAAATATTTGAATACAAATAATTATACCACTATTTACATATTTCATATATTCCATAAAGAACAATATATTAGTTAAATACTTAGAAACATATCTTTATATCATTAAGTTATTCATATACATTATTCCACATCTTATAAAACAAAAGTCCAATACTTAAATTATCTATATGACCATGGAACGACTCTAAAATAGTATATCAAAGATTATGAATAAAACTTTAAAATCATCTCCAGATTCAAGTGGAGTTTTGAGTTGAGAATCTATTACTCCTTATCCAAATACTTGTTTTCAAGATCTAGCTTTGAAATTGTTAATAAAAGGGACATGAGTAAATCACGTGCCCAATGAGTGCACAATATTATAAAAAAAAAACAGATATAAGGCATCATAATGATAATATGTGCCAATTATTCATAAATTAAATATATCACAATATACACAATTCAGATAACTCATAACAACAAAAGAATCAGTCAATCATACAATTTCTAGATCAATCAAATACACAAATTTTTCGTATCAACCGGGTCGTCTAGGATACCTCTGAATCATTGCCGGCGACCTCTACCACATCTACCTTTATCACTTCATATATAGACCTTCATCCTTATAACTATGTATAGATATTTCCATGGGGTGCACCACTTTCCTTTCTTTCTCAAACACAAGTATAATCACAATTCAACATCTCATATCATAACACAAATATCATTTCACAAATTACATCAACCATTCATAAATGAGTAAGACCAACAATCAAGCCAAATCATAACATGCCATATCTCAACTCATTTCACATAATTCACATCTCATGATATGATCTCATGCTTTTATTATGATGTAAGAGTCATTAAAAAAAATGTTTAGCTATAGCAAGTATCAACTTACTCACTTTAACTTCAAGCTAACTTTCTATACTTTAAACTAGAGAAGAATGCCAAAAATTTTATTGAAGGTCTAAAATTTATCACCAGCTCCTAGCTAACTCAGTTATGGTTGGGTTTAGATCTATTAAGAACAAGATATAATTTTATTCAAAATTTTAAATAAAGATACTCCAAAATGTTGTTGCTTTCTAATTACTTCAATTCCTAATTTAAAGTTCTTTGATTATTTCTTTAATTAAATTAATAGGATAATTCATCCCTATTTCTCATCTTTTTAGGTTTTTTTAATTCTAATTATAAATCTTCATTTTAATTTTACATTCAAATCCCTAACCTCTTAAGTCTCACTTATAAATTCCTTTAAACAATTCCTACATGTTAATAATCCTTAAATATAACAATTTCCTAAAATCTTTAGTTATTCTTCAAATTTCATCAGTAGAATAATTTACATCTAATTCCCTTCTTTTATTTTAATTATTATTATTCCTTTTAAATTGAGAACAATAAATCTCATCATAGAAATTTATTGCTACTGTTTTGTCTGTAACAGTCCACTGCCGTATACGACAGAGTTTACTTGTTCCAGAAATTTAAAAAGTCGACTATATTATGTATTGTAATTAGCTCTATCCCAAAACAAAACAAAGGAATGAATTAAAAACTCAAGCTCCAGAAATTTTAAGCTTACTGAGGTTTACTATTTTTTTTTTTTGCAATGTGAGTTTCTTCTCGGTTTAGCTCTTCCATTCAACCCCCAAATCTTGAATTACCTTAGAATATATCATTTCAATTACTTCTACCCAGTATTAGACGAAAGGAATAAATTAAAACTCAGAATTAAAGGTTTTCATACTCACCCGATAGACTCTGTTTTTTCTCGGTTTCTACTGCTACTTCTGTTCCAGGCTTAATTTTCGGCCAAATTTTTAAATTCTGGTTTGAAGTTCCAGTTGCTCGAATTTTTTTACTCAAAGCCCAGGACATTTCAAACTCCTACTTGCTGGATTTTTCCTCTTTGGTTTCTTGCTTGTACTCGGTTTGTCTTAAGAGGATTTCTCTGTTTTTGTGACAGTAAAACAGAGTTCTACGGAAATGGAGGTGAAGTAGTCATGGGAGACAGAAGGAAAGGATTGGAGCTTTCTCTTTCTTCTTTTCTTTGATAGATGCTTCATGGTTGACTCTCAATTAGAATAAAGATATATACATACATGTGGTTCTTATTTTGCCAACATAGGAGGTCACGTGCAATGTGCTCTGGCTGCCATTAAATTTCTCTTGGTTAAAATATCAATAAGTCTTCCTTTCTTTATATTCCATTCACTTAGGTCCTAGCTTAATGAATTTTTTTTTTACATCTCAAAAATTATTTTATGAATCTTGTCTCCTTAAATATTTTATTATTTTACTTTAATTATTCTTTCTTTTCTTCTTTTCATAATAATCTCTTTAAATATTTAATATTAAAAATTTTAACAACAACAATAATATTATTATTAACAATGTTCATAATTTAATTAGATATTACATTTTACTTATATCTCAAATTGAATTTTGATTTCAATATATCCAAAATTTAGAGTTTTAATTCTTCAAAAAAAATTCTTTTAATTTAAAAATTCACTGTACTATTTTAAAATTTGGAATATTATATAACCTCTTAAAATTTTTAAATTATGTAATTAACCTCCTTTGTTTACTCCTTTTTTGCTACTTTCTTCCATGTTAGCATCGTACACTTTAGATTCACATGTGACATTAATAAATCCCCAACTCAACAATTTTTTACACATCATGCATGTGTTTCGAATTCAGATCCTCTATTATATGGTAGAGTGCCATACTTTTTAACAATCGTTTTGTAACAATAGAAATTGTTGCTATAAGTTTTAGTAATTGAAAAATTGTTGTTAAAAAAAGCATGCCACTCTACCATACTAAAAGTATGGCAGATGATTTGAATCCTTAAATTTTCCCTTCTTTCTTGCTTTTGGCTTTGTTCAGCAAAATTAGTTAATGAGCTTGTTGAAAGCTTATAAACTAGTTTATTGAATTCGAAATATTTAATAAAAGTAGCTGTTGAAGTAGCTGAAAATTGTAAAATAACATAAAATGATATATTTTTAATCTAAAAATAATATAAATAAACATATTATTTTTTGTTTTTAATAAAATTAATTTAATTTATTATATATAAAATTCATTAAAAATATGTAGTTTTATATTTTATTATATTTTATATATGTATAATATATTTATATATAAGAGTATAATGAATATGAAATAAGGTATAATAAGTATTTTCATAAAATAATAAGGGTAAAAAAGAAAGAAAAGTACATAAGTTATAAATTATTTAAAATAACATTTTAGAATAAGTTATAAGTTATTAAAATAAGCTCGTTTATCAAACACTTTTGACGAACTTATAAGCTAGTCAAATAAACTATAAACTAGCTTATTGGTCGCGCCAAATACCGCCCTTCCCTTTTCTCTGTTCCATTGCTTGAGGTGCAATTTGGAGACTACGATTCTCCCTCCCCTCAAGTATGAATCTGCTACTTATCTCTCTGTAAATTGTTAGATCCAATAACCTAAATTTTAAGTGATGATTTTTCCTTTTTTCTTTTTAGAAAAAGATACTAAAATTTAGGTTATTAGATCTCAAATCTAATGATCTATACAGAGACAAAAATACTATTTGTCTTTAGATACAAACAACAATTCCAGTATCTCCCTTCTACTTGAATGGTGTTTAACTTAGATTATCCTTAGAAGCATGACTTGTGGAAAACGAAAACAAAACTGAGTTAACTGTAACATAATACGGTTCATATGATTATCTAGCCATTAAGTAATTTGCTTTGGATACTTACAGTATTAAACAAAGGGCTTGGTTATGGGGAGGTAGAACTTTTCAGAGGGCACCTCCCCAAAGTTTAATTTTTGTGAGGTCCAATCTTAAATAAAAAAATTTTTTTTTGACCAACATGCATAATGATACGTATTGGTACATAAAATAGAGTGAACTCTAAAGAGGTCGTCCTCGTTGTATCTTTTGTCTTAAACAAAAGAAAAGAAATGAAAAGAAGAACAAGAAAGAAATAGAATGCCCAACTTCTGAACTTCAATCACTTTCTTCATCAATGTATGCTATCAATTTGCGCAAACACTAGATTTAAAGTCTTACAAAATGTGAATGCCTTACTCCCAAAATTTTGTTCACTCTTTTTCTTCAATTTTTGTGATCAATATCTACTCTACAACAAAAAAAAACCCATATCGGCGCC
Organism: Biancaea sappan; assembly: GCA_037074585.1. Taxonomy (NCBI): domain Eukaryota; kingdom Viridiplantae; phylum Streptophyta; class Magnoliopsida; order Fabales; family Fabaceae; genus Biancaea; species Biancaea sappan. The sequence goes on from CM073498.1 coordinate 41,956,886, forward strand.
GACTGAACTCAGATTTCTTCACCGAGAAGGGGAGAAAATACCAAAGGAAGAGTTTGAATTCCCTATCTTCTTCGATGATTTGGATGATTCCAATGGAAAGATGAGAGGAATCTGCATCCTGAGCTAGGATCCAAAAAGAACCATTCATGTTTTTGGTTTGGATGATAATAATTTTTTTTTTGATTGTTGCCAAGAATGGAATCAATGAGATCGAGATTGACTCCTTTTGTAGAATCTAGTTTATCCCAATGGGACCATAAGGGGCTTTTGAATGCATAAAAGGATCCGTTCGTACTAAAGTATATATCAGATAGTGAGTTCATATATCTTATATATGCCATGTGTGGTTTGTTAAGTTGTTAGTGTTAGCCCTAAAGTATTATGCTATAAGTTTTGATGATGACAAATGTCACGACCCGTTTTCTGGGCACATGACCGGCACAATGATGAATCTCTCATCACTGTAAGCCTTCCGATAAATATATCAAATTTTCTTATCTGAAAATCATAGAGATGATTTGCATGTAATAATATATTATCAATTTAAAATACATTATTATACTGACATACAAGCCAAATGTCGAACCCCTGACCTAGATGTCCTAGACGATTACAGAGCAACATAATCTATAACAGAAGAGAGGTCTACCCGACAACGGGAAGGTCCAAAGTGATCTACTCCTCTAGCAGATATTCTTCGATGACAACCTGATCTGAACAAAAAGGTTGTACAAACAATGTGAGCTTTTAAACTCAATGAGCGAATCGGCCTCGCATTAATAAAATTCAAATACATTACTAGTCATGCAAGCATATCCAAAGGCTCATACTCAACCAATAGACAGAAGATAAAAATTTATCCAATTCAACAAACGTTACTAGTACTCGTCAATAGCAATATATCCCGGAGAGCGCACACAGGCCGGCTCACCAATTATGTATATTTCCGCCATGACGCACAACATCATCCTCTTACATACAAGATAAAAATTCATCCAATTCAACAAACGTTACTAGTACTCGTCAATGGCAATATATCCCGGAGAGCGCACACAGGCCGGCTCACCAATTATGTATATTTCCGCCATGACGCACAACCTCATCCTTTTAGCTAGGGCGCCTCACGGATTTATCACCAATCCGGGCTATATCCCTACTGAGGGAATCGTTGTCTCCACACTCATTGGTCAAGACACCCTGTCAACCGGGTTTTCCGCCTTGCCGTGAGAGGGGGTACTGTCCCGCTCAATCACAATCAATAGCATTTCATATCATAATCAGAAGCTCAATATAATATTCATCCATATAACAGGTATAGTATATTACTATATTATGGATTTATAAACCACATATCAAGATAACAATTAATCCATTTTTGAAAACATTCAAACTTCACATCATCATAAGATACTTATTTCATTTTATCCATACTTATGGATTAATTATCTCATTTAGATTCGTCATTCTGAATCCAATTTCCCCCTATGAATATTGGGAGTGTCCTACGACATACTTTTTATCACCAGTAATGCTAAAACTCTATTAAAACGGGGTCGTTTCACTCACCTGGATTCCGTACGAACATCGCTTCTCTAAGTCATTACAGACAAGAGTTCTCAGGTGAATTTCGGTGTTCTGCTACGGATATTTTCATGAAAGATTAGAGAAAATACGTCAGGATTGTTTTCGTACAGATACTGTTCATATGTACGGTTACTGTTCATATATACGGTTACTATTCATATAGTCACTATTCATTCGTACGGTCACTATTTATACGTACGATCACTATTTATACCAGAAATAGAGAATACAATCTGTAAAAGAGTACACCAGGTAAGTTCCCAGGAAAGAGTGGAGGGTCACACTGGACACACTTAAAAACCAGGTCTTTCCTTAGCCAGAACTTTCTTAGATATGTATTCTTCAAAGTTTACATTCTATTTCGGTAATCAGAGAATCAAAATAACATATAAACAGCTAAGGACAGTTTTTCTGATGTGGAAGATCAGCCAAGGCCGCAACCACAGAAATTAACTTCTAAAATTTGAAAGACATAGAAAGGGCATAGTATCCTTACCTAAGCTGAAAAGGAAAGGCCCAAAATCTTAGAGGCCTAGCTTTGGAGTAAGAGAAACTTAAGGAGAGAAGAAAAGAAGTTGAAGGTGTGAGTTTAGAAGTGAAATGGAAGGGCCTATTTATAGCAAAAGTCAAGGGTACTATTTGACACTATGCGCTAATAAAATATTCAATTTACTATTCATAAAAATGCAATTTCTAATAATGCAGTTACTGTGTACCTCACGATTGAAAATTTTTCTGTTATTACTATTGAAAACTTAAAAGGGAAAAATATCCTTTCACCTTAAACCTTTAAGTTTCTTTTCAATTCAGTCCTTTCACTTTAGTCCCTAAGGGTATTTTCACACATAAAACGTCAGTTTCTCCTACGAACTTCTTTCTAGTTTTCTCTTATGACCAAACAACATCTAGTACTTGACATTTCGTTTGTATAAATGAACAGCATCATATACGTAAATAGTATTATACAGGTGAATAATACTGTATACTGAAATAGTAACAGTAGTTTGTAAACAAATATTTATATTTTATTTTTTCTTGGGTATTACAACAAATATATGGGAATTATAGTATGATTTAATATTCTTGGCCCAAATGAATGATTTAATCTTCTTGGCCCAAATGAATGATTTAATCTTTCTTAGCCCAAATAGTATGATTTAATCTTCTTAACCCAAATGAATGATTTAATCTTATTGGCCCAAATGCATGATTCAATTTTTCTTGGTCCAAATATATTTAATGCTTTATATATTTATATATAGTAATATAAATTGATTTTTGATAAAATTTATTGGTTGTTTTAATATAATTTGAAAAAGAATGCTTTTTACTGTAGCACTTTTGAAAAAGAAATTTGATTGTTGAAAAAGTATAATAAAATTTATTGATTGTTTTAATATAATTTGAAAAAGAATGCTTTTTACTGTAGCACTTTTGAAAAAGAAATTTGATTGTTGAAAAAGTATAATAAAGTTTATTGGGTGTTGTAATATAATTTGAAAAAGAATATCTTTTACTGTAGCACTTTTGAAAAAGAAATTTGATTGTTGAAAAAATATGATAAAGTTTATTGGTTGTTGAAAAAGTATGATAAAGTTTATTGGGTGTTATAATATAATTTGAAAAATAATATCTTTTACTGTAGCACTTTTGAAAAAGAAATTTGATTGTTGAAAAAGTATGATAAAGTTTATTGGGTGTTGTAATAAACTTTGAGAAAAAGAATACTTTTTACTGTAGCAAATTTGAAAAAGAATATTGATTGTTAAAAAAAGTTGATAAAGTTTTTCGGTTGTTGTAGAAAAGTTGAAAAATGATGATGAAGCTTACTGTAGCAATTCTGACTAAAGCAGTCACTATAGAAGCAAGGTTTCACTATATAAAGGGGACTTCACAACACCATTTGGATCAAGCTTCAATTGTTTATTTCTCATATTATCTTGAGTTCTATTCTCTCTAAATTGCTAGAGAAAAATTATGAGCTTAATTTCTGCGTTATCTACACTTTGAGAGTGTCTACCATTATTTTCCTTAAGCCTTTAAATTTAGTTGCTCAAGGATTGGTTCCTTGAGTTAGTGTTTGAGAGAAAACACGTTGTAAGGGGGAGAGACACCCTTGAGGGAGAAAAGATCTATGTTGTAGTGGTTTGCAAGTACTTGGATTAAACTTGCAATTATAGTAGAAATACTCAAGTGGTCTCTTGAGGACTGGATGTAGGCTTGGGATTAGCCGAACCAGTATAAATCTCCGAGTTTGCTTTCTCTATCCCTACTCTATTTACATTTGAAGTTAATTAATTAATGCTTTGCATTTATATTTGATTTCTACCTCAAGTATTAATTAATTTGTGTAGATTTATATTTGCTCCTTAATTCCTTGCACTATAAAATTATTCATCTTGATAAACACTTTGATTTTCTGAATTAAATTATTATCTTTAACATTGTTCAGTTTCAGAAAATCATTTTAACTTCCAATTAAGTTGTGAAAATTTTTATAAAACCCAATTCACCCCCCCCGCTTGGGATCCAACCATTTCTTTCAGTTAGTATTTGTACAACTCATATTCAATAGGTTGCTATGGTAGTTATACAACTCGTGTGCTGAGACTTGTCCTATATAAACTTGTACATTTCACTCACTGGAGTATACATGATTTATTTCCTTTCTCTCAAATTGTTATATGGTATTAGCGCCATAGCTTCTCAACAATAGAAAATAGCAATTCTGCACCATCAACCTTTAAGTCCACTTTCCTCAGTTCAAAAATCAAATGTGATCAACTTCAATCACTTTCTTTCTGTAAAATTGGATGAAAAGAATTTTCTGTTGTTAAACCAGCAAGTGCTTGCTATGATTGAAGGTCATGACTTGGAAACATTCATTGGTGGAGCAAGGAATTGGCCACCTAAGCATCCTTCAATTGAAAAAGAAGTTGCAAATGAAGTCAATGAAGAGTACCATTCCTAGAGAAGACATGACCAACTAAAGTAGTAGAATGTAATAAATCTTATAAGATTGAGAGAACTATCCAAAAATTCCTTGCTTATCAAACGCAAGAAAAGGTTCAACAAATGAAATTGGAATTAAGGAACACAAAAAGAAGATCGACCAATCAACGAGCATCTCCTATGCATCAAGTCTCTTACTGATGCATTGATTGCAATTGGAAGTCCATCACTACAAAAGAACAACTAGAATCAATTTTTGAGGGTCTTCGTAATGAGTATGACCCATTTGAATGTGCTGTTAATTCTCATTAGGATCTATTTACAATCATTGAAGTTGAGTCACTATTGCTTGCCTAGAAGTTAGGTTTGAAAGGAATATTGTTACTACATCTGAGATGATATCTGTTAATGTTGCTAGTTCTGATGTCAAGGGCAAAAATAGTAACAAGTTAGGTTTGAAAGGAATATTGTTACTAGACCATGGTTTTCAAGGATCATCAAGCAATTATTCTCAGCCATGGAACTCCAAACATACAGCCTATTACAATGCCCTGTATGTTGGTCCCAAAATAATCACTGATCTAAACAAATTTCTTCTCTTACACCAAATTCCAAATTCTCTTCCTCTTGTTCTGCTACACCTCCTTTAATAAATTCTTCCTTCCAATGTGATTCACACTTTAAGACTTACCATTCCTCATGAACATAATATTGATGTTTTTGCCTTTACCACCAACTGTCAAGTTGGTTGACAGGCAAAAGTAGGTACTACACATAGTTCAAGTACCTCAAGTGATTCTTTGTAGCATGTAGTTTGTCGAGACCAATTCCTATTCCTTTTCTGAGTTCAACATCTTTAAGTGATAATCCTAGTTCATCATGGCCTGGTTCTTAAGCTCAAGAAGCTTCTAATCAATCCATTGCTAACACACAAAGATTGCAACTTGTTATTGATGCGATTCCTTTTGGACATCATATGGTGACTCGTCTAAATCTGGCATATGTAAAAAGAGAGTGAAACTTGCTATCACCTAACCAAAAGCTATGAAAGAAACCACTTTAATACCAGAATGGAGAAATGCTATGAATGACGTATATCAAACCTTGCTTAGAACCCTATTTGGTCTTTTGGTTAAATTACCTCCTTATAGATCACAAATTAGTTACAAGTGGATGTTCAATATTAAACACAATCCAAATGGGTCTATCAATAAGGCCCGATTGGTTGCTAAATGATAAAAACATGGGTTTGATACATTCCCCTTAGTTGTGAAACCTACCACAATGTGAACATTACTTTCCATTGCCATTTTAAGAGGTTGGCTTAAGTTAGATGTAAATAATGCCTTCCTCAATAGAAGGCCCAAGGAGGAAATTTACATGTCACAACCTCTTGGCTTCAAGATTGTGAATTTACATAGTCAATAAGGCGTTGTGCAGTCTAAAACAAGCCCCTTGGGCTTGGTTTGAGAGGCTGGCACTAGCTTTAATCAATTTTGGATTTGTATCTAGTAAGTCAAATCCATCCTTGTTTCTAAAAATTAGTGGTTCCAACATCACCTATATTTTAATTTATGTAGATGATATTCTTAATTACTAGTTCCTCACTTGATTACATAGATGCCCCAAAGAAGAATTTGAATGATACATTTGCCTGGAAGGATCTTGAGCATTTACATTATCTTTTGGAAGTTGAGGTCAAGAACTTAGGTAATAGTTCCTTCCATTTTTCTCAGGATAAATACATACAAGACTTGCTAAAAAAAAATCCAGTATGAGTAAAGCAAAGAATATGGCTACACCTATGGACGTGACTCCTAAACTGTCAAATGGATCCTAGTCAACAAGGTTTGTCGGTGTATGAGTAACCCTTTTGAGTTCCATTGGAAGGCTAATAAATGAATAATGAGATATCTATCTTATTCTTCTACATATGGCATAGTTCTTCAAAAGTCTCCTAATTTCTCTTAGAAGTCATTGACGCTGACTAGGAAAGTGATCCTGATTATTAAAGTTTTGCTTTCTGGATCTTGCATATTTTCAGGCACCAATTTTATTAGTTGATTCTGCAAGAAATAGAGTGTTGTAGCAAGGTCCTCCATAGAAGCTGACTTTTGAAGTTTGGCAGAAATAGTAGCTAAGGTTCTGTAGCTCCGATTGCTTTTGAAAGAATTTGGTGTTGTCTCCAACGCCAAGCCATTGATATTATTTGAGCTCCATTTTGATGTCCCATAATCCAGTACAACATGCTTGATCAAAACACATTGAAATTTATCTCTTCCTTGCTAGAGAGAAAGTCATCAACGTTGATGTTACAGTTGCACACATTGCTTCAGAGAACCCAGATTGCAGACATTCTTATCACACCTTTGTCCAACACTCAGTTTCAACTTTTTCGAAACAAACGCAATGTGATTGATTCTCAAAATCCACCTTGAGTTTGAGTGAGAATAATATATTTCAGATAGTTGGTTCTTATACGTTATCCCTGTATAGTTTGTTAAGTTGTTAGAATTTATACAGCTTAGCTTTAGTAGGTTGTTATGGTAGTTAAACAGCTCATATGCTAAGACTTGCCTATATAAACCTGTACACTTGTGACATACTCTGCAAGCTTTTAATTTGTGGGATATTTATCACACATATCATTTTTAAATGGATCAATAGTTGATCTATCTTCATCTTGGAACATGTAACACAAATCATTGTAACTATTGTACCCATTCTCCTTCAAGAATGCATTGATGTCTGTGACTGTAATGAGGTCTGAGTTGTAGTTTTCATTCACTTCTTTCCTTGCCCCCAATGTTGTGAATGGACAGTGAAAATCCTAGTATCCTCCATGGTCAACTTCTAGGATTACTGTGGTCATAATGGATCATACCTATAAAAATGATAAGCACATTAGCCAATTATAATACCTTCACACTTAGAATTTAACAACTACTATTCTAAAATAGCCATTCACGATTAAAATTTGTGTACCTTTTTCTTGGGTTTAAAAGGCTTGAACAAGTTTTATTGACACCTATCAGACATGCACACTCAAACATCAAGTTTCAAATTATACATATTTAACTAATTATGTCATACAAACTCAAATATGTCATTTTTGTTAAGTTACTTCCTCTCATACAGAGTAGACAAAGAATTAAAACTTAATAATAGCATGGAATATGAAAATTAGACTAAATACAATTGTTGACCATAAATAAATAAATATAGAAATTTTAATATTAATCTTCAAAGAAAACAAACTCTAAAGATTCCATTGGACCACAGCTCCATCCACCTCCCACCATCGTTATACTAGTCAAATGGAATAGACTTAAAATCAAGTGGATACAATAACACAATTGAATCATCAATTTCATGGGACCACAACTTCATTAACCATAGATAAACATGCAAGGAATATCTATATTGAATGACTTGAATTATATGATAATTCAGATTATGATCCAGTTCAATTTATTTAGATGGAGGAATTTTTGCACAAGTAGAAGTAAGGTATTTTAATGAGTTTCAAAGTTTAAGGAGGGTAAAGTGTTAGATTATTTTCTAATATGTGGCCCATGTAATTTAGTTTAATAGCATTAATTATTAAATTCACATAAAATAACATTGAAGGACCTAAATGATAAGTTTTTAATATAATGGGGTCTTCTTGTGATGGTTGAAAGGCTATTACGTAATTAAAAACTTTATAGGGGTCAAAAGGTAATTTACCCCTTTTTGCTCTGATTTCAAATTTAAAGGTAACAGTAATTGTCAAATAGAACGGTTGTTTAGAACAGTTGTTGAGAATGATGGTTCTGAAAAGTAGAAGAACACTTACTGTTTTCTCTCCTGATCACCAAGGAGACCTAAAGACAGAAATTCAGAGGAAATAAAGAGACTCAAATTCGCAGATATGGATCCAGGTATGTTTATGAATTATTGTGTGAATTATAAAAATTAAGATCCAAACAAAGAAAAATTTTACTTACATAAAGTGCCTAAACCGCTAAATTTAGAGCTTTACTACATTTTGGCCTTAAAATAATAAATAAAAGCATATGTCTAATTATCTAATATGACAAAGAAAAGCATTAGACTGGAACTAAAACTCTTTAACCTTCTACATAGAAGCAACTAAAATAAGGCATAAAAAAGAAAAAAAAAGCTAAAATAGGCTTTACCCTCACTAAACTTTAAAATTCCATCCGTCAAAATTCCATTAACAAAAATAACAGTAACTTTCAACCCTGCAAATAATTTAACAGGTGGTATCCCCATTAGTTCAAACCCATCTGACCCAACTTCTCATCAATTCATAACCATCGGTTTTATTCAAAAGCCATCTAAAACCAAAAGAAAAAAAAAATCCCTATTTGCACTAACATGCAGGTTTCCTCCTAATTTTTTTTAATTGATTTTGAATCAATATAAGCTTTTTAATTTGTGATCTAAGGATAGATGTATCTAGTAAAAGAAGTGACTTAATTTGAGAAATGAAAGGAGAAAATACTCACGCTTAAATTACAAATCAATAGTTTATTTTGATGCAAAATAGTTTCATGCAAAAATTTAGAAAAAAATATTTTTAATCACTATTAATGAATTCTATATCAATTTGAACAATTGGTTTGTTATAAAAGAGTAATTATTTTCTCTTCTCATTTTTCACATTAAACCACTTTTCTTACTTGATAAAGCCTATATATACATATATACATATATATATATATATATAATAAAAAATTAAAACATATTATTATTAATATAATAGGAAAATAAAAAGTTAAATGACTGTCAGCTATTCATTTATTTTTAAAAAATAAATTTAAAAAACAACTAGCCTCTAATATGTTTTAAACTTATTTATCTATGATAAGTTGACCCATAATTCAATAATATTTGATCAAGTTAAAATGTTTGCTCAAGTTTAACCAGCTTGACAGTTAAACTAATTAGGTCACACACATGCACACACAATGACACTCAATATTATGAATATAACGTTATAGCTACTTCAAGTAATATGATGTTGTGTCATATAACGTTTTAGTGAAAGTTAAATTCTGAAAAATCATATTAATATGATCACCCATCAATGTAAACCATCTATTAACAAAGTTAATGTGAATATGATATTAGTTTTGAAATGAAATATCATTTTTTCAAAAGATTGAAATAAATTATACAAAAAAATAATCATGTAAGATCTATCTTTTAAAATCCAAAAATCTCAGTTCTCCCTAACTAATTACTGTAACATGATTTACCTTCATGTTATGTATATTAAATTTGTTTATATATAAAAAAATGAGAAAATATATATTAAATCCTTTTTAAGTGCATATATGTGGTTTTGGATAAAATTATATAGAAACATCAGCTATATGTGTGTGTGTAATATTCACGTAAATATACAAATTTTACTTATAAGAACCTAGTACAGGCAATACTATAAATAATCCATTGTTTGATGGATTGTAAAAAAAAAAAAGAAGATGGGTTAGGGCATTTAGATTTTTATTTTCAAACTTCTTCGCAAATGAATCAAACCTGAGTTATGCTCAAAGTTCTTCAGTAAATAATTCATTGTTTGATGGATTGTAACAAAGAAAATGCGCACTTTTCTACATTGAATTAGGGCATTTAGGTTTTATTCTCAAAGTTCTTCACAAATATATCAATTATAAGGTTATGTTTAGTTGTTGAAATTGATATAAAGAATTGAAATAAGAATAAAAATTGCTAATATTTTTATATTTAGTTATTCGAATTCTCATTTTTTTTAAATTCACATTCTTTTTTTTTTGTTTGTAAATTCACATTCCTTTGAGTGAGGGAATGTAAATTCTCAAGTTCAAGTGAAGTAATAGTCTTTTTCATGATTTCAATATAACAATTTGACTATTATACCTTAATAAAATTTTCAAAATTATACTCTTATCCTAATTTATTGATGGTTGATCATGACAAATTTGCAATCCAAAATTAATTTGTTAGCACTAAATTTTTAGAAGTGATATTTATTTTAATTTGTTTGTCCATCCTTTATTAAAAAAAACTAAGTAAAAACAGGTATTATCTCCTTACCAAGTTAGTTAATCCCTTGAGTAACATAAGAAAAATTTAATTGATACGTAAATTGTCCAATAAATTCACCAATGAGTATTTTCAAAAAACCTAAAACTCATTTCATTTGAGTCAGAGATTAAATAAAAAAATGCAATCATTTCTTAATATTATGTAAAGCCATGCTGTGCGTGCATGCGACCGTACCAATACTAATAAAATTATTCTTACTTTCTATTAAATAACTATAGTACTTGCAATTCCACCATTGGATTAAAATTTGTAACATCACCTATCTGCTAGCCTTTCCATTAACTTCCTTTTAAGATCCATGTCTCATAAAGGGGAATAACATATGCTTTTACATTTCATGTTTCCAACATTTATTTCGCTGTCAGATGTTATTATTTTAGGACAATGATAGGTTGTGATATAGAGGGTTCCAATGTAGAGAAATACCCACTTAAAGTTTAATTTGGAGATCTAGTCCAAAGAGAGACAGATTGACTAATTAATCTTGGATAAGTTTCTTAGTGCAAAAAATGATTTAGCAGTCAACTAACCTTTCCCAGACAGTCGATTGCTAGTTTATTGAATTTAACTACTACTCACACATTGAGTCATGAGTAGTAGTTTTGTATTCCAATGTTATATGAGCACATGTGAACTGCCTAATACCACTTTATGAGTTAATTAGAGCATCCATTACACAGATACAAGGTCTGTTCTCCACTTATCACACGTACAAGCTATGTAACATGAAAATCCCATAGCTTATAGGATTAGAATTTCAAGGCAATATATTAGTCAAGAAACACATGTTTTCCGAACTGCATCAGCCATCCCAGACTAACAAAACTCTTATCAGAACTACACAAATAATCCCAAGCACTACATATAGTCCATATCCATTACACAGAACTAACAATACATGCAGGCTTGTTCTATAGCTTGGCTATCTCCAGCATCGCCTGTGCCTGAAAATGGTTAGTTAACAGGAAAATGATAGTGAGACTTATAATCTTTGTAGCTAGTAACAATTTATATAAAACAAGTACCATTTTCAGCATACAAACATCATTTATCAGAAACAACTCAGTTCATGCTTATTAATCCAATAACTCACTAGGGGGCCAACCCAGCTACAAGGAGTTTAATGTGTCCGACTCCAATTCATTATAATCTCTATGGTTACTAGACAACATAGGCTCAATCGATTACTTCACATCACCATGCCCCGGTACAAACCTCTCTAAGCCAACCACGACTTCTTCTCACTGCATTAAGCTTACCAATTCATCCATACACATCACACAGCATGAATAGGTATAAATACAAACAATGATTCAAAAATTACAACAAAATAGAAGAACATGTTGTTATGAGGATTGAGCTAGCTACCTTGTCAAGTAAAACAAGTTTAACTTCAATTATTCTATTTCTTCCTTCTAGTCCCTAGCCCTTTAGTCAGCTTCCCTTTAACACTTAACTCTGTTTTTTATCTCCTGCTATTGTTAAGTACTGTTTCATCAACTTCTTTCTTATAAAAGTAAAATTAATGTTAATTCATGAGTTTCTACTTACCTTTGGACTCCTCGTGCTTAATTCCACCAAATCTTTCTTCTCTATGCTATACACCGCTTCACTCTAGCTCTCTCTCTCTCTCTCTCTTCTCTTGCTCTGCTTTACACTAAAGGAGTTTCTCTCATCTCTCTTGATTAAAATTCTCAATCTCATTGCTTCTCAAATTTTCCTTTCTTGCCCTTTATGATTCCTGTCGTGCTCTTGAGTAGTATAGGGGTGAAAAGGTCATTGGTCATTGTTTCAAGTCACCTGCTTGCCGCCCTAGACCTGTCCAAAGGCTGACAGTCGACTGGTCATCCCAGCCAACCGATTGCTTACTCTTAATCAAGCATTTACTGAGTTTTGTGGGTTCTACTAATCGACTGGCTTATCTTAGCAATCAACCGCTTACCCTCTTACAATTGGCTGGTTCTCCCTTGTTTCAAACCCTATTTCACCTTGTTTTAGAGTTGCTTTCCACATTTTCTCACTTTCTAAGGTTTCCATTTCATATTAACTCCTGTAAACACTTGTTCTTCTAGTCTTCAGTCAGATGTTTAGTCAGGATGCTACAAAATTAATGTACAATATACTTTTCAAAAACAAAAAGACTTGTAAATATTTTATTGACTACTTATTATCCAATTTTTGAAATGCATATCATATAATGGGGTAAACAATGATGGTAACAGACATACCATACATACATACATACATACATTATATAAATATTACATGTAGGTAATCAAATATACTTACAACATAATCCAGATCAAGTTAAACTTACAGAAGAATTTTTAGAGAAATTAGTGAGGACTTCTCAAAAAAATGTCAACTTTTTGAATATCCATCTCGAATTAAGATCAAAACTTGCAACACTTTCGTTGATGTAGCATTAACTGGTAAAAAATGAAAAGTTTTAGGGATGCGAGGACTTACCAAGTCACCCCTTGATGGGGAACCACGGTCAAAGAGGGAAAACTCTGCCACCCTTAGAATAAGTTGTCACGGGTATGTTTTTAATTGCATCATGCTTCCTCATAACTTCTATAAATTGATCAGGCATTTCTTTAACCTGAAAATGTTTGAGAGCTTCCAGATTCTGAATATCATGTTGCACGTCTACCATTTGGGGGCATAAAGCCAAGGTGAGATTTTGAAGGGAAGGCAATGCATTTTTATCTATTTTTAAGTCCCTCAAGCCAGGCAAGCCCCCGTAAATCCAACCTCTTCAGTTTTTTAAACCTTCCGTATTTGAAATACAGTTTATCACCTTCATATGATGAGCGGATACAGAGATGCGTCAATTCTGACAAATCTTGAAGGACAGACAATGGATCATCTGTTAGTCCTGACCAAGACAGGTCCAATACAATAAGGTTTTTAAGTTTGGTTATCCAAATTGGCAATTTTTCTATGCGCACTCTGAGATAAAGGCGTTGCAGCAACTGAGGAGGATCGTTCAATGAATCCAAATCAACAACTTCATTCTCTTCAATGCCTATAATAGACAATATAGAGAGATACTTCATTCTCTCTATTGCATTGCATAACGGTCTTCCATTTTGTCTTCTTAGCTGCATAATAGACAAATTCCTCATCTCCTTCAGATTCTTTAGTTCTTCAATAATGCCTTCCTCACTTATGTCAATTGTCGATAGCTTTTGCAAATCCCTTAAATGCCCAAACCCTTTCTTCAATTTCACTCCACTGAATCTTGCTGTTGAAAAATTGACTTCCCAATAATAAGAATATGCTATTAGATGACGTAGTTTGAGAAGCCTGTTGATCTCGAAGGGCAATTCACACAGGAGACTGTGTTTTAGGTCCAAAGTCTCTAAGTTCTGAAGCTTCCCAATGAACTTGGGAATGGTCTGGATCTTTGTGTTCCTCAGGCTTAAATATTTCAAATGCAATAAATCCCCAACAGGTTTGGGAAGATGATCAAGAGGTGCATCTTCAAAATCTAATGCTACCAATAGCTTGAAACTGGACAACAATGGCTCGAGCATATCTCTTGACAGCTTTTTAAAGTTGAAAACCAGACAAGAACGCAGTCTACCATAATTTGCACAGCTTTTCGAATCATGAACATCAATTTTTTTGGTGTCGATTGATAAGCGCCGGGTCCATGTCTGAAATTTAAATTTCTCATTATTCTTAACTTGACAAAAATTCAGCTCCTCACACTTTTTGAGAATAAAATCATGCACTAGGTCATGGACCCCACATCTTCGGAGTCTGCCATAGGAATACCACCTTGTCCCTTTAACCAAGCTCCTACTAATCAGCTCGGCTAAGTATTCTTCAGCTACTTCATCAAGTGTTTTATCTTCATTTCCTTTTTCCTTTATATAGCCCTCTGCCATCCACAGTTTAATGAGTTTATTGCAGGAAATGAGGTAGTCCTCAGGAAAAAGACCAAAGTACAAGAAGCATGACTTGAGATGGCAAGGGAGATCATTGTAGCTTTCTGATAAGACTTGATAGTAACTTCCAAGATGAGGATCAATTGCCAATTTCGATCGAAGGCTGTCATATACCTTTTTCCACTCAGAAACCTTTTTCTCTTTGGTTGAAAGGAGACCAGCAATAGCCACAATTGAAAGTGGTACCCCATTGCACTTCTCGGCAAAGTCTTGAGATAATCCAACCAATTCTTCAGGACAGCCTTCGAAATCAAATGGAAAGGCCTTAAGATGGAAGAGCTTCAAAGCATCATTGAAAGGTAGAGGCTTCAAATCGTGAATGTGATTGTGTGCAAAAGCTTTACAAAATTCAGCGACACCTTTGTTTCTTGTGGTAATCATTATCCTGTTGCTTTTCTTGTTGTCCGGTAATGCAAATTCAACAGCTCTCCAAAAGTCTATGTCCCATACATCATCAAATACAATCAAATATCTCTTGTCCTGCAAGTAGTCTCTAAGTTTACTTATCAGGGCTCCTTTATCCAGTATTTCATCTTTAATCTTGTCCCACTGATCAAAGCTCCCTATCATAGATTTTAATAAATTTTCCTCTCTGAATGAGCGAGATACAGTGATCCAAGCATAACATTCAAAAGACCTTTCTTCTTCCTGCATTTTGTATAACTTATTCACGAGAGTAGTTTTACCTTCAAAGAAATATTAAATGGAAAGGGAAAAAAAAGTTAAAACTTAATACAATTATGTGCTAACTAAATGGGGGAAAGAATTGTCACTCTACTACCACTATAGCTAATTTAAAAAAAAAAATTAAGCTAACCAAATGGCCAAAAAAATCAAAGACTCTCTCTCTCTCTCTCTCTCTCTCTCTCTCTCTAATAATTACAGTGAAGATTATCCTCTATTTTTAGTTAGATTTAGTTTTAATTTATTCAGTTATCTAAAAGAAATCAAACTCTCTCTTTTAATCTTCATAGTTCTTTTTATTTTATTTTTAAAAAAGAAATAATCCAATCGAACCTACAAGTCACAAATGGAGTGGTAGCTCTTACCGACTCCGGCTTCACCGACGACAGAGATGATGGTGCGTCTGCTGTCAGGGTCTAGTAGCCAGCCAGTGAGTTTTTTGCTGACTCCTTCGACACCCATAAGTTGATCATTATGCATGAAACGCGCACCCCATCGAAGGTCAATCTTCGTAGAGGTCTCTCCGCCATGACTGCTTGTTTCTGGAGCCGAAAGACTGAGCCCAAGAGTGTCTCTTGATTCTTTGAGTCTCACTATTGATTTTTTAATTTCACCGATCTCATCCGCGATATCGTGGCGTGATATTATGGATTTGAGGAAGTCACTGGTCTTCCTGACAACACCATGCCTCTCACCACGCT
This sequence comes from Biancaea sappan, assembly GCA_037074585.1. Lineage (NCBI taxonomy): Eukaryota > Viridiplantae > Streptophyta > Magnoliopsida > Fabales > Fabaceae > Biancaea > Biancaea sappan. The sequence goes on from CM073498.1 coordinate 41,972,865, forward strand.
TTGCCACTTTGAACAAGTATCCATCCACCACATCTTCCATGCGATAAGCAACTTCTCTCACTTGCTGCACCCACTCTTTCACCAGGTTACTTGCATCTCTCATATCTGCTTTCGCGTCTGCATCTCTCAAGTAAGCTTGTATCAGCCTTAGTTGATCTTTGATGTAACCGATTTCGCCTTCCACGCCTCTCAGCAGTGTTACTTCATCTGTCAGCAGGGGGATCAACTTATCGATGATGATGTTCACTGCAATTTCTGCCATGTAATTGGATAAAGCAGCAACACAAGTTCTGTATCGATGGTGCAGAGAGCAATGAGTACATATAAGACAGCATCTGATGATAGAAATTCAGAAATATGAAGAAATACATATAAAACCATCTCATGATTGATAAAAGTTGACGTTGACGATAAGCTTTTTTTTTTTTTTTTTGACGTTGACATAAAGACCGTCAGCCGTTGTTTTGTTTGAAAGAAATTTTGACTATTTTAAGAAATAAAGATAAAAAATATAAATATAAAATGTTTTTACAATTCAAACATATCGGATTAAAACACTAATTTCACCATTAGAGGTGAGCGTCAAACTTGTCAACCCGACGTAGTTTATAGAAAATTGAACTCAATGATCGATGGATTGGATGACAGATTGAAAGCAAATTCAGATTTAGTATTTATCCTTTTGAATCATTAGATTATAGATTTAACGGTTCAAATTTTAATATTCTTTAAAAAAAATTATTAAAATTACTATTTAAAATTTAGACTATTAAATCTAAAATTGAACGGTATAAATTATGATAAACATTTCAACCGATTAGTTATTGAGTTTAATTTTTTGTAGATTGAGTCGGGTTGGTAAGTTTGATGCTCACTCCTAGTGGTGAAAATAGCGTTTTGATTTTTTAAGATCTGTTTGGATTGTACAAATATTTTTTATATTCAGTTTTAATTTGTAATTTTTAAAATTTATTTCTTAAAACACTAAAAAGATTTTTTTTGATGTTTTTATATTTGGGCCTATTTCTAGACTGTTACATTAAGCCTCTTGCTAACGCTGTTAGTTTTATTAACAGAAAATGCCCAGATGTCTTCCAACTAGATCTAATAAGACTGATGTAGCCTTTCTTTTTTAAAAGCTACTATCTACATGATGCTTTAATCACTTAAAAGATCACAACTACACCTACCGCCAGCACAGAAAATTGGAACAACGTTCCAAAACCGAGGGGGACCACTATAGCACCATCATTTTCCATTGTTATAAAAATAGAAATATCAAATTTTAGGCACAAAAAACTTCAGTTCCCATGGATTACAATTCCAGCTCTATGTAAAACTGAAAACTAAGCATATCTAAGTGAAAGCAAAAGATCCAAAAAACACAGATTGGTTTAATTCTCGGAACAGCCAAAGAAAGAAAAAACAAACAAGAGAAAAGAACCTAATTGGATGGGGTATGGGAACAGGGGGAGGAGGTGGGAATGCAACAGCCCAGGCACTATTATGGCAACCAAAACAAGGGCGAATCAGAGCGAGACAGGATTGCAGCTCTCATGCTTGCAAGGAGGTTTGCGTTTGACTGTAACGTATGTCTCTCTAAACCCTCTAATGCGAGCTTTGTTCAGACTAAAATTACATGGTCCCCTCTCAGTTTTAAAAATATATTCTCTTCTCCTAAATTTGTAGTTTTAAACAAAAATAAATAACAGTGAAATAAAAATTTAAAAATATATTTTTAATAAAATAAATTAATATTATCAATGCGAGTACTTAGGTCATATTTAGGCTTTAGGGAAGTTTACATATATATATTCAAAAGAGGGAAGGGTTTGAGTAATTTATGCATTTTTCAGCGAGAATAACTTACTCTAGAATTATATATTTATTTCTTATGTAATTTTATTGAAAAAATATTTAAAACTAGTGGTTTGGCATATACAAATTTGCGGGCCATTTTTAATAATTTTTTAAAATATAATTTTAATCATTATATTTTTAAAATAATAAAGTAAAGTAGTTAATATTTATATTATTCCTGATAACATATGATATTTTATATGTCAACAATGTATGTGTGTGTATCATGGTTTTTAAAACTGAACTGATCATTAAATCGGTAGAGTCACTGGTTCAAGTTTCAGTAGTCAGACAGTAGTTGAACAGATGATAATTAAAAAATATTAAAAATATACATAATTTAAAATATTAAAAAATATATAATTTAAAATATTAACTTTTGTTTGTCTCATACTCCTAGCCGGTTTTTTAGCCAAACTAGACCAGACCATCCTTTGGTTCTCGATGGAATCTGTCAAACCGGCCGGTCTAATCCGGTTCTGTAATCCATGGTGTGTAACTTTGATTATTGAATATTTAGCTAACTTTGATTATTTTTAAAACTTAAGTCAAAACCAAAAGTAGCAATTTGGAGAAATACCCCATTTCCACATTATGAGAAGATGGTCATAGTTTATGGAAATGATAGAGCCACTGAAGAAGATGCTGAAACTGTTTCTGAGATGAGAAGAAAACGATCTTCAGCCACTGAAGAATACTTCATTGAAAATATCAATGATGTTGATAATCTTGTCTCTCAAAATGAGGTGACTTTGGAGAATACTGATTATTTTGCTAATGTTGCTTATGATAATATCTCTAATTTCTCAGCTCAAGATCCTTCACATGGAGCAACTAGTGCCAACAATAAGAAGAAAAGAAAAGAGAAGGACAATGAATTTAGTGAAATAAAAGGGGCAATGTGTGAGGTAACAGAGGCGTTAAGAGAAGGAAATGCTATAATGAGAAACAACTTGGCTCCAATTTCTCAATGTCCAGCTGCAGCATGCAAAGCAGTGATCATGGAAATGTTCCTTGGCTCCTCAAATCTACCTTCAAATTTATGCATGTGATCAGAGAAATGTCATTATGATTGAACTTATTCGAAGACTTTGATCTTTTTGTTAACATTTTGTACTACATTCTATCATTGACTTTGAGCTTTTTGTTAAGACTTGATCTACATATGTAGAAACATTTTTTAAAAATTTGTCATGTTACGTTATTATTTCATTTCTATTATTTTTTTGCTTATTAACATATTTAACTTGTTTACTTGCTTACAAATAGTTTCATAACTTACTTTATTTTACTTCTTAAATAATATATTATTAATATATTTGTATAACATATTTAGATTATATAAAAGTTATTATTATTATTATTATTATTATTATTATTATTATTATACAGATAATATATTATATGTATAACTAAATAATAAAAGATAATTAAAAAATAATTAAATAAAAAACAAGTTGATTAAATTAACAAGTTAGTTAAATTTTAGTTTCTTTTCTTATTGCAGTAAGAATAATAATAAAAAATTTATATTATTTTTAAATTGCATAATATATTTGAAATATTTTTTGTCATGTTCTATTGATCATATAATTAAAAAGTTATAATAGTCATTTTGTTTTATTTTTCTTCCACTCTCCTTGCAAACCAAACAAAATAAAGTTTATTTTTTCTCCTCTCCCCTTTCCTCAAACTAAACCAAACAAAGAAATTTTATTTCTCTTCCCCTTCCCTTCTCTCCCTTCGCCTTCATTAAAATGCCTCCCCTCCTCTCCCCTTGGTTGAACGAAACACTCCCTTAGATACTTGCCGTAATAAAAAAGAAAAAAAAATGAAAAAAGAAGAAGAAGAAAGAAATAGAATGCCCAATTTCTGAACTTCAATCATTTTCTTCATCAATGTATGCGATCAATTTCCGCAAACACTAGATTTAGTCTCAAAAAATGAGAATGCATTACTCCCAAAATTTCGTTCACTCTTTTTCTTCAATTTTTGTGATCAATATCCACTCCACAACTAAAAAATATCCATGTCGGCGCCGATTGAATGCAGATTTCTTCACCCGAGGAGGGGAGAAACTACCAAAGGAACAGTTTGAATTCCTTATCTTCTTTGGTGATTTGGATTATTCCAATGGGAAGATGGGAGGAATCTAGATCTTGGGCTAGGATCCAAAAAGAACCATTCGTGTTTTTGGTTTGGATGATAATAAATTTTTTGTTTTTGATTGTTGCCAAGAATGGAATCAATGAGATCGAGACTGACTCCTTTTGTAGAATCTAGTTTATCCCAATGGGACCATAAGGGGCTTTTGAATGCATAAACTGATCTGTTAGTATTAAAGTATATATCAGATAGTGAGTTCATATATATGCCATGTGTGGTTTGTTAAGTTGTTAGTATTTGTACAACTAAGATTCAATAGGTTGTTATGGTAGTTATACAGCTCATGTGCTGAGACTTGTGCTATGTAAACTTGTACGTTTCACTCACTGGAGTATACACAAATTTATTTCCATTCCCTCAAATTGTTATATAGTATTAGAGCCATAGCTTCTCAACAATGGAGAATAGCAATTCTGCACCATCGACTTTTAAGTCTACTTTCCTCAGTTCAAAAATCAAATGTGATCAACTTCAATCACTTTCTTTCTGTAAAATTGGATGAAAAGAATTTTCTGTTGTTAAACCAGCAAGTGCTTGTTGTGATTGAAGGTCATGACTTGGAAAAATTCATTGGTGGAGCAAGGAATTGGCCACCTAAGCATCCTTCAATTGGAAAGAAGTTGAAAATGAAGTCAATGAAGAGTACCATTCTTAGAGAAGACATGACCACCAACTAAAGTAGTAGAATGTGATATATCCTACAAGATTTGAGAGAAATATCCAAAAATTCCTTGCTTATCAAACGCAAGCAAAGATTCAACTAATGAAATTGGAATTAAGGAACACAAAGAAAGAAGATCGACCAATGACGAGTATCTCCTATGCATCAAGTCTCTTAGTGATGCCTTGATTGCAATTGGAAGTCCAATCACTAAAAAAGAACACATAGAATCAATTTTTGAGGGTCTTCTTAATGAGTATGATCCGTTTGAGTGTGCAGTTAATTCTCATTAGGATCCATTTACTATCATTGAAGTTGAGTCACTATTGCTTGCCTAGAAGTTAGGTTTGAAAGGAATATTGTTACCACGTCTGAGATGATATCTGTTAATGTTGCTAGTTTTGATATCAAGGGCAAAAATAGTAACAAGTTAGGTTTGAAAGGAATATTGTTACTAGATCATGGTTTTCAAGGATCATCAAGCAATTATTCTCAGTCATAGAACTCCAAACATACAGCCAATTACAATATTGCCCTGTATGTTGGTCCTAAAATAATCACGGATCCAAACAAATTTCTTCTCTTACACCAAATTCCAAATTCTCTTCCTCTTGTTCTGCTACACCTCCTTTAATAAATTCTTCCTTCCAATATGATTCACACTTTAAGGCTCTTCCTTCATGAACATAATATTGATGTTTTTGCCATTACCACCGACTGTCAAGTTGGTTTACAGGCAAAAGTAGGTACTACACATAGTTCAAGTGCCTCAAGTGATTCTTTGTAGCATGTAGTTTGTCGAGACCAATTCCTATTCCTTTTCTGAGTTCAACATCTTCAAGTGATAATCCTAGTTCATCATGGCTTGGTTCTTAAGCTCAAGAAGCCTCTAATCAATCCGTTCCTAACACACACAGATTGCAAAAAAGTCCGTTCAACAAATGATTCCCTCAAATTTTATAATTCGCAAAACAGTCCATCCGTCAAAATTCCATTAACAAAAATAACAGTAACTTATCAACTCAGCAAATATTTTAACAGGTGGCATCTGACCCAACTTCCCATCAATTCATACCCATCGGTTTTAATCAATAGCCATCTAAAACTAAAAACTAAAAAATAAAAAATAATACCCCTATTCGCACTAACATGCAGGTTTCCTCCTAAATTTTTTTACTAATATATTTTATATCAATATATACTTTTTAATTTGTGATCTAAGGATAGATGTATTTAGTAAAAGAAGTGACTTAATTTGAGAAATGAGAGGAGAAAATACTCATGCTTAAATTACAAATGATAGTTTATTTTGATGCAAAATATTTTCATACCACAATTTAGAAAAATATTTTAGATCTTTATTAATGAATTCTTTATCAATTTAAATTATTGGTTTGTGATAAGAGAGTAATTATTTACGCTTCTCATTTCTCACATTAAACCACTTGTCCCACTTGATAAAGCCTATTTATATTTATATTTATACATATAATAGGAAAATTTAACCAGCTTGACAGTTAATATAATAGGAAAATAAAGCCTCTATATATTATAAAAAATTAAAACATATTATTATTAATATAATAGGAAAATAAAAAGTTAAATGACTGTGATCTATTCATTTATTTTAAAAGAATAAATTTAAAAAACGACTAGCCTCTGATATGTTTTAAACTTATTTATCTATGATAAGTTGACCCATAATTCAATAATATTTGATAAAGTTAAAAAGTTTCCTCAAATTTAACCAGCTTGACAGTTAAACTAATTAGGTCACACATGCACGCACAATGACACTCAATATTATGAATATAACGTTATAGCTACTTCAAGTAATATGATGTTGTGTCATATAATGTTTTAGTGAAAGTTAATTTCTGAAAAATCATATTAATATGATCCATCAATGTAAACCATCTATTAACAAAGTTAACGTGAAGATGATATTATTTTTGAAATGAAATATCATTTTTTTAAAAGATTGAAATAAATTATAAAAAAAAAAATCATGTACGATCTATCTTTTAAAATCCAAAACTCTCAGTTCTCCCTATTTAATTACTGTAACACGATGTACCTTTACGTTATATATATTAAATTTGTGTGTATATAAAAAAAAAGAGAAAATATATATTAAATGTAATATCCTAAGAATTTATATGAATATTTAAAATCTATTTTGAAGTTTATTGAAAAATTTAATTATGTGGAAAATATTTTTTTTGAATTAAAAAAATGAAATTTTTTTTACAAATTCTCAAGGATTTAAGTGAACAAATCTTACAAGTTAGAGTGACTATGAACGATTTTATCCAAGAAAATTAGTAGACCCACACATACACTCAAAACACTTATTCTCCTCTCTTCCTATTCATTTCTTCTCTTTCCTTCCATAGCTTTCTCCACCTTCTCCTTCATCTTCCATTTTTTCTCTCGGTCAAAATTTCTCTCCTTCAATCCTTCATGAGCTTGCTTCCAATCAAGTCTTTGATGGGTTTCTCCCTCTAGCAACCTTCCTCTATGCTGGAAAACTCTTGATTTAAGGTAAGTTTCATTATAATTTCCCAATTTCGCTAATTTTCATGAATAGTAAATCCTAGGCTATCAATTTGAGAAATATTTGTGTAGTGTTTTTATGGATGAATTTAAATGTGGGTGATAATCTAAAATGTTCCTACATGGTTTATGATGTTATTGGAACAAAAAATTTAGAGAAACTTAAGAGAAATTCATAAAATTCGGATATTTGAAAAAGTTAACATTTTTGATAAAAATTTGATAATTGAGACTTGGATTGTAAGTTTAAATTGGGGTTTTTGATGTCAAAACAATCCTTAAACATCAACAATGAAAACCCATGGAAGAAATCAAAAGAAATGATGTGTTTGGATGTGATTTTGGGATTTTTGGATAAAAACATGGAAAGTTATTGTTTATTCTGAAAATTTTTTAGAAAAATATTGTTCATCGAGAAAATTTTTCTAGATTTTCATGAATATTGTAGCATTGACTTGGTTAAATGTACTGTAGCATTGACTCAGTCAATGACATTATAGCATTGACTTTGGTCAAAGTTATTGTAACTACGTTGACCGTTGACGGTTACTATAGTATCAGTTTTAAAATGTTCATAACTCTTTCATTCGAACTCTATTTTTAGTACATAATATACTATTGGAAACCTCTTTAAGTGTAGTTTCTAATAATACAAGTTTTATTGAAAATCCTTTATCATTTAAGAGTTATATTTAGAGTAGTGATCAAAGGTCAAAATTATAGTAAGAAATTTTCCTATTTTGTGACCTTGATATATTTTTGGTATGATTATCTTATAGGGATAGATTCTTTGATGCATCTTCCACATATTTTGGAATGTTATGATTAGTTTGGATGTAGAGTAAATTACCTTTCATCATTTTACGCATCTTCAAAGAAGATTCAAGATAAAATTGGACAAATATCAATGTGAGAGATCATACCTTACCATGTTTGTTTATTTTTATGTAAATATTAAAGGTGTACTATAAATATGTACATGTGACATGAAGTTGATGCACTCATGTTATGCATTAAAATGTGAAAGTGAGATTATTATGACTTCATTTATAAATTTGTGAGCATGATAATACATTCATAAAGTCAAGATGTATGATGATAAATATTATGAAATTGGATATGTGTGATTGATTTTATTTGTGTGATTGGGGATGAGTCATTGTATGGGAGTAAAAAGGGAGGAGTAGGAGTAAATAAGGGTTGAATGAAATAATTGTTGGCCATGTAATATTGAATATGATATTCGTTCCTTTAAGGGCGGGGTGAAATAAGGTTGGACTACATATTTATCCTTTTGAGGGCAGAGGTAAAATAAGGGAGGATGCAACGGAGGCCACGGGACAACAGCCACTTTATATAGACGGGACCTGAAAAATGTTTGAGAACTTAAATTAGAATTGTGTGAATTGTTTGACATGTCATTTGACTTGATCTGGAATGTATCTGTTAATGATTGCAAGGTGCTTTTATTGTGTGTTTTGATAAATATCTTATATACTAAAATTTAGATAATTGTACTGTTAGATTAAATATGTATATATATATATATATATATATACATATAATGTGTGTAAATGTGGTAGGATTCTCTTAAGTAGAAGCTGTCTTCAGTTTTAGGTATAGAGAACTTCCTAGTTCGATGATGTTCACACCAAGATTACCTTTCCATTAGTTTAGGATAAAGGTACAATGTTTTGGTCTTATTCTAAATTGTATAAATTTAGAAAAACTCTGTAATCGGGTAGGTTCATTCAATGATATAATGTGTATGACTATAATGTGTATGAGGAACTCGGTTTAGCCATACTTTCTTTTTTTTTTTATGAGAAGAGAAATAATTCACCTATTTTAATTCTTAAACTGTGTAATTTAAATTAATTGCATTTAAAAGAATAACCAAAATAAGGATTAATATTGTGCTTAAGAGAAAAATAAACTTACAGAGATGAGGTAAAATTCACCTTCCATACCGGTCACGTGCTTAAATTTTAGGGTGTGACGTTAAATCTTTTTAAAGTGCATATATATGATTTTGGATAAAATTATATAGAAACATCAACTATATGTATGTGTGTTTGTGTATAATATTCACGTAAATATATAAATTTTACTTATAGTAAGAAATTAATTAGTACAAGCAATACTATAAATAATCCATTGTTTGATGGATTGTAACCAAGGTTCAGGAAATTGGATCGGTTATTAAACTGGTGGAAGCACTGATTCAATAGTTAATAGTTGAAATGGATTGAATCGGTAATTAAAAAAATAAAATATATAATTAAAAATATTATATATATATATATATATAAGTGAATGATTATATATGAAAGTGGCAGAAAAAGTGGCATCAGTTGGAGACTAGAGTAGGCTACAACATAGGTTTTTTGTCTTTTCATTGGTTTCTCCGTCATGTCATCTTCATATTTCCTCCTTTCAAAGTTCTTCAGCTTCCTCCTGTCAAAGTACTTCTTCATCGCCAGAAAGAAGTAAAAAAGAAAGACACGCGATGAAGGCTGAGCAGACCGAGCTACAAACGACAGAGATGGTGATGGTGCATCGAATTGGCGATGCCATTCTCTCTCAAACAACCAAAAAAAGAAGCTAGAAGCCATTCTTCTTCTTCTTCTTCATCTTCTTCTTCTTCTCCTTTTGTCACCATAGGAGAGTTGAGCAGATGGTTTGGAGCCCTATGAAAAAAGGTCGAGGAAGACCAAAAAAGACACTTAGAGAAATTATTGAACGGGACCTTTTAGTAAATGAGATATCTAAAGAGTTGGTCATTGATAGAGTTCAATGGCGTCGTGCGATCCATGTAGCCGACCCCACTTAGTGGGATAAGGCTTTGTTGTTGTTGTTGTTGTAGTCAATCAACCGTTGAACCCATAAAACTGGTAGGTTTTATCGATTTTTTTTGTTTAACTTTGGTCAGACCAGTTTTACACCGGCTCATTTCCTTACTAGTTTAATGGCTACTTTCATACTAGACCTAGGGCTGGTTCCCGGTCCAACCTGTTGAACCAGCCATTCCGATCCGATTTTTAGATCATTAATTATAACAAAAGAAGATGCAGACTCCTAGCCGTTGGGTTAGGACATTTAGATTTTTATTCTCAAAGTTCTTCACAAATGAATCAAACCTGAGTTATTTTCAAAGTTTGAGTATATAATTCATTGTTTGATGGATTGTAACAAGGAAAATGCCTACTTTTCTACATTGAGTTAGGACATTTAGGATTTTATTCTCAAAGTTTTTCACAAATGTATCAATTCTAAGGTTATGTTTGGTTGCTAAAATTGATATAAATAATTGAAATGGGAATAAAAATCGCTAATACTTTTATATTTAATTATTAGAATTTCCATTTTTTTGAGAATTCACATTCCCTTGAGTCAGAGAATGTAAATTCTCAGGTTCAAGTGAAGAAATAGGCTTTTCCATATTTTCAATAAAATAATTTGACTATTATACCTTAATAAAATTTTCAAACTTATATTTTTATCCTAATTTATAATAATTGATGGTTGATCATGACAAATTTGCAATTCAAAATTATATTGTTGGCACTAAATTTTTAGAAGAGATATTTATTTTAATTTGTATTATCTTTTATTTATTTTCATTATTATTTGAATAAAATAGTTAGTTTACCACTTGCTAATATTTTTTTAACATTTTCATAATATTAAATTGTGTGGCTTAATCCGTTATAATTTATATCACTTTTGGAATTTAAATAGTCTTTTAATAAATATGAACAAAAGTAAGTGCAAGGGATATGTTTATAAGAGTAGATAAAAAATTATCAATAACTAATTTTATTTATTTGTAAAAATTAATAAAATTTTGTATCTTCGAGAAAATAAAACAATACTCAAGTTAATTAAAATTTTCTTAAAACTTCAAACATGTATGCAACTTTTAAAGTTGTGAATTGTGAGTGAAGAAGGACAATGTGGTCAAAATATATTAAAAATTATTTCATATATTTTGTAATATATTAAAAAGTTATTAAAAGTGTTAATGACTTGCTGATTATTAATTATAACTATAAACTAGCTTTAGAAATTCTGCTTTTCATATGACTTTTACAATAATTAATATATATTTTTAATATGTTATTACGTATTGTATTATATGTTAAAATATTTATCTTCATTTCTTTGTTTAATTATTTAACAATTTTTCTATAATATTTATATAATTGTTTGCAATTGTAAGTATTATAATAGTTTTCTCACAATTTTTTTTTCTATTAGGTTCTTATAACCAAGCAAAATAAATGAATGATTTTCTCATTCCTTTTCATACCTAACCAAATAAGGGAGTGGAAGTAGGATTTTAATTCTCATTCCCATTTCAATTTTCCTGACTTGATTCAAGCAACCAAATGAAGTGGGGTGAGAGAGGCTCGAACGCTCGACCTCAGGATAGCTTCTGAGTTATCCTGAGGTCGAGCGTTCGAGCCTCTCTCACCCCACTTCATTATTAAGGGAAAGAGTGATTGAACGTAGGTTAAGAATCGAGACGAGTATTTCTGAAAATCAATTTGGATTCATGCCAGGACGGTCTACAATGGAAGCTATATATCTTCTAAGGGGGTTGATGGAAAGGTATCGGAGTAAACAAAGAGACCTTCATATAGCATTTATTGACTTGGAAAAAGCCTATGATCGAGTACCAAGAGAGGTGCTGTGGAAAGCCTTGGAACAGAAAGGTGTACGGGTTGCGTATATTAGAGCCATAAAAGATATGTACGAGGGGGCTACGACTAGTGTGAGAACGTCTGGAGGGGAGACTAGAGACTTTCCTATTAAAATTGGCCTACATCAGGGATCATCCTTAAGCCCTTATTTGTTTGACTTGGTTTTAGATGTTCTGACGAAACACATCCAAGAAGATATTCCTAAGTGCATGCTTTTTGCAGATGACGTTGTTCTCATAGCAGAGACAAGGGAAGAGATTAATTCTAAACTTGAGTTATGGAGAGCTACTTTGGAATCGAAGGGTTTTCGTCTGAGCAGGAGTAAGACCGAATATATGCATTGTAAGTTTAACAAGCGACAAGCTAGGAACGAGCTGGAGGTTAAACTTGGTGATCAGGTCGTATCACAAGTGTCAACGTTTAAGTATTTGGGATCAATTATACAAGATGATGGCGAAGTTATTAGAGATGTGGAACATAGGATACAAGCTGGGTGGTTGAAGTGGAGAATGGCATCAGGGGTTGTTTGTGATCGGAAAGTACCTGATAAACTCAAAGGAAAGTTTTATCGTACTGCTATAAGACCAGCGATTTTATATGGGAGTGAATGTTGGGCAATGAAAGGACAACAAGAACATAAAATTGGAGTGGCGGAGATGAGGATGTTGCGTTGGATGTGTGGTCATACACGAAGAGATAAGATCCGTAATGATCATATACGAGGTAGAGTTGGGGTGGCACCTATTGAGGAAAAAATGGTTGAAAATCGTTTAAGATGGTTTGGGCATGTGCAAAGGAGACCGTTGGAAGCGCCAGTTAGGAGAGTTGAGCAGATAGTTTGGAGCCCTATGAAAAAAGGTCGAGGAAGACCAAAAAGGACACTTAGAGAAATTATTGAACGGGATCTTTTAGTAAATGAGATATCTAAAGAGTTGGTCATTGATAGAGCTCAATGGCGTCGTGCGATCCATGTAGCCGACCCCACTTAGTGGGATAGGGCTATGTTGTTGTTGTTGTTGATTCAAGCAACCAAAGATGACCTACGTTATTCTCAAAGTTCTTTAGTATATAATTCATTGTTTGATGGATTATAACAAGATGATGTGTAATTTCCTAAATTATATTGAGCTAGGACATTTAGGATTTGAATCAAACAAACTATTGGTTAAGATGATAAACGAGTTTATTCTTGTAAATAAGAAAACACAAGTTTAAATTTTAAAAAATATACTTATTGATAGAACTTTAATCTCAAATATTATTGGCCAGATAGAAATTAATCTCAAGTTCAATATGACTTGAGAATACTCAAGATTCTCATATAAAAAAAAAGCCACTAAGTAAAAACAAATGTTATCTCCTTACCAAATTAGTTAATTCCTTGGGTAACATAAGAAAATTTTGATTGATACGTAATTGTCCAATAAATTCACCCTTGAGTATTTTCAAAAACCTAAAAGTCATTTCATTTCAATCAGAGATTAAAAAAGAAAAAAGAAATCATTTCTTAATATTATGTAAAGTCATGCTCATACATGTGCGCGCATGCGACAGTGTATGGAAAAGGATTGACTGACACCAATACTAATTAACATTATTCTTACTCTATTCAATAACTACAGTACTTGCAATTCCACCATTGGATTAAAATTTGTAACATCACCTATCTGCTATCTTTTCCATTAACTTCCTTTTTAAGTTCCTTGTCTCATAAAGGGCAATAACACGTGCTTTTACATTTCATGCATTTATTTTACTGTCAATTGTTATTACATTCAGACAGTGATAGGTCGTGATATAGAGGGTCCACCGTAGAGAAATACTCACTTAAAATTTAATTTGGAGATCTGATCTAAAGAGATACTGATTGATTGATTGATCTTTGATAAGTTTCCTGCTATAAGCAATGTGCTGGGGTCAACTAGCTTTCCCCAAGTAGTCGATTGCTAACTTATTGAATTTGACTAGTTATTACACGAGTTAGTTTTGTATTCCAATGTTATACTAGCACATATGTTATACTAACATATTTTGCCCTTATATAGTACAAATGAAGTGGTGGCATAGTGATAAAACACACATAGTTGAAAGGTAAGGAACTTAAGTTCAAATATCAGGTATGTTTAATTTCAATATAAATTTGAATATTACACACAAAAAAATCGAGTCACCCTAGGACAGCAAGTTAGTGGACTGGTTAAAACCCACACAAGTCAAATGGAACTCGGGTCGACTGACTGGGCCAATCTGAGTCCTAAAAAAGGGTGATTGACTTTTGGTGACGACTTTTAGGTGGCCAAATGTCATTTTTTGGCAAGAAAAAAATATTTTTTAGCAACAAAAATCATTTTTAGTCGCTATTAAAGGGTGACTTTCCAAAAACCTTTCAACCGTGAACTTTCAACAACAACTTAATCGTCATTAAAAGTCGCCACAAAAAATCTTTTTTTATAGTGATAATATTCACATAAATAAACAAATTTTACTTATAGTAAGAACTTAGTACAAGTAATACTATAAATAATCCGTCGTTTGATGGATTGTAACAAAAGAAGATACAAACTCTCCTATTTGTGACTTTCAGTGATTATTAGTGGTGACTTTTCAGTGGCGACTTTTAGAGTCGCCATCAAAAGTCAAATTTTTTTTTTAAAAAAATTTACAAAATCAGACTTTTGGTGTTACAAAATCAGATTTTTGGTGGCGACTATAAAAAAAATCATATTTTTTAAAAAAATTTAAAAATCAAACTTTTGGTGGTGACTATGAGTCGGACTTTTGGTGACGATTTCCATAATCGCCATTAATTTGGTGGCAATTTTTAAACTTGCCGCCACTAAAAGTCATTTTGTTTTGTAGTGGGCAGTTGGGTTAGGCCATTTAGATTTTAATTCTCAAAGTTCTTCACAAATGAATCGAACTTGAGTTATTCTCAAAGTTCTTCACAAATGAATCGAACTTGAGTTATTCTCAAAGTTCTTCAGCATATAATTCATTGTTTGATGGGTTGTAACAAGGAAAGTGCATACTTTTCTACATTGAGATAGGGCATTTAGGATTTTATTCTCAAAGTTTTTCACAAATGTATCAATTCTAAGGTTATATTTGGTTGCTAAAATTGATATAAATAATTGAAATGGGAATAAAAATTACTTTTATATTTAGTTACTAGAATTTCCTTTTTTTTTGAGAATTCACATTCTTTTGAGTGAGGGAATGTAAATTCTCAGGTTCAAGTGAAGAAATAAGTTTTTCCATAATTTCAATATAACAATTTGACTATTACCTTATTAAAATTTTCAAAATTATATTTTTTATCCTCATTTATAATTATTGATGGTCGTTCATGACAAATTTGCAATTCAAAATTATATTGTTGGCACCAAATTTTTAGAAGAGATATTTATTTTAATTTCTATTATCTTTTATTTATTTTCATTATTATTTGAATAAAAAAGTTAGTTTCCAACATGCTAATCTTTTTTTAACATTTTCATAATATTAGACTGTGTGACTTAATCTGTTATAATTTATATCACTCTTTTGGAATTTAAGTAGTCTTTTAATAAATATGAACAAAGTAAGTGCTAGGGATATGTTTATAATAGTAGATAAAAAATTATCAATAATTAATTTTATTTATTTGTAAAAATTAATAAAATTTTGTATCTTCTAGAAAATAAAACAATACTCAAGTTAATTAAAATTTTTTTTTAAAACTTCAAACATGCATGCAACTTTCAAAGTTGTGAATTGTGAGTGAAGAAGGACAATGTGGTCAAAATATATTAAAAATTATTTCATATATTTTGTAATATATTGAAAAGTTATTAAAAGTGTTAATGACTTACTGATTATTAATTATAATTATAAACTAGCTCCACAAACTTTACTAATATATTTTTAATATGTTCTTATGTATTGTATAATATGTTAAAATAATTATATTCAATGTCTTTGTTTAATTATTTATCAGTTTTTTCTATGATATTTATATAATTGTTTGCAATTATAAGTATTATAATAGTTTTCCCACAATTTTTTTCCCATTAGGTTCTTATAACCAAATAAAATAAATGAATGATTTTCTCATTCCTTTTCATATCTAACCAAACAAGGGAGTGGAAATAGGATTTTAATTCCTATTCCCATTTCAATTTTCCTGACTTGATTCTAGCAACCAAAGATGACCTAGGTTATTCTCAAAGTTCTTTAGTATATAATTCATTGTTTGATGGATTGTAACTAGATGATGCGTAATTTCCTAGATTACATTGAGCTAGGACATTTAGGATTTGAATCAAACAAACTATTGATTAAGAAGATAATCCTATAAATCAAACAAACTATCTTCTGTCAAATTACACCCCCTTCATTGTTAGTTTTTGAAATTATATTCACCTCTCTCTTTTTTTTAAAAAAAATAATATCTTCCTTGTAACTATACTATATATTTTTAGTCAAATTTTATAGTTTTTGTCTAAAGAGATATGTTATAATATGTTTTTTATACATTTGGTGATCTATTGCAGGCATGACCTTTTGACCAAAGTATTTTCCATTAAACAAAGAACATCAATTTTTACATATTTGTAATACATTTTTTTTAATTATTAATCTATAATAATATGTCACAAGTATTACAATTCCTATATTAAAAAAAAGTACTTGATTATATTGACAAAAAAATTTATTTACACTCTAGGCGTTTTTTTTTAACCCATTTAACAAAGACAATTAATAATAGGAAGAGTAAGAAACCAATCCTTCTAGGCGTGGCAAAAAATAAGAAAAAAAAACAAAGTATAAGTCAACATTAGATCTATTTTGCACTAAGGCTCTATTTGACTAAATAGTTTATTTAAATGCTTATAGGATAAGTGCTTATCATATAAGCGTTTACATATAAATTATTTTTATAATTAAAGAGTTTATGAGGGCAAACTTCACATAAGTTATTCTGAAGAGCTTATGAAAATA
The DNA here is from genome assembly GCA_037074585.1 of Biancaea sappan. NCBI lineage: Eukaryota > Viridiplantae > Streptophyta > Magnoliopsida > Fabales > Fabaceae > Biancaea > Biancaea sappan. The sequence goes on from CM073498.1 coordinate 41,989,794, forward strand.
AGTTGAAAACAGCTTATGAACATGCCATAAGCTATTTTTATAAATTCTCCCCAATATATGCACAAGAATTTATGCCATAAGATAAGCCTAATAAATTCAAAATAAGTTCTTCCAAACGTACAAAATCTAATATATCAAATTGATCAAAAAAAATATTTATATCTACAAAAAGGGCCACTTGCTCTCCCACCTTAACCCTTCTTCGGGTAAGTTTCTCATACAATCTTTTTCTCTGGCATCTGAAGCCTTACATTTCGCGCCTTGTGTGACAAGAGCAACTCCATAGTAGTTTGCACTCCCTTCAAACCCATGATGAATTTGTTCTTACTTAATTTTTCATTGTAAATCACCAATGACATCTAGTGTTCTACCACTTTGATAAGTGCCACAAAAGTCTCCTTGTCTTTTCTCTCATTCCATTCTTGCATAATGTAAATTGTGTGTCATGTCCCAATCCTAGACTTGTGATCAGCATGGAAGGTGAGCTTTTCCTCACCATCATAAGCCTAACATTACCAACCACAACAAAAGTATCATAATCACATAATAAATCACACATGCCAATGAATAAATTATTAAGTAATTAAAAAACACATAAACAAATCTTTTCAAAAGGTCATATCTCATTTGTAAAAGGGGCATAGTGTCTATACAAAAATCTCCCATATTCTTAGACATTTCTATGCTAATAGATGTATCGACCCACATGAAATGTCTAGGAACTGGGTCCAGAAGAATCAAAAAGAGGGTATAACCCGCATTGTCAACAATCACACTGCACCATCCATATAAACATAGTCATTACCCCTTATCAGATCCTACATAATTATGAAGCAGGTCTAGAGTTACATCGTGAAGAAAATAATTACCTCAAAATAACCCATTTGGAGAAAAAAGGTGGAGGACTTGGTGATCTAAAAAGAGAAGAAATAATGTGAGAATAACAAATCGGTGAGGAAGCAAAGCTACTCTACAAAATTAAGTCATAAATAAGCACGTACAAATACAAGGCTAAGTGAGATAGGATAAGATACATGCAAACAAAAGTAAATCTATAATGTCAAAGGGGTAACAACAATGTTAGACATTTTTTATTCCTTTCACAATAGTATCCTTCCTTACACTTCACGCAAATCTTATCCTTCCCTATGCTCTAAGGATATCATTGGTATATGCATATACTGAGTGTCCTTCCCTATGCACCAATCCATAGGACTCAAACCTATGCTAGCCTCCATTGGTTCAACCATGGCATATCCATACAAGCATATTGAGTATACAAACTTCCATATAAAAACTCACAAAGAATAAACAAAGTTTAATATACATCACAATAACCATTACAACACGTAATTTAATACTCTATCATAGAACAATATGATTCTCAGTACAAAAAAACTAGCATTTAATGTCGGTCAAAATCACCCTTTAGCATCGTTTTTGACCGAGGTTAAACTACTTAACGTCGGCTTACAAAACCGACGTTAAGTGCTCCATTGTGACGTCATCTAACGTCAATTTTGCACCATGAGAATGATTGATGCTAGATGATTATAATTTAGCGTCGGTTATGACCGATGCTAAGTTTGTAATCTAACGTCGGTTTTGACCGACGTTAGATGCTATCATTTAACGTTAACTTTGACCGACGTTAGATGCTATCGTTTAGCATTGATTTTGACAGCGTTATAGGTTCTAAGTTGCTTCAATTATTTAGCAATGCTTACAACTGTTGCTATTTGTTTGTTATTTTCTTAGCGATGGTTATAACTGTTGCAAAGTTTTTTTTAATTAAATAGTTAATACCTATATACACACATATGTACATACATTATTAAATCTTTTCATAAATTTCAATATAAACTGAACATCACATAAAAAATGTATTTTAATTAAATAAATATCAATTTACATTGTTATTAGTTTATAACAATGGTAATTAATCCAAAGACAAAAAGATTAAAACATGTCTTAAACAAGTTTTAGAATAAATCGCAATCATGGATTGTGGCTAGTTTCAGTAATGACTAGTGGAAAAGTGTTGACCCTAAGGCTATATGCCATAAGTTTTGATGATGACAAATATATTTGAATAGTAGCATTGATATATATAAAGATTAATTATCATATATATGCTACAAGTACTTAAGCATGATTATGTTATTTAATATGTATGTTGCATATATTGAATCATGCTATTAAACTAACCATTGGGTTTGCAAGTAAGATATATTTTATAGGTTGGTTCAAAACAAGAAGAGTGAGGATTGTATTGAAGAACAAGGAAAAGCAATATCATGCTTAACTCAAGGAAAACAACATGCAAGGATGAAGCTCCAAGAAATGAAGAATTAGAAGATTTGAAGTCTTGGAAGCTTGGATGCATCAAGATAGCCTATGTGTTTAAATTAGGTATATTTTATATAGGCTAGTATATTTGTGCAACTCAATGATTTAGATTTGCATACATTGGCTCAAGCATTTTTGAACAAAAAGTTAGTGAGATATGAAGTTTTACAAAAGTTATTTTTTGACCTTTGGTCACTCCTTATATCATATCTCATAAATGAAAAATCGGTTTTTCAAGTATCTTAATCTCATTTGATAGTAGACTCAAAGATCTTTTCAACGGTATATTATTTATTCAAAACGGAGTCCAAATGAGAAATATATGACTATTCAAAATATAGTTTGAAAAACTGAAAGTTGATTTTACTGTAATAAAAAAATTATTCTGTTCTGACCTATAGTCAGTATTTTGATTATATCTTTTAAAAGAAAAATAATTTTTGAGTAAAACTTGGCTCATTTGAAACTAGACTCCAAGAGCTTTCCAACGGTATATTATTTGTTTAAAACGGAGTTCAAATGAGGGAGTTATGAATTTTTAAAGAAAGCTCAAAATCTGGACTGCACTATAACGGCTATATAACGGCTATATAACGGCTAGTTTTGTAAAATCTTATATATATGACCTTAGATACACGATTTTGAGCAAGAACAAAGTCCTACAATGTGATATTAACTTCTTCTATCATCTTTGAGAGAAAGAAAAGCATTCTTGAGCCAAATCTTGCATATTCTCTATCATTAGAGTTATTAGAGCTTCATTTGTTTTCATCTACTCTTTAGAGAGAGTTTCTTTGTATTGTTGATTTTGATCAACACATATATTATTCTGAGTTGAGGTTCGCAAGTACCGGTGTTGGAAGAACTTGCTTTGGGTTGAGGAGGAGCCCGGATTCATAAATTCTCTATTGTGGTTTCACAAATACCCGGATCGAATTTGCGTGGTTGTAGTGGTTTGCAAGTACCCGGATTAAACTTGCAATTATAGTGGAAATACTCAAGTGGTCTCTTGAGGACTGGATGTAGGCTTGGATTAGCCGAACCAGTATAAATCTCCGAGTTTGCTTTCTCTATCCCTTACTCTTTAATTTGTGCATATTGATATATATTCTTTAATTCCTTGAATTATTTATCTTAACAGCACATTGATTTTCTGTATTGTATTTATTATCCTAAGCATTGTACTTTTACAGAAAATCATTTTAACTTCCAATTAATTCTTGTGAAAAATTTATAAAACCCAATTCACCCCCCCTCTTGGGTTCCAACCATTACTTTCAATTGGTATCAGAGCTTGGGCTCTTGTTTAAAGACTTAACCGTCTAAGAGTTAGCATGGTTGGATATAGTGATTGGTTTATTTCTAAAAATTGTTCTTTCACAGAACCTCCAATTTTTGATGCTAATAATTTTCAATATTGGAAGTATGAAATGAAAATGTTTTTAATTTCAGTAGACCATAAACTCTGGGATGTTATAGAAAATGGTTCTTGTATGCCTATCAAGGAAGAACAAGGAAAATGCATTCCAAAACTTAAGAGTGAATGGAATGATACTGAAAGAAGTTTAATGCAACTCAATGCTAAGGTAAAATTGATTATTTCTTGTGCATTGAGTCAAGATGAATTTTTCAAAATCTCCAACTGTGCAACTGCAAAAGAAATGTGGGAAATTCTTGAAGTTGCACATGAGGAAGATCTTATTGCTGAGGAATTAAGGTATAGAAGTTTCATTAATGAACTTGAAATTGCTCAAATGAACAATTGCAAAACCATTAATGAGATACAACTTGTGCTTAATCAATTGCAAGCTCTTGGTATTGAACTTACAGAAAAATCTCAAATCACCAAGGTGGCAGACGAAGAAGAAAAAGGAGAAAAAGAGAAACCACAACCAAAAGGTGAATCATCAAAGAAAGCTTACCTATCTTCCAATTGGGGAAATAGCAATTCTGATAAGCAGAATACAAATGAAGAAGCCAACACTTGTCTTGTGGCCAGAGATAAATATGAGGTAAATTCATTTGACTACTCTTTTGAAGAATTACAAGATGCCTTTGATGATTTACATGAAGAATCTCTTATACTTGCAAAGAAACTAAATGTTTCAAAACAGAAAAACTCTTCTCTTGAAAATGAGTTGGAAATATTGAAAAATGAATTTTCTATTTCCAAGGAAGAGAATTTTGTTTTTGAAAATCAAAACAAAACTTTGCAAGAAGAGAATTTGATTTTAAAAACAAATATCTCTACCAACAAAAATTGCTTTTGTACCAAGTGTGATTTTTTGAAAAAAAGAAAATGATAATCTTAAAAACACACTTGCAAAACTCTCTCAAGGTAGAGAAATTTTAAATACCTCAGTTTTGAAACAAAGAAGAATTAACAAAGTTGGTATTGTTTCTAAAAAGAAATCAAACCAAAAGCAGTTTAAAAACTTCTTTGTTTCTGAAAAGATGTCCAATAGTCCAACTTGCACTTGTTTCTATTGTGAACTGAAAGGACACAAATCTTACTCCTGTTTTTATAAGAAAAATCTTGTTCATGGAGTAAAAATGAAATGGGTTCAAAAAGGAACTCATGACCCAGGCAAACCCAAAGAAATTTGGGTACTAAAGATAAATGAATAATTTGTAGATTTGCCTCGAAGCAAGGAGCGGAAATGACTTTTCAATGGCTATATCATTCAAACTCCACTCTCTTGCATCAAAAGGAGGCAATGGATAAGTAAACATATAAGCTGGAATGCATTGTAAGAATTTTGACTGATATGTTTACTGCTCTCTAATGCTTTTGTCTGTTATCTAATATGCCTTACATCTATCCTTGATATTCATGCATGCTATATCTGAAAACAATTGTTAGGTGTGCAGATTATAGATTCAAATTTTGTTTTGATCTAAAATCTTTCTTCCAAATTTTGCTCAAACTATCCTTTTTACTGCATCATGAAAACTTGCTTCCATTACACGCACATTTTTCTTGTCTTCACAACAATAAGATTCCTCCTACCTATAGTATTTATCCTTGCTGTAATCTTATTTAAATATTTTCAATGAAATCAAATATTTTGCAAAATTGCATTTCATGAAAGCATAGCACTTTTATTAATATGGTATATCTTGAACATAATGTTGCTCCTAGTACTCGAGATTTATTTGAACATTACTGATTTGAACATCAAAGTGCTCCACCAAAAGTGTTTTGCAGGAGTTAGTCCTCAAATCTATCCTCTAAGCTCATTCGTAATGATCGACCAATGCTTGACAGTGATCTTATTAGAGATTGTTTTCAAGAGGATCTTGCAAATAATCAATCAATTAAGTTCATTAAAATTGCAAGAAGATAGAATCAAAAGAAGAGCAATGAGCAAAACAAGAATATCAAAATCTTGAGGAGGAACTTCAAGAAGCAATAAGAGTTTGCCAAAATTGATGAGTATCTCTATTCTTTACCACTTTAATATTTAATTGAGTGATACTCCCTGATCATAATTGGCTATGTTGGCAATTTTTTTTTCTGACATACTTTCATTACAATGATATATTGTTCTCTAATATCTTACATATTTGATCATATCATTGTATATAAAGATATTGTCTTTATACTATTCATCATGGTTTGAGCATTATACATGTCATATCCTTTGTATAAAATATAGCTTATGAACGATTGTTTATGGATTATAGTTTATATCTGATTATATCTTACTAATCCATATTACCTCAATTATTGTACTACATACTCAAGTTATAATATGTTTTATCTTGATAAGTATGTAACTTGCTTTTGCTTTGAAATGATGATATATATGTCCATGTCAGAAAATTCTTTCCATCTTTAAAATGGATATATATTTTTCAATATATATATATATACTGTGCTGAATTTGTGTAGCTGATTTATTTTATCTTTCTTTATTATTATTTTTTTGTACCGTCAAATAAAAGAAACCACTTGCATTAAAAAAAACCGAAGGATTACATTGCATAATTAAAAAAAAAAAGAAGGGAAAGTTTGCTCATGCATGAGCAATCTACAGGCGAGGTGGTCTTGGATTAGGAGGCCCGTATTGTATCATCACCCCTCGGCCATTCCTTGGAGCAAGAGACTGAGCAATGTCACGGAGGGTAGTGTAAATCCCATTCATACAATCAACACTTCTTTGTTGTTGATTGCAGAAGCATTGGGTAGACCAATAGAAGAACCTATCTATTCTTGAAGTCAGTGCCGCATTGTTGCGTTTAGCTAACTTCTCCTGGTCCTCTATCATCTTCTTGAGTTTCTTCACCTCCTGCTCCAGACAAGCAATTTTGTCTTCTGACGTATGGCCTGTACTAATCTCTTCAGCTTCTTCGATCTTCATCTTCTTCTTTCGATTCTCCTGAGATCCCTCCAAAGGCCTTTTACCCTTGTCCCTGCCTAGACTCAAGTTTAAGTCGAGCTCTTCCTCCCTGGCCTCTACTGTGAGATCAATGAACTTTCTTGCTGCCATGGTTTGAAATTTTTTTTGGAGTATGAAGAGAGAGGAATGTCAGAAAGTTGTAGGCTCAGAGATGAATACTCTTTGTGGTGTGATAATTGACAACTCTGGGGCAGTTTTTATAGAGAGAAAATTGTGACTTAGAGCCAACGAAGATATCTCTTCGCCGCACCCCTACACGCTCATCCTATGGATTTTGCAAGCTGGAAGCCAGAAGTCTAGAGTACGCATGCACACCAACAACGCGTCGCATTAATGGCAAAACCACGAAAGTCAATTTTCGGTGGATTTGCGGCTGATTTAATTTGTTTTGATTAGAAATTTTAAGGATTAATAAAATGGTGATATTCAGAACCGTATCATTCTGCTTTGTTGTGTTGTTCTTGAGAGCATACATGATTACATCATGCTGTGATTATATGTATCGAAGAACATATGTTGTGTATGCTATTCATGCATCATGAGCGAAGGCTATGGCTAAGAATAATATTTCATGATTCCACATGCACTCATACAAAATGAGCTGTCAAAATTTTTACATGTACTCATCCTCAAGATACATATATAAATTCATTTTGAATGGGTATATAAATTGCTTCCTTTGTGCTGAAATTTATCTTATCCTTTATGAAGCAAATTTGTTTTGAAAAAGGACTTTAAAAATGCTTCTGTTATGTTAATATGTTTTATCATATGAAGCAATATTTTTTTTGAAAAAGAAAAGGTCTTAAAGATCTCTTTTGTTGTTGATGACAAAGGGATATTGATGTTTCATATATGGATTATGAACTATATGCTTGAATATATCTTATTACACTAATCCATATATATTGCTTCCTTAGATGAAACGTTTCTAAATTCCTTCGAAGCAAAATGTTTTTGAAAAATATCGTGAATCTCTTGAATTGCTTCCACAATTCTGAAATTGCTTTACCATATTGAAGCATTATCTGTTTTGAAAAGAAAAGGATTTGAGTATCGTTATTTTAAATCACTTTTGCTATATGTTGAAATAATTTTATGCATATATGCAGAAATTGTTTTTCAGAAATCTTGAAAAATATTATTATTCGATTTATGGATTATGATTAATATTCTTGTTTATATCATGCTTTGCTAATCCATATATCATACTTCTGCTGTGTGCTGTAAATATTTCTATCATATGACAGCAAATGATGTTTTTTTTTCAAAGAGTTTAATTTTTCTGCTATTTACTAAAAATGCCTCTTCATAAACAAGCAGAAATCATTTTCAATGAAAATATTGCAGAAATTTTTTTCAAAAATCTTACTTCAAAATTCTGCAATCAAAAACTGAATTTCCTTTATAATGATTTGGACAATCTTTTTCAAAGGAAAAATGTTATGAAATTCAGGGGGAGCTTTGTCTCACTTGAATGTATTTTTTTTGAAAAAGAATATATCTTGAAAAATTGGATATTCATTATTCATTATTCTTTTTCAAATTATGCAAGGTTTAAGGGGGAGCCTAAAACTCTTTCAAGTTTTATCTTTTGGCTCATTTCATTTGACATGAGAAAAATTTTTCTAAAATTTTCTTTTTACATGTCAATAAAATCAATGATAAGTTTTGATGTATCCTTACCCCATACTATATTGACATCTTCTGACATCCTGACTTAATGAAGGTATGTGCTTTAACTTCTATATATTGTGTTCCTTACACCTTTTTGTTGATGTCAAATAGGGGGAGAAGAAACAATAGAAAAATATGTATACGTGCTTATAACATTGCATTCATTATCTTGTGATACATATTTTTATGTGGTGATTTGTCATCATCAAAAAGGGGGAGATTGTTGACCCTAAGGCTATATGCCATAAGTTTTGATGATGACAAATATATTTGAATAGTAGCATTGATATATATAAAGATTAATTATCATATATATGCTACAAGTACTTAAGCATGATTATGTTATTTAATATGTATGTTGCATATATTGAATCATGCTATTAAACTAACCATTGGGTTTGCAAGTAAGATATATTTTATAGGTTGGTTCAAAACAAGAAGAGTGAGGATTGTATTGAAGAACAAGGAAAAGCAATATCATGCTTAACTCAAGGAAAACAACATGCAAGGATGAAGCTCCAAGAAATGAAGAATTAGAAGATTTGAAGTCTTGGAAGCTTGGATGCATCAAGATAGCCTATGTGTTTAAATTAGGTATATTTTATATAGGCTAGTATATTTGTGCAACTCAATGATTTAGATTTGCATACATTGGCTCAAGCATTTTTGAACAAAAAGTTAGTGAGATATGAAGTTTTACAAAAGTTATTTTTTGACCTTTGGTCACTCCTTATATCATATCTCATAAATGAAAAATCGGTTTTTCAAGTATCTTAATCTCATTTGATAGTAGACTCAAAGATCTTTTCAACGGTATATTATTTATTCAAAACGGAGTCCAAATGAGAAATATATGACTATTCAAAATATAGTTTGAAAAACTGAAAGTTGATTTTACTGTAATAAAAAAATTATTCTGTTCTGACCTATAGTCAGTATTTTGATTATATCTTTTAAAAGAAAAATAATTTTTGAGTAAAACTTGGCTCATTTGAAACTAGACTCCAAGAGCTTTCCAACGGTATATTATTTGTTTAAAACGGAGTTCAAATGAGGGAGTTATGAATTTTTAAAGAAAGCTCAAAATCTGGACTGCACTATAACGGCTATATAACGGCTAGTTTTGTAAAATCTTATATATATGACCTTAGATACACGATTTTGAGCAAGAACAAAGTCCTACAATGTGATATTAACTTCTTCTATCATCTTTGAGAGAAAGAAAAGCATTCTTGAGCCAAATCTTGCATATTCTCTATCATTAGAGTTATTAGAGCTTCATTTGTTTTCATCTACTCTTTAGAGAGAGTTTCTTTGTATTGTTGATTTTGATCAACACATATATTATTCTGAGTTGAGGTTCGCAAGTACCGGTGTTGGAAGAACTTGCTTTGGGTTGAGGAGGAGCCCGGATTCATAAATTCTCTATTGTGGTTTCACAAATACCCGGATCGAATTTGCGTGGTTGTAGTGGTTTGCAAGTACCCGGATTAAACTTGCAATTATAGTGGAAATACTCAAGTGGTCTCTTGAGGACTGGATGTAGGCTTGGATTAGCCGAACCAGTATAAATCTCCGAGTTTGCTTTCTCTATCCCTTACTCTTTAATTTGTGCATATTGATATATATTCTTTAATTCCTTGATCTTTATAATTATTTATCTTAACAGCACATTGATTTTCTGTATTGTATTTATTATCCTAAGCATTGTACTTTTACAGAAAATCATTTTAACTTCCAATTAATTCTTGTGAAAAATTTATAAAACCCAATTCACCCCCCCTCTTGGGTTCCAACCATTACTTTCAAAAAGCTCTTCTTCACTAGTTGAACATTCTTCATTCCATATAATCTCTAGCCAATGGCAACACTATTGTCATCCATGCCTTCAATAGCATTTTTTTTTAAAAAATTCATCTGCAAGCCAACAGATTTTCCCTTAAATATTTCTCAAACATGGTAGAAAAAGAATAATAAAGTGTCAAAACTCATCCAAACAACTAAAATCATAGTTCCTTTGGTCACATGCATCAATCTGATGAAACTTCCCTGAGAGAAATAAATCATATACTAGTAAAGTTGCTAAAATAATAAAAAAGGAAAAAAATTGGGAAACTCAAGATAACTCTTGAAACATAAGTCAAGCAACTACAAAAGATAAAAATATATTAGGAAAACTTCTATCTAAGAAAGAAAATGAACCAGAACTAGTTTTAGAAGAATTAATAGATCTAGAAAAGACCACGAATTATTTAAGAGAGAAAGATTAAACCTAATAAAACTAGAATTAATATATGAAAAGAGAGAGTTCTTTAGTAAAACAGAATTCTTTAAACATTTGAGAGAAGTACCTATCAGCTGTTTAGAAAATGATACAATTAGAATATATATGATTAGTCCAAAAGGAATAGAAAGACTAGTAAAAGGCAAATACTACTATATGCATGTAGGATTAATAGTCATAGGAGTAAGAGGATTATTTAGAAAAGGAACAGGTAACAAATACTACTTAATGTAGATCTAATATTTGTCACAGATACAAATTGAATTAGTCCACAAAGGCTGCAGCACTTGCACCTTCCAGTTACTACCCATGTGCAACAAGCCTCACCTCCATGTGCACCAACCACCCATGATGACCTTTACCACCCATGGACTTTCCAAGTTGTCCTTTAATTATGTTATTCCCATTTAAATTCTCTTTACACCTCTGTCTATTTTGGCTCCTTGCTGCTAGAGATTAGTAGAAAAGGGGCATCCCCATTTCAGTGTAGGCATCAAGAATTAGTTTAAGTGTTTGCTTAGAAACTTTAAGTTTCATTTCTTTCTTCTTCTGCTCTGCCCCCCTTTCCCTGAGCCATTTTGGTATCAGAGTAAGGTTCTAGAGATCCATTTTTGAAGTTTTTCGGCAACGTCCATTCCGCCTACCTTCGAAAGTCCCATCTCCGGCAATTTTTCAGAGAAACTGACACTTCCATAGTGTTTGAAAGCCTTCGAAACCTAGAACTAGAGAAGATCAACGTTGCCTGACCATCCATGCGCTCTCACGCGTCGGCCATCTCTTCCACGCTCCTCACGCGCCTGCCAGAGGTTGAAGACGACCACGTCAGCGCCACGTCATCAACCACGTCACCACCATCAACCACTCAGTGTTAGCCACGTGTCCCGATAAGCCACGTGTCCTATTGAATCATCATCCACGTCATCATACAGTCATCTGCCACGTAATCAAGTTCATCCAATCATTAAGTTTCACATGTCAACAATTGTCCATGTCACCTTTACACGTCAGCATACACGTCACCAACACGTCATCCCATCTGCTTATCACCATCCGCCACGTGTCACAAGTTGCCACGTCATCCTTACTTTCTAAATTCACATATTCACCCCAGAACTTTCAAAAATTCCATTTTCACCCCAATATTTTCAAAACCTTTCATTTTTTACCCCAAATCGTTTTGAAATTACAGATTAACCCCAATAGTTTCTAAAATTTCATTTTTGCCCCAAAAATTTCTTAGATTTTTATATTTGCCCCAAAACTTTTACAAACTCTATTTTTTACCCCTTATCTTTCCAAAATTACAAAATGGCCCTAATTCTTTTCAAATTACAGTTTGACCCAAAGCTTTTCATAAATTTCCTTTTGACCCCTTAATTTTTTTGAAATTATAGATTGGCCCCAATTCTTTTCAATACTTTCCAAAAATTACAGATCAGCCTGACATCTTTTTTCTGAAAGTTCATTTTAGCCCCTAAATCTTGCAAAATTTTACTAATTCCACAATTTTTTTTATTTTCTCATCCATCCTTAATTTTCTACAACCAAACTTCAAACTTTTCTCCTTCCCTAGCCAACAGAAATGCCTCCTAAAAGCAAACATGCACAAGAAATTGAATTGAACGAGTTAAGAAATCAACTTCAACAGTTGCAAGAAACAGTGTATGCCCAGCAAGCACAACTTGAGACCCAGAAAGAGCGTCAATGCAAAAATTCAGATAGCAGCAGTTCATCAACAACTTACAACCTCTATACCAACAATGTTAGAATGAAAATTCTTGAATTTGATGGGAATAACCAACCTGAAGAATTCAAAGACTGGCTTAAAAAAGTTGAACGAATTTTTGAGTACAAGGAGGTCTCAGAAGACCAAAAGGTGAAGATTGTTGCCACTAAACTCAAGAAGTATGCTTCTATTTGGTGGGAAAATCTTAAAAGAAAGTGCAAACATGAAGGGAATCGCAAGATTCAAACTTGGAAGAAGATGCGACGCAAGTTAACTCGTAAATTCTTGCTTGAACAAAAAGGGTTTATGGGAGTGTCATTCATTTTTATCCCTACTTCTTCACGCATTCCAGACTTCCAAATGGATACAAGGCCCTACCAAATAGTTGTCATTGACACAGAGAGAGAATCCAATGAAATTCCTGAAAAGGAAGATGCATCTATACCTACAGGTTCAGTGCATGATAGTGATGTCATACCAGATGACAATGATGACATATCAGCAGAGCCAGTATATGACGGTGATATCATGCGAGAAGAGCCAGTATATGATGGCGATATCATGCTAGAAGAATTAGTGTACGACAGTGAAGTCACACCGACAGAATCAGCGTATGACAGTAATGTCATGCCTGCAGAATCAGCATATGACAGTGATGTCATGCCAGCAGAACAAGCATATAACAGTGATGTCTTGCCAACATAGCCAATATATGCTATTGATGTCACTCCAACAGAGCCAATATATGATAGTGAAGTCACTTTGACAGACCATGATGAGACACTGGTAATTCATTGAAGCCTACATATAGCGCCAGCAAAAGACGAGTCCTAGTTAAGTCACAATATCTTCTGTCCTATTGAAGATAAAATTTGTGATGTCAACATTGACAACAAAAGCTGTGACAATGTTGTGACCGACTGCATGGTAGAAAAGCTGGAGCTACCAACCTTTAATCATTCGTACCCTTACAAACTTAATCAAGATGAAGTTTGCTGTGATGTTGTGCCTATAGATGATTGTCATCTTCTTTTGAGAAGACATTGGAAATTTGATTGTTGTGTCCAAAACAACGGTCGTACAAGCACATACTCTGTTAAAAAAATGGAGTAAAGAGATGTTAGCGCCAATGCCACCTGGTGAATGCAACAAGGATAAACTGGAAAGATGCGATTTCATTTTTTTACCGGTCTTTCTAGTTATAATTCCAGAAGACAATCCACTAGGATTGCCACCCAAGAGAGACAACGACATCAAGCAAGACTCGAGGGCGAGTCTCGTCCAACCCGGGGAGAATGTCAAGGATACAAATTGAATTAGTCCACAAAGGCTGCTATCCACAATGGCTGCAGCACATGCACCTTCCAGCTACTATCCATGTGCAATAAGCCACACCTCCATGTGCACCAACCACCCATGATGACCTGCACCGCCCATGGACTTTCCAAGTTGTCCTTTAATTATGTTATTCCCATTTAAATTCTCTTTACACCTCTGACTATTTTGGCTCCTTGCTGCTAGAGATTAGTATAAAAGGGGCATCCCCATTTCAGTGTAGGCATCAAGAATTAGTTTAAGCATTTGCTTTGAAACTTTGAGTTTCATTTCTTTCTTCTTTTGCTCTACCCCCCTTTCCCTGAGCCAATATTAGGAGTAGATTTTATTTAGGACCACATCAATTCTTTACCCATCATACCCTTACCCCCAGCTATTACATACCAAACCTACAACCCAGATACAACCAAAACACTAAAGTTTGCGAGCGAAGCATGGTGAGGACCACCACAACCACAAGGATCAACATACTAGGAGAACCACCCTGTAGTATAGATTGTTTAAATATAGAAGAAGAAATAGAATTGAATTTAGGCTTATTTAGTAAAGGACACCAAATAGAACGAAAACTAGACTTTATAGAAAACATATATTCTCTTTATAATCTTATCCCAGAGGAAAAAATTACAAAACAAGACATACAAGCCTTACCAGTAAATTAGAAAAATTAAAAATCATGAGAAGATATTACAAAGTACTCGGAAAAAGACAAAATAATCTGTAAGCTAGAAATCATAAATCTAGATTATACCATAAAAGTAGGAGCTATAGAGCCATCAAATGAAGATAGATTGGACATGAAAGAACATATTAAAGAACTCTTGGATTTGAAAGTTATCGGAACTCACATGCCCATTTGATATGAACCGAAAGATCCGAGTGATACTAATCAAGACAGCATTGGACTAAGGAAGATTAGATTAAAGGCTTTCCTTTTAATTTAATGTATTTGTGCTTTTTGTTATATTGGTGGCCCAATTAGAATTATGATTTGTAATTAGGCTTTTGTCATCTTAACCTTTCAAAAAAGGCCCATTAGAATTAGGGTTTCTTTAGAAATAAAGGTTCTCTTTCCCTATAAAAGGGACCTCCTCCACCCTTAAAAGACATACACACACATTGGAGAGTTTGAAAAATGTCATGGTGAGAGGCAATTTTCTCTGGTTTGAGAACCTTCAAACTTATCAAGGGTTTTTAAATCTTTGTGACGTTTAGCCTTTCCTCTTGGGATTTACACTTTAGGTTCTTGGCTCTCTTGAACCCATACCCAATGGCTATAGAAAGCCAAGAACCTAAGGTATAAACCCTAAGAGGAAGACTGAATGCTACAAGGATTTAGAAACCCTTGATAAGTTTGGAGGTTCTCAAGAACTAGGGAAAAATTGCCTCTCACTATGATATTTTTCAAACTCTCCAATGTGTGTGTGTCTTCTAACGGTGGAGGAGGTCCCCTTTTATAGAGAAAGGGAACCTTTATTTCTAAAGAAACCCTAATTTTAATGGGTCTTTCTTGAAAGGTTAAGATAAAAAAGCCTAATTACAAATCATAATTTTAATTGGGCCACAAATATAACAAAAAGTACAAATATATTAAATTAAAAGAAAAGCCTTTAATCCAATCTTCCTTGGTTCAACGTTGTCTTGATTAGTATCACTTGGATCTTTTGGTTTATATCACCATTTGCAAATAGACTTCGACTATTGTGTGGGAGTGAAATTAAATTCCTAATGAGCCATGCGCAGTGCAACAGGTATCTATGTCCACCAGTCTGAGTCGAGTTGGGATTCGTTGCTTGTCCCTATCGCTTTAGCCATAGTTTTAACCATGGTTAAAACTTTTAGAAACGATTTTAACCGTTGCTAAAAGTTTTAACAACAGTTGTTTTTTCCTAACACTTTTAACAGCGATTAAAACTGTTGCTAAAAGCTTTAGCCATGGCTAAGACAGCAAACACGCTGCTCGTCCCTCGGAAGCGTTAGCCATAATGGTTTACATAATTCATACCACTCTTGTCAGCATTGACACTTACCATTTACACACACACACACACACACACTAGGCTCTGCAATCTGCACCTGTTTTGGTAGGCTTCGCAATTCACAGCCCCACAGCATTAACCCCACTACACTTGATTTGAAAGTGCTTTTAGGTTCAGCACCAGAGACTCGTAAAGCAGAACCTATATCCAGAAATCATAAACTTGCTTGTATGTCTTCCAGGAATATGGCCCTATCTGCAAGAAGAAAAGTCAAAACTAATAATTATCTTTAAATGTTTCTCTTTTATTGACGCTTATGTCAAGTATTGGGTGACGTTTATTTGCATTACTAAAAGTTCAGGGTTTACAATTAGGGTTATAAATTTTAAGGCATAAGTTTCAAGATTTAGGATTTAAGAATAATGGTCTTCGATGACCTGTAAATGTGACTATCAATGATGATTATTTGCATTACGAATGTTTCATGCTTTTTTGTGACTTTTTTTTTTTTCGTTTTGGAGGCGCTTACAAGTGTCACATTTACCAAATTTATTATGCTCAAAATATTTTTTTTAATATGGTATAATATGTTATTTCCATTATTTTTTAGTATGTCTGAATTTCTTACTTCATGCACTAATCGTTACACTTTTAAAGGAAAAAGAGATTTCAAATCTAAATACCTTTTGAATTTAGGTTACAAAAATTTGAGCTTTTCTTGGTGGGCGTCTTAAAAAAATGCTTCAGTTGTTCTTCACGGTGGCCTTCTCTACAGTTCCTGTAATTTGATCTTCAAAATTACAATGAACCAAATTGACTAACTGAGTTTATTCAACTTGTCTGACTACATCAAACTTGACATATATGATTGTTCGGCCATGCTAAATAGGAATTTTAGGATATGGTTAATTTATTGTCAATCTAAATTAAAATAACTTTATGAAGTCTTATGACACTCAAATTATGGCACGTTTGTCACACTCAAAATGTGACTTTCTTATTATTTATTAAAAAAATTAAAATCGGGTTTCATTATATATTTTTAGATACTACCTCTGTCCCTTTTCATGCATTAACACACCCATATTTTTGGTGTTCAAGGGGTCTAGCAAGGTTCAGACCATAATAGACCCTCATTTATCATAATGCAAATTAAAATTATGTCCTAAATTCGAACGCACATATTCTCAGTCCAAAAACCAGTCAAGATCAGTCATTCAAAGTATAAAAAAGGGAGATGACAGTAAAACTGCTCTTACCTAATAACTCTATAAAATAGAGTTATTTAATTTATATTTTTATTAATAAATTAAATAATTTTAAGTCTTTTAAATTTATTTAATCTTTTTAATTGATTAGTTTAATTTTATAAAGAATTAATTTTTTTTAAAATTTATCTTATGTTTTATACTTTATTAAATTAATTTATTTTAATTTAGTTTAAGATATTTAATTTAATTTTTATTAAGATTTATTTTGGTTAGTTTCTTTTAGAATTTATTTTAAGATTAGGTTTTGAAAAAAAAAAGGATTTTGATATTCTTATGTTTTTCTTTTCTGAATTTATTTTTGATTGGATAAGTTTTTTTGAATTAGATTGCCAAGATTTGAGTGGGGGGCCCACGAAGGAAAAGGAGGAGACGCTGGATACAGAGTTGCTGGACGTAGAAGATAGAAAAAGAACCTTTGGAGAAATTTTCACTGACACATATCTTCTTTACCATCATCATCTTTTCTTTTAGTTTATTGAAAAAACTCACCGACATTATTATGGATATTTTATGTACTATGAGTAATTAAATTTTTTTTGTTAGGGGAAGATGTAGCTTCTTTTAAATGTTATGATTTGAATTTTCTTATAATAATCTAAGTCTATTTTCTTATTGAGCAATTATTTCTGTGCCTACTGCTTTCTCAAATTTGACTATTTGAGAATTGAATTAGGGGTCGTGTATTAGAAAATTCATATATAAATATGACTATTGAAATAATTGTCACAAATTAATTTAATCTAGGAATAGATAAAGAGTTTGTGTAGTTGTACCTGAATTCAATTGTTATTATTGCCTTTTCTTGATTAAATTGGTCTAAGGAATTAAGAAATTTAATTAGGTTAAGAGAGTTAATTTGCCAAGGAATTGAGTTTTAACTAGAATTGAGAATTTAACCATTAATGTAGAAATTGAGAACTTAGATTAAAATAAAAATTCAGATCATAGTTGAATATGTTAGTGAAATCGGATCCTTAACACTTTGATAATTTTCAGATTATAAATACTTTCCTTAGTTTATTTGTCAATTAATTTAGGTTAGTATAGTTTAATCTCATATTAAAAATCGATCATCTAATTAATAGTGTAGAAATAGCGAAATTGGTACTTGACGGGATCGACACTCAACTTATTTTTATATTACTTGTTGACTCAGTATACTTGCTGATAGCATTTCAGATCAACAAGTTTTTGGCACTGTTGCTGGGATTATTGGTGACTAGTCAATATGTGGAGTACCTATAACTATACTAATTTAGACACTTTCTTTGTTTTCTTCTTTATTTTACTTTATTTTATTTTATTTTGTTTATTTATTTATTTTTTTAATTTTTAGTATTTTTTTATTTAGTAAATTGGTTATTTTAGTTATTTATTTATTTTTTTATCTAACTTTTTCTTCTCTCTGGTTTATGCTAGGTACCACTGATCCAAAGTCACTTTTGTTTGACTTGGAAATTAAAAAAAAAGCATGCTTAAATCAAAACAAGGAAGGGAGAGAAAAAGAACTCAGATAGCCATAGAAAGTCAACCATTAACAATGGAAGAGGAAAACCATAGAGTACCTGATAATGTGGCTAATCAAGGTGATGCCACGAATCATGGAGGTGTTGTTAAACGGACGATAGGAGAATATCTTGCACCTATAATTGATGGGTGCTCTACGAGCATTGTCAGACCTCCAATTCAGGCTAATAATTTTGAGATCAAGCCAGCATTTCTGTAATTGGTTCAACAGGAGCAGTTTGGAGGAAGCCCATTAGAGAATCCCTCCAACTATGTGATACAATTAAAGTGAACGGAGCTAGTGATGATGCCATTAGATTGGGGCCTTTCCCATTCTTACTGAGGGACAAAGCCAAGTGCTGGAAATATTCGCAACCTTAGTATTATTATATGGGCAGAACTAAAAAACAAGTTCTTTATAAGTATTTTCTGCCATCAAAGTTTGCTAAAGTAAGGAGTGACATCACATCCTTCTATCAACTTGATGGAGAATCCCTGTATGATGCATGGGAATGTTTCAAAGATCTGTTGAGGAGTTGTCCACATCATTCCATCCCAAATTGGATACAGATATATACCTTCTATAGTGAATTAGGTGATTCATCACGAGTTATGATTAATGCAGTTGTAGAAGGTTCACTGAGAGGTAAGACCCTAGACGAAGCATTTCAGTTGATTGAGATGAATGGTAATAGATATTTATCCCATCCCTAGGATAGAGCTGTTCCAAGGAGACAAGTCTTGGAAGTGGATAATTTTGATCTTGTGAAGACACTATCTCAGCAAATGGCTACACTGATATAAAGATTGAACATTATCCAAGTAGGGTCGTGAATACCCTGCATATTTTATGTGATTTATGTGGAGATAATCATATGAATGGGGGCATGTGAGGCTAGTGCACATACGAAGCACATTAATTATGTGGGCCAGCCCCAACAACCCCAACATAATCTATATTCCAACACATACAACCTAAAGTGGTGTAATCATCCCAACTTCTCATGGAATCAATAGGGGCACCTAGACCGTCAGTGCCATCATACCTGCCTCCTCATGTTCAGAGAGCTCCTGAGAAATCTTTTGGATGAGAACAAGCTATTGAGAAGCTAGCCCAACACACTACAGATTTTATGATAGAGACAAGGGTGAACTTCAAAATCCAAGATGCTACAATAAAGAGTCTAGAAAATTATGTGGGACAAATAGCTAAACACTTAGCTGAAAAGCCCTATAGAAATTTATCGGAAAACATAGAGACAAATCCCAGGGAGCGTTGTAATGAAATATCTAAGTGGTAAACAACTTGAGCTATTTCCCATAGAGGACAAAACTGAACTAGTAGCTAAACTTCCACCTGAAAACACTGCTAAGGCCGACAATCCCATTGATGAAGATTTGAGTAAGGGTGAATAGAAAAAAGATCAATCTGAGGAGAATTCTCTTAGAAGATGGAATCAGATTGGGATAAGCCATATGAGCCTTCACGTACCAGAAAGTTTCATATCCTTAGTGTTTGAAGAAACAGACAGAAGAGAGGCAATTTTCATGATTCCTAGATATCTTCAAGAAGTTGCAGATCAACATTCTATTCGCTGAGGCAATTGAGCATTTGTCGGTTTATGCTAAATTTCTAAAAGAGATCCTGTCTAAGAACAGAAGCTTCAAGAGGATGAGACAATCATGCTAAATGAAGAATATAGTGTCATTCTGCAGAAAAAATTGCCTCCGAAGCTTAAGGATCTAGGTAGTTTTCACATACCTTGCAAAATGGAGAATTTAATTGTTTAAAAAGCTCTTTGTGATCTAAGAGCTAGCATCAACTTGATGTCATTGTCTATATTTTCATTGACTTAGGATCGGGAGTGTTACGCCTATGATGATATCACTACAGTTGGTCGATCGGTCAACTAAGCATCTTTCTGGTATCGTGGAAGATGTGCTGGTGAAAGTAGATAAATTTATCTTCCCTATTAACTTTGTTATGCTAGACATGGAGGAAGATAGCTATATCCCTCTCATTTTGGGAAGACACTTTTTGGTAGTGACCCGAGGATCGATAGATGTGAAAAAAGTGAACTCATGCTTCGAGTGAACGATAAGAGGGTAACTTTTAATGTATTTGAAGCTATGAAATTCCCTGTGGAGGACAACTATCAATGTCTTAGAATAGATGCCACAGATTCCCATGTAATTGAGGTATCTCACATGTATGCTCCTAAACCTCCTCTTGAGTCTGTTATATGTAATTCAATTGAAATTAATATTGATGAACAACTTGAGAGTGAGTCCAAGCTTAGGAGTTGTACTGAACTATTAGAGACTTTGCCTTGTACATTGCTTGGCCAAGAAAGTGATGTTGAAAACTTGAAAGAGAAAGAGGTAAGTAAAGAATTCCTAAAACTTGATTTGAAACCCCTTCCCCTTTATCTTAAGTATGTGTTTCTTGGTAAAAATAACATGTTTCCTATTATTATAAGTGCTGAACTAACACAGGTAGAAGAAGAAAAACTTTTAGGAGTTTTGAAGAAGCATAAGTTGAAGATAGGTGATGCCATTAAAGACATGAAAGGGGTAAGTCCAAGGAGTTGCAAGTGCAAATTACTCATGGAAGTCGGTTGCAACTTGGTGGCCTAACCTCAATGGAGATTTAATCTCACAGTGAAAGTTGTGATTTTAAAGAAAGGGGAACCACTAACTTGGATTAAGCATTGTCCTATGGCAGAAGGCAACAAGGATAAGCTCTTCCTGAATCTCACTAATCCGACATGAAGACTAAAAGAGTCAAGCTAAAGACTGTACCTAAGTGCTTATTAGGAGGCAACTCAATTTTTAAAATTTAGATTTTAGATTTCTTTTGTTTTTATTTTGTTGTTTTTGATTTTTTTTTTCTAAACACTTGAACTATTTTGCAGGTAATTGAAAAGACCAATTGATGAGTTTAATTGAAAAAAAATGGAGTTTAGCACATTCACAAGTGTTGGAGGATCTATTTTACAAATAGAATGCAGCGAAATTCAGAAGGGATATGAAGTAACTTTATAATTTGAAAAAGAAATTCATGGATTTTGGAGCTAAATGTGGATATTACAGTATGATGATATCAGGAATTGAATGTTGCAACATCCATATCTAATGCCTTGGCATTGATTCATTTTAAAAAAAAAAAATTTCTACTGCATAAAATTCAGAGAATGAATGCTAAGGCATCCATTTTGGATGCCTTATCATCCAAATTTACGAAAAAAGTAAAAAAAAAATTGATGCTATAGTGTGCGCTGTGCACAAAATCTAGAGAATGGATGCCTTAGCATCCAAAAAAAATACACGATAAAATTTTATTTATTTTTATTTATTTTTTGGCTTAAACCATTCACCCTTTGTCATCCTGATCTATCAACGCCACTTCAGCCCCTTTTGCATTCAACCATCGTCCCTTCCTCCTGCATCTACTAGCCACCACGTTGTCTTCTGCGTTGCCCACCACCAGCTGTTCCCCCTCATTCTCCACCATCTTCAAACTCCATTACCCATGTTGCAACCCAAATCACATTGTCTCCATCCCTTGCGCATAACACAGTCCTTGACGTCGACCTTGCAACCCACATATTCCTTCTCTGCAACCCACTGTCGTTCACCAAACCTGACCACAATATCCCAAGCCATTGTCCCCTGTCATCGCTACTCCTTCACCGTAAGTCTCTTGACCTACGCACTAACTGACATCTTTATTATATGAAACTAATTTGGGTTGAAGGTGATTTATCAATTTAGGTAGAGCAGCAAACAAGGTCAATAAATTTTCTCCTTGTGATTTGAGATTGCATTGCTAAGGAGATTTACTTGCATTTTACAGTAGCTGGGTGGGTACTGAAATTGGTTATTTTGGTCTGAATAGTGGGAATTGAAGAACTTGAATACTCATTACATTTATAATTCCGAATTGTCGATTTTGGTTGCCCTGAATTGGTATGAATGTCAATAAAGTATAGAAACACTTCTGTTTAAATTGAGGCCAATTTCATAATTTATGTTGATAAATTTTATGGATGACTTTTGCTGTTTAAGTTTGTTATTAATTGAAGTTCTGATGATTCTCCACTTTGAATTGATGTGTGCCTCTCAATGGTCAGTTCAGATGTTGATGTGCAATTTACTCAATTTTGGTTGAATGATTAAATAGATTCTCAATTTCTAGCCTCCTCAATTTTTAAACGACATGTTAAAGCATTGAGGACAATGCTTGATTTTAAGTTTGGGGGTAGGAAAATATTGCTTTAAAATTTACCAAAATTTTTAATTTTTGCTGCAAATTGTTTGGTAAATTTATTTTTGAATTGGAGAATCTTTTGGTCATTCAATTTGTGCTTTCAAATGGAATAACTTAAATTTTACTTGTCCTTGAAAAAATTTTTTGAAAATTATTTGAAAATTCTTGTTTGCTTTTGTAATTTTATCCTATGGAAAGTCAAGTATCCATGATGAAAATTGATTGCTATAAGAAGGATGATTTTCAAGAAACTAAAGATAAATTTTGGCAATGGAAAAGATTGATTGATACTTATTTTTATTTTCTTAACTCTTGAAAAAGTAACTGAGCACTGTAGCCAATAATATTTAAAGTGTAGATTTTTGGAAGAAAGTTTTATATTTATTGAATTATATACTTTATTTCAAATTTAGAACTTTAGAACTTGGTTTTATATTCTCCTGAGGCGAAATCCCAAGTAGCATATGGATAGAGATATGATCAAGGCATTTTTTGGATTTAATTTGAGCCTTGGACTTATTTTTTTTCCCAGTTATTTACCACTAGTACCCCACTTTGAGCCTTTTTGTTTTAGAAATAATTGGAAATTGAATTTTCTTTTTGACACCCATACAGTTATACACTTTAAGTCCAAAAAGAAATTACTTACCCTTTCAAGAGAGCAAGTGGTATATAGAAAAATCTTGAAGGAAGGGAAGTTGAAAAAAAAAAGAAAATACATATGAATGAAGAAAAACATTCTCAATCCCTCAAAAAAAAAAGAAAAAAAGAAAAAGAAAAAGAAAAAGTGGATTAAAATAATTCAAGTTTGGGAGAATAAAAAATAGAAAAAAATGGAAAAGAAGGAAGGTTCAACTAAATAGTATAAAAGTTCTGAGAATTGTGTTTACACTATGCATTATTTACTCACTTGTACTTTGTGTTTCCCTTATCCTTTTCTTCTTTAACCTTTAACCATTGGCCCTATTACAAGCGGAGAAAGACCTATTGATCTCTATTTATGTGTTGCTTACATTAGTGGATAGAGGATAGAGGATTAAGCATATCAAGTTATAAATTTGACATTTGGTAATATAGTTTAATAAATATAGAACTGATTATAAATATTTGTATGAAAATGTTGTTGGCTACTCACACACACACACACTTTAAGAGTCTAAGAAAATGGATTATTATCTTTCAAACTTAGAAACTTGTTAGAATTGCTTTAGTTTCTTGTTGATAATCTTATTTTATACAATTATTGAGAATTAATGTTTGCCTTTTAGGATGAATTACATATAGTGGTCAACTTGCATTTTTTTGACATGCTTTACTTTTGTTCGAGGACGAGCAAAATCTTAAGTTTGAGGATGTTATAACTCTATTTAAATAGAGTTATTTAACCTATATTTTTATTAATAAATTGAGTAAATTAAATGATTTCAAGTCTTTTTCAAATTTATTTAGTCTTTTTAATTGATTAGTTTAATTCTATAACGAATTAATTTTTCTTTAGGATTTATCTTATGTTTTATACTTTATTGTATTTATTTATTTTAGTTTAGTTTAGGATATCTAATTTAACTTTTATTAAGATTTAATTTGGTTATTTTCTTTTAGAATTTATTTTAAGATTAGGTTTTGAAAATAATAAAAAAAGGATTTTGATATTTTTATGTTTTTCTTTTCTGATTTTATTTTTGATTGGATAAGTTTTATTTGAATTAGATTGCCAAGATTTGAGAGAGAGGGCCACGAAGGAAGAGGAGGAGACGCTGGATACAGAGTTGCTAGACGTGGAAGATAAATTTTCATTGATTCATAACTTCTTTATCATCATCATATTTTCTTTTATTCTTTCTTTTAGTTTTAATGAAAAACTCATGGATATTATTACGGATATTTTATGTAGCATGAGTAGTTAAATTCTTTTTATTATAGGGAAGATGTAGCTTTTCATGAATGCTATGATTTAAATTTTCTTATGATAATCTAAGTTTATTTTCTTATTGAGCAGTTATTTTTATGCTTACTATTTTCTCAAATTTGGCCACTTGAAAATTTGAATTGGGGTTTGTATAGGGAATTGGAAAATTCATATATGAATATGACAATTGAAATAATTGCCACAAATTAATTTAATCTAGGAATAGATAAAATATTTGTCTTTTCTTGATTAAATTGGTCTAAAGAATTAAGAAATTTAATTAGGTTGAGAGGGTTAATTCACTAAGGAATTTAGTTTTAACTAGAATTGAGAATTTAACCATTAATGTAGAAATTGAGAACTTAGATTAAAATAAAATTCATATCATAGTTGGATAGATTAATGAAATCAGATCTGCAATGTTTTGATAATCTGCAGATTCTAAATACTTTCCTTTGTTTATTTGTGACTTTTTCATCAATCATTAGTAATCTAATTAACTGTCAATTAATTTAGGTTAGTTTAATTTAATCTCACGTTGAAAATCGATCATCTATATAATGTAGAAATAGTAAAATCAGTACTTGACTACCATAATTCTTGTGAGATCGACACTCAACTTACTTCTATGTTATTTATTGACTCGGTACATTTACCGATAACATTTTAGATCAACATACCCTTTTCTAGAATTCTAACAAATTAATGAAAAACCAAAGATTTAGATCATCCACGAAAAAATGTTCTTCTAAGAATAACATAAAAACTTGAATCAAGCTTGTTGACAAGGACGAATTTGTTGAAGAAAATTTTCATAGTTTCCAATAAAAACTTGACAACAAAAGGAAGAAAACTAAAATTCTGGGTCAATTTTTGTAGACACCGTATTGTGTCGTGAACACTCTTCTACTACGAGTCTTGCAGACACAAAACTAAAATACCCGCTTTGATTGCGGCAAAATAAGCCTGTGGCATCTAGAGAACGCAAATCAATGGGTCACTTGCCTCACAGGTGTTAAGTTAGTATTGCCCAAGTCTATTATGCCACGAGATAGTGCAATTGCAGTTATGACAGGTCCAAAGAGCATGCATCTCTTGTAGCTTTTAACCCTTTCTATTTGTGAGATGATCTAGTGAGCCAAATTCAATTTCCTTTTGGTTACCATGCACCATAAAAAGAACAATTCTACTTTTGAAATTATGGTTGGGTTATCCTTCCTCTCCCAGTAAGAATAAGCCAACAATATGTGGATATATCTTAAAGGGCACTTTGTATCAGATTAGCTTTGGCATTACTTGGATCAAAGACAATATCCACATATTGTTGAATTTGGCTCACTAGATCATTTCACAAATAGAAATAAAAAAGAAAACCAATTTTAATAATAATAATAATTATTATTAGATGTTGTTCTGCTAAATGCCGGATTATATATTAATTACTTTTTAATATTGGCTTGCGCTGACTATACTATGGGTTGATGGCTAGCTTCTGCATTATGAATTATGATGTACCTGCTGAAACAGAATTATGGTTTGCTTCTGCCAATGTAATGAGTCTGTGTACGAGAAATAGTGTGTGTCTCTTAAATAATTTAGTTTAGTTTAATTGAGTCTAACAAAAAAGAAAATTCAATTGTTGGATTACCAACTTCTCAAGCAGTTCAATAATCAGTATATATAATTTTATCTACAATCATAAATATATATGTATATGCTTAAAAAAGATTTAATAAATATTTTCTTAATTATTTATTATATATACACAAATTTAATATATATATAATATAAAAGTAATCATTTTATATCATTTAGTTAAAAAGAATTGAGATTTTTGGATTTTAAACAATAGATCGTACATCATATTATTTTTTTTTAAATATCTTATTTCAATCTTTCAAGTGGCATCTCACTTCAAAACTAATACCATCTTCACATGAACTTTGTTAATACTTAATAGATAATTAATGAATTATGCTAATCACTGGCCTGTGTACATATGCAACCGAAGCACTGGATCATTTCTATTGTACAGCTCATGCGGACACCTGTCATTAGATCCATTCTTTACGGAGTTTTGTACCATTTTATTATTTGATTCTTTTGTATATATCCCTCATTGTAAGTGTACATAAGCTGAAGCACTGTGTAATGCAAATACAACTTTCCTGCATTATTCTTTTTTACTGTGTTTTTTATCTTGGTTTCAGAGCCACTGACATCCTAGCTTCTGCAATCATGAGCTCATTAAAGATGAACTCTCAAATACTCAAACCCAAAATTATTCGAACCGCGTTCCCCTCCTTAGCGCCGTACATTAAGGAGGGTCCTTAGCGTCCACAGTCCTTGGATCTTGGCAAGGAGGGAATGCGGCGCAAATTATTTTGTCAGTGCAATGCGTCTGTGTACGAGATGTGTGCCTCTTAAATAATGTAGCTTCGTTTAATTAACTAAGTTCCAAAAAAAAAATTGTTGACTTATCAAGTTCTCAAGCAGTTCAATTATCAGTATATATAATTTTATCCACAATCATAAATATATATATATATATATATATATGTGATCAGTCCTTTATTTTCGTTATCTTCCTATAGTTTTATTGGGCTTTTTCCTTCCCTTGCTCCTATTTCACTTTCCTTTTTGCATTCCTTATCTTAGTTCTCGTATTTTATTTATATTTTGTAGTTCTCCTTGTTCTTGCCCTTTTTATCCCTTTTTCCCTACATTTTGGAGTAATTTTTGGTTATTTTCCTTGTAGGTATATATTTTGTATGATACAGGTTGAAAAGCTGAAGAAACCTGAACACAAATGGCAGAATTCGAAGGCTGGCGCCTAGGCGCCACGCATGGCGCCTAAGGCGCCAAAGCTCTAACTCTCTGCCAGACAATTAATTGCTGGCGCAACTCTCTGTCTCGAGGCATGAAGGTGGCGCCCAGGCACCATAAAGTGTTTTTTTTAGAGTATTTTTACATGGCGCCCAGGCGCCACGCAGGGCGCCTGGGTGCTGGGGTCCTGACATGTGCCTATAAATTAGATTTCTGAAGCATTTTTGTGCATCTTTTGACTGGAGAAGAAGGAGCTCTGCTAGGGCAAAATTGGGGAAGAAGGGAAACCTACTCTCCATTGAGTTTGATGCTTATTTCTTTCTCTCATTCCTCTTGTATCATGTCTATTTATGTATTTGTGATGTTTTTCTCTTCTTCCGTCATGTGTAACTAAGTCTCTAGGGTTAGGGGATTGGTGTAATTGACTCTTATGAAGCTTTGTTATTGAATGCTTTAATATGATTGCAATTTTGATCTTTGGAGTAGACTTTACCGTTTTTATTCACTCTTGGATGCTTAGCTACCATCTTCAACGAACCTAAGGTTTATATTAGTGCTAGACATAGCTTGATATAAATTTGCCTTTGTAATTTCTACCGTAATTCGGGTTATTCTAGACATAGATAACCTTAATTGCGTGGTTTTCATGAGTTCTTACGCTTAAACGCTGAATCAATTAATTTGACTAAGACATTAGCTAATTAATTGAGTGAGGAAGATTTGTTTCACCAAGACATTGGGTTCAAATATCTTTGTGAACTTAATCAACAATGAGAGGAATTTGCAAATGTATTGAAGTATTCTCTAATGACTCAAGATTAGTTTGTCTATGAATTAATCGGATTAGGAGTTAAGTAAAATCAATCCCCTATGCCCGCTTTGTTCTCGTATAGTTTTTGTTGTGCTAACCAACTTAGTGTCTTAATTTAGTTTACTGTCTTTAACTTTAGACTCAACCACTCTATCTTTTCAATTGTCTAAATATAATTTGAGCTAGTGAAATTGGTAATTGTTAAAGTCAATCCCTGAGGACGATAACTCTTTCTCTCTCACTTTACTACTTGTGCGACCCGATACACTTGTCGGGAAATAGCGCATCAATATGTATATACTTAAAAAAGGTTTAATATATATTTTCTTAATTATTTAATATATACACAAATTTATTATATATATAATATAAAAGTAATCATTTTACATCATTTAGTTAGAAAGAAATGAGATTTTTTGATTTTAAATAGATCTTACATCAATTTTTTTTTTGAATATCTTATTTCAATCTTTTGAAGATGGGAATTTCACTTCAAAACTAATTAATATCATCTTCACATTAACGTTGTTAATAGATACTTTACATTGATGGGTGATAATATAAATATGATTTTTGAGAATTTAACCTTCGGCAAAACATTCTATGACAGAGCATCATGTTAGTTGAAGTAGCTGTTAACGATATATTTATAATATAGTGAGAGTGCCAGTGTGAGTGCATATAAATTTATATGACAAAATGAAAGTAGAAAGTAACAGTACTAAAGGAGTGAAGAGAAAATTGCTTTCACACTCCCAAAGAAAGGCATTTGTTTTTTTCAAAAGGAGAAGTAATTTTGTCAGCATTTTGTCTAAATTATATTGCTTATTGTTTCTTTCAAGACAAGTACTTCTTGAGAGCTTAAAAAGTTGGATTCCCTGAAAGCAGCCAACGCCTGAATAGAATAATTGAATTCATTTCTCTATTTCCATCTTTGCTTTCTTCATTTCTCTTATAATAAAGCCAAGCCAAGCCTTCGTTATTAGTGCAAATAGTGACTCTAATTGAGAACAAGATTTCTTTCCAAAAGAACAGAGTTGTCAACGGAGAAAGCAAATAATAGGGTTCCACGTAATGAGTATGCAGAAGAAAATATCTAGAAACTCTACTTACAGAGCTCCTCAACTGCCGACTTTAGGCTCACTTACTAATTCGAGCCACTATGTTTTCAGGAGGAAAAAGAAATATGAACCAAAGAAAGCAGAATCATCCCAATACTGAACCACAAAGCATTAAGAATCAAGATACACATATGTTTGTCACACCCAAACCCAAAACTGGCACAAGTAGTTAAACCAGATTCAATTTTGGCAGTGCATGGTTTATCACAAAATCACAATACATATGCTGCTACCATTATTCAGTTTTAGCAGAAATATCCACGTAAATATGAAATTTAGCAAACACACATAAAATGCGTCCTCCTGCATCAATATTTAGTAGCTCCTGAGAAACTCCTAAAGCTCCAGTGAAATCTGAAAACGAGATTATGGAAACATAAGTAATTAAGGAAAAGAAAAAGAAAGAAAGAAAGAAAGAAAGAAAGAAAGGAAAAGGCACATAAACATCAGCACTTACAACCAAGGTCCCATAAGGAATCAAAGCTCATGAAGATAGAAAGTTTTGTTGTTCTTAACATGTATCACAAAGGGTATTTTCTTAATCTTGTTGTAGTTTTTTCCTTCCTTCAGCATTATACCATTCAAAAGTTCATCATGCATTTCTTCAAGGTATAAATATTTGAGAGTTTCCAAATTCTGAATACCAACAGGCACCTCTACCAGCTGTGGGCATAGCAACAAGCTCATACGTTCAACGAAAGGCAAAGCTCCCATATCTATTCTTAAGGTCCTCAAATTCTGCATGCTTCGTAATACCAGAGTTTGCAGTTTTCTAAATCATCCAGTTTTGAAATGCAGCTCATCACCTTCATATGACTTGATTGCATTGATTACCAGAGTCAAGCTACTAAGAAGTGATACCCAAGAATGAGGGTAAATGAATAAGTAGTTGGGAAAGTAAGGAATTAATGGATTTTAAAATAAAAAAGATTTATGATGTGTGCGTAGATTCTATATTAAATATGAGATACCTGTATTCATATTTGGGGTAGTGGGGAAGTCAGTGTTGATTTTGCAGTGAAGGTAGAAGATGAGGTAGGTGAAAAGAGAATAGGGTAAATGAATAAGATTAAGGAATAGGGAGGTGGGAAAACTAAAAGTGCGAGAGTATACTAATGGTAAGTAAGGGGAGGTAGATAGTAAAAAGTGAAAAGGGTGAAAGATGACAAGACAAGACGAGGTGTCCATGTGATGGATGTGATGTCAACTTTCTCTAAAAAAATATATTTCTATTCAATAATATTAATAAATATATATAAATTTATTTGATATAATTTATTTAAACTTTAGAAGATATATTTAAAAATTATTTTGATCTTCATATGCAATGACATTATAAATAATATAGTATCTTATAATATTTAAAATAATAATGTACTAAAACCCTATTTGCATGTCAAATATGAGCTAACTTTTTATTTTTAATATCTATATTCAGTTTTTCTACCCAAAAAAATCTATATTCTATTTAATTCACATTAATAGATGTTATGGGTATCTTAAAAACTTTCAAAACTTCAATATGAATCATGTATATATATTTAGCTATACTTAGGGATGCTAATAGGTAAGGCATTCTTTTTCAAAATTGATGTCTGACTTGGAGTGCTACAATTACTTGGATTGTATCAATGTTTGTGCTTAGGTTCCATTCATTAGTCAGTGAATCTCATTTCAAATTTGGTATGCATAGAATCTGATGATTAAGTCCCAAAAACATAATCCATTCTATATGTTTGCTGAAAATGAATTTGATTATCAGTTATGCAATGACAATTATTTTGAGTCACCATTTGCTTATTGGGCAAGTCTATAATAAAAATTTATTTTTTTGACTGGAAAACTATTTTTTTCTGCAGTGATTATTTTTGCAAGCTTTTACTATTTGGAGATTCCAGTGTTAGAAGATAATGTCTGTTAGCCCTAATATATTATGCTATAAGTTTTGATGATGACAAATATGTGAGAATTATAGTATGATTTAATCTTCTTGGCCCAAATGAATGATTTAATCTTTGTTAGCCCAAATAGTATGATTTAATCTTCTTGGCCCAAATGAATGAGTTAATCTTCTTAGCCCAAATGTATGATTTAATCATCTTGATCCAAATGTATGATTTAATCTTTCTTGGCCCAAATATATTTAATGCTTTATATATTTAAATATAGTAGTATAAATTGATTTTTGATAAAGTTTATTGGTCGTTGTAATATAATTTGAAAAAGAATGTTTTTTATTGTAACACTTTTGAAAAAGAAATTTGATTGTTGAAGAAGTACGATAAAGTTTATTGGTTATTGAAAAAGTATGATAAAGTTTATTGGTTGTTGTAATATAATTTGAAAATAAATTCTTTTTACTGTAGCACTTTTGAAAAAGAAATTTGATTATTGAAAAAGTATGATAAAGTTTATTGATTGTTGAAAAAAGTATGATAAAGTTTATTGGTCGTTGTAATATAATTTGAAAAAGAATACTTTTTACTATAACACTTTTAAAAAAGAAATTTGATTGTTGAAAAAGTATGATAAAATTTATTGGTTGTTAAAAAAGTATGATAAAGTTTGTTGGTTGTTGAAAAAGTATGATAAAGTTTATTGGTTGTTGTAATAAAATTTGAAAAAGAATGCTTTTTACTGTAGCAAATTTGAATGTTTGTAACCACTTAGCCTTCCTTTCTCAAGTTGAGCCAAAAAATATTGATGATGCAATTATAGATGAACATTAGATCTTAGCTATGCAAGAAGAACTAAATCAATTTGAAAGAAACCAAATTTGGAAATTAGTTCCTAGACCCAATGATCATCCAATAATTGACACAAAATGGGTTTTTAGAAATAAATTTGATCAAAATGGAATAGTAGTTAGAAATAAGGCTAGACTTGTTGCAAAAAGTGATAACCAAAAAGAAGGCATTGATTATGATGAAACTTTTGCATCCGTAGCTAGACTTGAAGCTATTAGAATGTTTTTAGCATTTGCATGCATAAATGATTTTAAACTATTTCAAATGGATGTAAAAAGTACCTTTCTAAATGGCTATATCATGGAGGAAGTTTATGTTGAACAACCTCCCGATTTTGAAAATCATGATAAGCCAAATGATGTTTTTAAATTGAAAAAGGCTTTATATGGTCTCAAACAATCTCCTAGAGCTTAGTATGAGAGATTGAGTTCATTTCTTTTAAATAATGAATTTTCAAGAGGAAAGGTCGATACAACCTTGTTCTTCAAAAATAAAAAGCATGATTTAATTATAGTGCAAATATATGTTGATGATATAATATTTGGTGCTACTAATGAAAGTTTGTGCAAAGAGTTTGCTAAGATCATGCAAGGTGAGTTTGAAATTTCAATGATGGGAGAACTCAACTTCTTCCTTGGGCTCCAAATCAAACAAATGGATAATGAAATATTTGTTAGCCAAACCAAGTATGCAAAAGAGTTACTCAAAAATTTGACATGGAGAATGCAAAACCAATTGCTACTCCCATGAGTACCTCAACAAACTTGAACAAGGATGAAAGAGGTCAACCATTTGATGTGACAAAATATAGAGGTATGATTGGCTCTCTACTGTACTTAACTGCTAGTAGACCCGATATTATGTTTAGTGTATGCATGTGTGCAAGATTTCAAACTAACCCTAAGGAATCTCATTTTAAGGCTGTGAAAAGAATTTTTTGATACTTGGTTGGCACATCTCAAATGGGTTTATGGTATCCTAAAGGATCCTCTAATTTTTTTAATTGGCTACTCTGATACAGATTTTACGAGTAGCAAAACAGATTGAAGAAGTACAAGTGGATCTTGCCAATTCTTTAGTAGTTCTCTTGTCTCTTGGTTTAGTAAAAAGCAAAATAGTGTTGGTTTATCCACAGCTGAAGCTGAATACATTTCATAAGAACTAAACATATTAAAATAAGACATCATTTTATAAGAGATTATGTTCAAAAGAAAGATGTCTCTCTTGAATTTGTGCAAACGGATTTTCAGTTAGCTGACATTTTCACGAAGCCTCTTGTTGAAGATAGATTCAACTTTATTAGGAGAGAACTTGGGATGGAAAATCCAAATGAACTTTAAAAATTATTTTTCCATTGCATGATTTTTAAATTTTGCTTTTAATCTTTGATTTACATTACTAACTTAAGCATTGGAGTGGCTGTCAAAATTTTTGTAGGTACTCATCCTCAAGATACATATATGAATACATCTTAAAAATTACATTTGTTTAATATGCATTGGTTGAGGGGGAGCCTAATCTATACTTAAATCCTCTATATCTTTAAGCTCACTTTATCTGAAATGCAATGTTTTCCTTAACTATATTTTTTTGGCATATCAATGATAAGTTTTGATGAAATTTTATTCCATGATGTCATATGATATTCTTGTTTAAAGAAGGAGTATGCTTTAGCCTTTATACATTGTCTTCCTTATATCTTTTTGTTGATATCAAATAGGGGAAGGAGGATATGGAAAGAAAAATATGTGTATATTGTATAATGATTATTACATTGTAACATATTTTTCTTTGGTTATTTGTCATCATCAAAAAGGGGGAGATTGTTAGCCCTAATATATTATGCTATAAGTTTTGATGATGACAAATATGTGAGAATTATAATATGATTTAATCTTCTTAACCCAAATGAATGATTTAATCTTCTTGGTCCAAATGTATGATTTAATCTTTCTCAGCCCAAATAGTATGATTTAATCTTCTAGCCCAAATGTATGATTTAATCTTCTTGATCCAAATGCATGATTCAATCTTTCTTGGCCCAAATATATTTAATGCTTTATATATTTAAATATAATAGTATAAATTGATTTTTAATAAAGTTTATTGGTTGTTGTAATATAATTTGAAAAAAAAATATTTTTTACTGTAACACTTTTAAAAAAGAAATCTAATTGTTGAAAAAGTATGATAAAATTTATTGATTATTGAAAAAGAATATTTATTTTAATTTTATATTAATAAATAAAGAATTACTCTTTTATTTATTAAAAAAATTAACCATAAATGGCCACATCTCAAAACCTGCGTTCATATCTTCCCGTTTTTCAATACATTGATCTCTCATACTTTATAGCTCCTTCTTACCCTTTTTTTTTTTGGTTGATATTTTCAGACTGTTGCTGGTGCGCGCTTCTTTAGTTGATTTGTTGTGCGTTTCTTTTAACTAAATGGTTCAAAGGCTAACAAGACTAGACTACTAGCTGATCCAACCAGTTGATACGGTTCAACATTTTATATATTGGTTATTTGGTTAGTGAGCATTAAACTGAACAACAAATACAAAATTGGACTGAAGTGTTATAATTTCATAATTATAGGATAGGAGAGGGTATATTTTAAAAATAGAAGGGTGTCTTTACTTATATTAGAGTTTAGAATGATTTCGAGAAATACTCAAATTATAGGAGCCTTCCTCATATCTTTTTTGTTGGCCCAAGAGCCTTCTTTATATTTGAAAATACATACTGAAAGTAAAATATGTTTTACGCTAATTATTAATTAATCTTCCAATAATAAAAAATAAGTTTCTATCAAAAAAATAATACAAAATAAGTTACAGTTATATTTATTTTAATTAAAATATTCTTATATAAACTATTTATACGACATAATAAGTATAAAATATATGTTTCATTAATATAAATATGGTCAACTTTTAAATTTATAATAAATTAAATTATAGTTTTAAAACTATTTTTTATCAAGTCATATATTTGGAAAAAAAGATTAATATAACTATTAGGAGTATTTTGGTCACATTAAAATTTTAAAGGGTTTGTGATATTTTGGAGACGATTGAGAGGGAATTTGGACATCTATGGAGATGTATTATATTTTAACATTTAGGGAATAGTAGAATTTATGTACATAACATTTATATCGATTGTTATTTATGCTCTTAATATATTTTTTTCATCAAATATGTCCTACATATTTATTTTATTTTTTAAATATGTCATTTTTAAATGTAATCAAAGATACTAATAGAAAATACTAACTGAGTAATCCACGTCGGACATATCACTCACCACATTATTTACCACATGAAGCCATAACTTGAAATTATAAAAATGTCCTTAATAATAATTTGAAAAAAAAAACTTTTCCTCTCTCTCTCTCTCTCTCTCTCTCTCTCTCTCTCTCTCTCTCTCTCTCTCTCTCTCTCTCTTTTCGTCTATGTGTCTTAATTTCTCTCTCGTTTTCTCTCACCGCTACTTTGCTCTCTCTCTCTCTCTCTCTCTCTCTCTCGCGTCTCGATCCCTCTCTCTCGTCTTTGTGTATCTCTGTCTATGTGTCTCAATCTCTCTCTCGTCTCTCTCACCACCGCCTTGCTCTCTCATCTCAATCTCTCTCTCGTCTTGTCGACTCCACCACATCCACCGAAAACAAATCCTTTAGCCTCTTATCCACCCACTTCCTCGCACCACCTTCCTCTGCCACTGCCACCCTCACCATATCCACCATACTAACTCGTCTATACATGCCACCGTTGTCGAATTCATACTTCAATGCCTCTTACCCATTGAAGAGCTCTAGAAGCACAACTCTGAATGCATACACATCAGGTTTCTGACTCGCAACACCAGTGGCCTAATACTATGACTACATGTACCCTCTCGTCCCTTCCAATCTCTTCGTCCAATGAGAGAGAGAGTAGAGTGGTGGTGAGAGAGATTGAGACACAAATACATAAAGATGAGAGAGATTGAGGCAAGAGAGGTTGAAAACTAGAGAGAGAGAGAGAGAGCATATTGAGCACAGAGAACATAGTTGAACCACAGAGGGTGAGAGAGAGAGAGAGAGAGAGAGAGAGAGAGAGAGAGATTTTTAATTATTATTGAGAGTATTTTTTTAATTTTAGGTTATGGGTCCACGTCTCAAATGACGTGGTGGATGATATGTGTCATGTGGACTGCCAATAAGTGTTTTCTATTAGTATCTTTGACAGCGTTAAAAAAAAAGAATATTTAAATAAAAAACATGTGAGACATATTTAACTAAAAAAAATTAAAAGTATAAATGAAAATCGATATAAACGTTTAAAGTGTACTTTTGCCTAAAATTTATTAAAGTATTAAACAATAGTTCTAACATCAAACTGGCCATTGAATTGTGGATGTATTAGTTCAAGTTTTATAATATTAATATGACCATTATCAAATCAAATTAGTAATAATCAAATATATATTTTTTGATAAATAAAAAATATGTAATTTTTATTTTATATATTAAAAATATAAATATAATAAATTTATACATATTTTTGTGATTAAGTTTAATAAACTTATAAGGTCTAAATAAGTTATTAGGATCTTAATATACATTGAGTAACAATACCTAATTAATAATTATAATATATAAATAAGGAACAAAAGTTAAAAATAATAACAGAAAAACATGATTAACATTTTTACATAAAACAGTATATTAAAGCTACAAAAATGTAATGTGCATGAGAAAATAAAAAGAAATTTGAAAAAAATCAGCAAAAAGAAAAGTCTCAATTACCAAATTTTTTGGGAGATCAAATTTTTAGCTTGAGAAAAATGGAAATATATAACTAGTTCATCGACTTTTCGTGTGAACAGAATAATCTAATTCAATTTTTAAAATCATGTTTTTAATTAAACTAAAATTTTATTTTACTTTCACACGATATTTTTTTTTTAGAATTTGGTCCCTCACAAATTATCATTCTCAAATTGGTATTTGGCAAATTCAAACATTTTTAATTTATTGGCCCCTTATAAATTTTTATTCTCAATTCAGTTGCTCTAAAATCTCTTTTTTCTTAGTTTAGTCCCTCACAATTACCTCTTTTTTCAATTTGGTCCCTCATAAATATAATTTTTGTTTTCAATTTAGCCCCTTACATATGCCTCTTTTTTTTTTTTTAAAAAAAAAGTTAGGAGTCCATGTCACTTAACAAAATTACTTGGCATTTAACATTTCATGTCAATGAATTAACTGTCAAATCAATACTTTGTTAACTTATTTAAGAGGAACTACATGAAGGGACCAATTTGGGACCATTTGGATTTGTGAGGTGAGGGACCAAAATTGAGAAAAGGTGTATCTATGAGAAACCAAATTGAAAATAAAAATCTGTAAAGGAACAAATTGACAAAATGGAAATTTGTGAGGGTACAAATGAAAAATAAACATTTATGAAAGACCAAATTGAAAACGAAGAAGCATTTTGTGAGGGATGAAAATGGGGTTTTAATCTTTTTAAAATATAATCCAACCAAATCTTGCGAGAAATTAATAGTTTGCTCTAATTAATATATTATGTGCCAGACTCGATTTTATTTTATTTTATTTTTTCCACCAACAAACAATAATACCGACTTGTGTAGAATAATCTAAATTCTAGAGCATGCTTGCCTTTCTTTATTCAAAATGATAAAACAAATGATGACAATTAAAAGAACAGTCCACTATAACAAATCTTTTTTAATCAACGTTGTAAGAAATTTATGAATGCCAAAGGTATTATTTTGCACGTCTTCTTTCTTTAATGGCTAATTACTAATATATTCATGCCGTATACTTGTTGACTATAGGAGTTCATAGCTAATTATATTAATTAAAAAATTTTTAGATTAAAATATGATAATCATCTTATAAAAGCATGCGTTTTTTTAAAATGCAAAACAATAGTTTGCTGTAATTCAAAGTTTTTATTATTAAATCATAATTCAATGTTCCAGTCAAAGTATCTCATTAGTTAAAGATTAAATTGTTAGTAATTTTTCTTTTACATGGACACATGTTTTAGTAAATGTACATGGGATGCTATTAATTAAGGTTTTTGGTCCAAAATAATAGATCTTAACAAAGTTAATTAGTTGGGCTAAAATATCTATTTGGATTAGTCTGGGTCTTAATATACATAAGTCCGTTTTAGCCATAACCTTTGTGATGGGCCAAAAGATTATGGGCTAACCTAAGGTCCTTGGGTTGAGGTTCTCCAAGATAGGCTGGTGAGGTTTTCATTGTTAACCTGTCACTTTTACCTTCCATCTTGGAGAAAGAATCTTTTGACAGCTAGCTCTAACCTTGCAAGAACCTCACCAACCTAGTTACTCTATTGACAAGCTTTCCCGATGGATCAATATATGTACTCAATCTTTGCTTTCTACTGATCAACCATTGCTTTCTAATCTTCTGAGAAAGGTCTTGGAATATACAAAATCGTTGTTTTGATTTTTGCTTTGCTATTTTGGGGAAACCCTATATTTGAGAACATTTAATTTTTGTAAGTTCTTGAAAATATAAGTGGTTTGTTTTCACATAAATTGGTACAAGAGCCTTCTCAGAACGAGTTTAAATCATGTTTTGATCACTATAAGGTGTTTTGTTTGTGATTTTTATCAAATCAAGTCTTCTAGGATTCTTCCCAAAGTTTTGAAACAATGAAAGTTTCTTTGGTTTTGTGATGTCATTTGCAATGTTTGATCCTTTTTCTTTGTATTAAATGTATATATTGCATGTTTTAGTATGTAAATAACATCATAATTTGTGGTTTTGGAACCAAAATTTTATATTAGTATTTCTCAAATTGTGTTATTTTGGGTTCATAATACACTAGTCAATTATCGAGGGCAAATCAATGGACTGGCATTAGGCTGCACATCTTGCAAATGTAGATCAAGAGAAACCAATTGACTGATAAGGTGTTCCAGTCAATTGGCTCCTTGGCCAAGAGCCACCATTTAACTAATAAGGCTAATCGGTCGGCTGGTTCTCAGACAAAGAGTAACTAGTCGACTGATAAAGTAGATTAGTCCATTGGCCCTTTGATAGAAAGCAATAAGTCGATTGGTTCACCTTATAAGTTGATTGGTTGCTGGAAAACTATGTTTTTGATTTTGTTTCTTGCTCCAAATTGATAAACCAACCTAATAAATTATCAAAGTAGATCTATTGGATAAAATTTGTCTATTTGGTGTATGAAACATGTTGTGTTCTATGAAAAATATATAATTATCCCAAAGGAATTTATTTTGACTAGACTTTGGACAATCATGAATTAATTGATTCATAAGGAAAATCATGCTAGTAATATATTAGATCAAAGAAGAAAATATATTGCTAAGTCGATAAAGGAAATTGATATTTGTGATTTGTATGTATAGGAGGACCATTTAATTACAAGTTATTATTTATTGTCCAAAGACTAAATGATAATGTTGTGCTAGGTTTCTCAAAAAGGGTCCACTTGTTTGTAAATGCTCACAATTGGGAATTTAATTTTCTTATAGCAATTGTTTGCATATATACATGTTTTGTGTAGTTATTGACTATGAACATGTTTTTTTATTTTATTTTAGTGTCTATGATATATGCTACAATGAGTGGTATTAATGAAACAAGTTTTAAGAAATGGAAAGATAAAGTAATGATAGTTTTAGGTTGCTTGGATTTAGACCATGAATTGAGGTTGTTCAAACCATATGACACTACAAGAAAATCAGAGATCAGAGACGAAAAATTTTTTCTTTGATTAAGTAAAAATTCATCTTTGATTGCTCAAAGACAGATTTAGAGATGAAAAATATACCGTGTTTGATCCTAGCGTTGCAAAAAATTTGAGAAAGAAATCAAATTTCGTCTCAATATTAGAGACACAATTGTCAAATATGGAATTGTCAGAGATGATAAATTATTTTGTCTCAAATCAAGGACGAATTTTTTGGTCCTTAATTCCGTTTCAAATTCACAAACATGCCTAAGAATCAACAGATTGTTGAAGCGGTCAAATTTGGTCACCCAAAAAAATTTTAGCCATATTAAATAATATTAAATTAGAAGACATATCCATTCGTCAGTCTTCTTATGACAAGAGTATCTACTAAGCACTCTATATAAGAAAAGGTGGTAGGCAGCATTAAATATAGGAATAGGTGGAAGGCTCATTTTCTAGTCTGACCGATGTGAAACTTATTAATATGAGAAAGAATTTGAGATTATTTCGTCTCTAATTAAAAATAAACCTGAATAATATATTAGAGATAGAAATTAGAGATGAAAATTTTCAAACTAGATTTTGAGACAGATTTCCAACATTTTAGAGACGAAATTTATTCTGCCTCTATTTAAAAACAAATATGAATAATATATTAGAGATGGAAATAAGAGACAGAATAAATCCTGTCTCAAATTCCATCTCAGATTTCATACTAGATTTTGAGACAGGTTTTCAACATTTCAAGGACAAAAATATATGAGAAGAATTTATTCTGTCTCTAAGTTTGCTTTTTCTTGTAGTCTGACAAGCAATAAGAATTGGTTAATCAACTTAGGTGAAAATATAAAATCCCAAACTAATCTTGGAGGTGGAAATATTCAAGAAGTTGAAGGAAAGGGCATTATAGTTTAAAAAAACAAAAAAAAAATGGCCAATAAAAAATGTATTCATGATGTTTTTTATGTTCCGAGCCTTAATCAAAATTTATTAAGTATTGGCCAATTAATTCATAAGGGCTATAAGCTAATTTATGATCATGATAAATACACAATATTTAATTGAAAAATAAGGTGACACAAGCAATATTTTTTTTCCTTTAAATATGTCACTTGGGAAAAATGCTATGAAATATGGAAATGTAGAGGAATTCACATTGTGGCATTTGAGATATGGCAATCTAAATTTTAATGGCCTTAAAATATTGAATCATAAAGATATAGTATTTGGGCTACCATTTATGCATTTTGAAAGAAAATTATGTGAAGAATGCAATTTTGGGAAAATGCATAGATTGCCATTACAAAAATCATCTTGGAGAGCAAAAGCTTTATAGGAATTGGTGCATGCAGATATTTGCGGTCCTTCAGGAACTCCCACTCTTGGTGGAAAAAGATATTTTGGCTCTTTGTTAATGACTATATGTCACGTCCCAAAATTTGAGCACGTGACCGGCACGGAAAGTGAATTTCATTTCACCTCCGTAAGCCTATCTTTCTCTTAAAAATCATACAATTCTTTTTCATGCAACCAAAACGAGTTCTTTATACATACTACAATTACTCACATTACATCAGTGAATGAACCTACCCGATTACAGAGATTTCTAGATTTATACAACTTAGAATAAAACTTAACTATTATACCTTTATCCTGAACAAATGAAAAGGTAATCATGGACTAAGGATCCATAATTCCTTGTTCCGATATTTACCTTCAGCTGTCAACTCTGAAAAAAAATATCAATAAGAGGGGTATGAGCAAACCACGTGCCCAGTGAGTAGATAACACAACATTATGACAAAAAAATATCATACATCATAATGATAACATGCAGCAATCATACGTAAATCGATCATCATATGATATGATATTATTCGTAGTACTTCACGACAATATCCAAATAAATCAAATACATTTCAACATAATTCAAAAGTTCACAACAACAATCGGTGAAATCAATTTCACACAAATTTCCCGTACCAACCGGGTCGTCCAGAATACCTCTGGATCGTTGCCCGCGGCCCCTGCCGCATCCACCCTTATCGCTCCATTTATAATCTCCACCCTTATAACTTCACATAAATTTCTCCATGGGGTGCACCACCATGCCTTTCCTTTCCAGTCAAACACAATCACAATCATATATAAAAACATCCTCAATCATAATCTTGAGCCACATACACAACTCAGTCATTTACAATTCAAGCCACAACATAATAAATGTGGTTCCAGCAACATAGCATGTATACAACATAACCCATAATATAGAACAATTATTCAACTCAGTTCACATGCCATTCACAATCCATTATATAACCTCCATTCATGGGAAAATAAGAAAATATAATTATATACATTACCAGACACGTTCCACAATTGTTTATGCCTCATCGTTCCACATCATCCTCTTCAAACTTGGATATACAACATATTTCCACTATGATGCAAAAAGTCAATAACAGATATTTAATCATAGCAAGTATTAACCCACTCACCTGGATTTCACGCTCTCGGCACTCCCACTTTGCACCTTGACCATTCCTATTGTAACCAGACAAAAACATTAGGGTTACGAAATAGAGAAATTTCCTACCACTACTCTCGACCTTTACTCACATCTTAAGTCATAACTCCTAATCGGTAATGAATATCTAAATGAAACTTATACCATTGGAAACTAGACTCAAAGAACTTTCCAACGATATAAAGTTTGCCCAAAACGGAGTCCGTATGAAGAAGTTATGGCCGATTGAAAATGAGCTAAGGTTTTCCGACACACCTGGCGCCTGGGCGCCATGCCTTTCTCTTCCCCACATGTCCTTGAGAATTTGTAAAAATTTCCTAAATTAAAAATAAAAATTTCTATTTCCACATTTTCTTCACTAATTCAAAAAGAAAATTTTCCACATAATTAAATTTTTCACTAAACTTCAAATCAGACTTTAAATATTCATAAAAATTCTTGGGATATTACACTATACCTGTATGATGTGGGTCTATTGTATTGAGCAAAGTGGGCATTCCTTTAAGATTTTGAGAACTGATCATGGCGAGAGTTTACATATCAAAGATTCA
The DNA here is from genome assembly GCA_037074585.1 of Biancaea sappan. Taxonomy (NCBI): domain Eukaryota; kingdom Viridiplantae; phylum Streptophyta; class Magnoliopsida; order Fabales; family Fabaceae; genus Biancaea; species Biancaea sappan. The sequence goes on from CM073498.1 coordinate 42,032,839, forward strand.
TCAAGATCTAAAAGAAGCACGACATCAAGAAGGAGCTTACTATTTGTTACACACCATAACAAACCAACATTGTAGAAAGAAAGAACTGAATTATTTTAGAAATGGCTTGTACTGTACTGAAACATATATGCCAATACCATTTTGGGCTGAGGATATGAACACAATTGTTTAAATTCTCAATTGATCTCCCACAAAGTTATTCTTGATAGAATGCCATATGAAGCTTTATCCGATAGGAAACCAAGAGTTGGTCATTTCAAAGTCTTTGGTATTATTTCCTACTCACATATTTTGAAAGGCAACAAAGAAAAGATCAACAAAAAGTAGAAAAATGCATCTTCATTTGCTATTGTGATAAGTCTAAAGGCTTAAACAAAACAATAATTAAAGAGGTTGGGATTGGAGCAATCAAATACTTAAAGAAGTTCAACACTTTGATGCTAAATAAGATGCAAGGGAAGACTCAAGCCCAAGTACAAGTCAAACTTCTAGACCAAATTTGTCACCTGACTCATCTCCTCCAAGAAAAATACGATCATTGCAAGATATTTATCAAACTTGTGACGTTGCATTCTTTTCTTGTGAGAGACAAGAAAAAAAAAGAAGAATGGAGAAAAGCATGGATGAAGAAATCAAGTTGATCGAGAAGAATCAAACATGGGAGCTCATAGAGAAGCCAGAAGGAAAATATATCATTAGCTTGAAATGGATCTACAAGATCAAGTACAACGGAGATGGAACAATCCCAAAGTACAAGGGGCTTGTGGCAAAAGGCTATTCATAACAACTTGGGATTGATATTAGTGAAGCTGAACACATAATAGCTAGACATGAAGTCAGCATCCTGAATGGAGAAATTGAAGAAGAATTTAACATAAAGCAACGTCAAGGATAAATCATTCGAGGTAAAGAAGATAAAGTGTACTGACTTAAGAAAGCATTATATGGGCTAAGGCAAGCACCACAAGCTTGGAATAATAAGATAGACTAGTATCTTCTCAATCATGGTTCTACAAAGAGCCCAACTTAGCCATCATTATACATAAGGTTGCACAAAGATCAATTTTCTCATTTTATTCTTATATATGGGTGATTTGATATACACCGGCAATTATGATGTGAAAATGATTGAAGGCTTCAAGGAAACTATCATGAAAGAGTATGAGATGACTTATCTTGGTCTGATAAAATATTTTCTTGGAATGCAAGTAAAACAAAGGCCTAGACAAATATTCATCTCTCAAGAAAAATATACAGATGACTTGTTGAAGAAATTCAAGATGACAAATTGCAAGGCAATATCAATGCCAATGGGAACAAATGAACAAAAGAAGATGGTAAAGAAAACTATATGAGACAATCTTTTGAAACCTAGTTGGATCATTAATTTATCTCACAAACACAAGACTAGATATAATAAATGCAGCCAACATTGTTTCAAGATTTATGAGCAAGCCAACAAATTTCACTTTAACTGTTGCAAAAAAAAGAATTTTAAGATATGTCAAAGGTACAAAAATTTTTGGCATCATGTATGAGGTAGAAAAGAATTGCAAGTTAATTGGCTACACAAATAGCAATTGGGCAAGCAATGTTGATGATGGGAAGAGTACAACAGGATATGTTTTTCTTTTGGGATCCAAAATTATTTCATTATCTTCAAAGAAACAGAAGATAGTTGCACTCCTATTAGCCAAAGTAGAGTATATGGTTGTGACAAGTGCAATATGTGAACCAATCTAGCTTAGAAGAATTTTGGAGAATCTGTACCAAAGTGACAACAGTCGACAACATGTCCGTGAAAATAACTTATTTAAAACTATATATATATATATATACAACATTGTAATGCACCATTGGGATGTGATGAATAAGAAGCAATTCACCATTACATTGGGCAACATTTTTTCAAAAATCACTCTCCCTTCTTCTCATCATAATTTGCAATAATAAATTGCCTTCCAAATCATCATCTTTTAATTTAAATTCTATCAACAATTACATTAATAACAAGTTGAATATTGTTGTCTCAGTTACAACAATTGCTAATAGTATATATGAGCCATTGTAATTGCAATACCACTCTCACCCATGCTTTATTTATGTCTCAGTAAGCGAACGATAAGAATGATACCTCAATTAATCCTCGAAGCAGCTTATGTATTCTTTAGTGTTTCTTAGTTACACACTTGCACATAACAGGTCATTATGCATTTATTTGATCCCTCTGAAGCATACATTAGAATTAGGTCATCTCTCCTTTCCAAGTGTGCCTCAATTTGAAGGCTAAAACTAGAAGTGAGCTAAACAAATTTATTATCAAAATTCAATATTAAAATTTTCTTCTTCGCCTCTATAAGCTTTGATGATCATGGTACTCCATGGCTAACAATTTGGAAAAAACCCCAATTGATCATGTCACGACATTTGAAAACGGCTTCTTCAAGAACTATCTGGCTTCTCTAATTTTGTGAGATCAACTATGAAGTGCTAATACTTATAAAAAATAGATTGAGTCTTATTATCATATGTGATATATATTCAATGCTTGATGTCAGTGTCCGCATTGTGTTCATATTAATATCTCTCAGTGCCAATGCTTTTTCAAAAATCAATGTTGGTTGTTCATTCTTTAGACCAAAAAGAAAATTTGATAGGTGTTCATTCCACAACCAGTACCTTTCTTTCATCATGTCTTTCTTCTGTAAGTCAGATATCTATAAGTCTATATCATAAGATCATATAACAAAGCACTTAGGAGTTGAAGAAATAGCTTTTAGAAGCTTATCTATTTTTTTCCTAAAGCAGATGTAACAAAAGTAAGTCAGAAGAATATATATGTAACACCAGAGGTTCTTAGGTATTACTATTGGTGAAATAGTAGGGTGTTTGTGGAAATACATTGGAAAATTTTCTATTTAGAATAAAGGAAAATGGCATAAAGGAGTTTGATACATTGTGAAATTCGATTAGTGGTAAAGGACGAGGAAGTATTTATGGCATAAGGAATATGAGGGAACCATAAGTTTATGGAGGGATTAAATTGAAAAATAATTATTCTCTGGTACCCCTTAGTGGAAAGGGAGGGAATTGGAGATTTGAAAACCTTAGATACAAAAATGAGAAGCGAATGGTGGATTTGTATGGTGCTTTGAAAGTGTGGGAAAATATCTGAGTTTAGGAAATTACAATTTTGCTTTTATCAAAAGTTTGATCATGAGAGATGACCGAAGGCAATTTTGTAATTTCCTACCCCTGTGTACATATATTATTCATACCACTCAGCCCTATTCTTCATCTTTCATGCCTTCTCTCTTCCCTCATGCCATGACTTTCTCATCTCTCATCTCTCACCCTTAACCCCATAAAGCCTCACTCTATCCCAAGCTCTAGAGCAGCTACTCTCCAGTGTGGGCATGATTGTCTAGCAACCAAACACTATGGGAGAGGAGCAAAGTTTAGGTACACCCCTAATTCCTTTCCTTTCTTTATATTTTCAGATATTGGGTATATAGGGCTGAAAATGAATTGGAAAGCAATTGTTAGAGCTTGGGTCTTGTTCCTAAATGTTCTTTGATGATTGTTAATGGTTTTGGGTCAAATAATTTGTGGAAATGATGATAAAAATATATGTTTTAGATGGAATTAGACCTATGTTAGATTTGGGGGTGAAATAGTTAGGTTTTTGGTTGAAAATGGATGATTTTGGTAATAAATCTTTGAAATAATGTAGATTTCAAGTTTGGGAATGTTTTCTAACATCTAAAATTGAAATTTGATAGAAAGAATCATGTAAAAGATCAAGAATTGAGTTGGGAATAAGAGAAAATTGAAAGGAAGCCAATTTTTGCAAATATAGGGCTACTAATCAATTTGCATTGTTGCAGGGGTGCTGCTGACTATTGCAGTGGTGGTAAAGTGCATATCGTGGTGTTACAGTGCCAGATTTGGTCCCTGTAGTGCTAGTTTCTAGAATTTTAACTATTCTCTGAGTCATTTTCAAATGGTCATAACTTTCTTGTTTAAACTCCATTTTTAGCAAAATATATATCGTTGGAAAGCTCGTTCAGTCTAGTTTCAAACGAGATAAGTTTAATTTGAAATTTTTTTACCGTCTAGGATATATGACAAAAAGAGTGACAAAAAATTAGAGTTAGTGACAAGAATTTCCCTACCTTATGTTTTTAACATGTTTTTACAGGGATGAATTATTTAATACATCTTACACATCAATTGGGACTAGCCAAGGTGAATAATCGAGGTGAGGGAACCTTTGCCTTTTCCTTGCTTGATTATGTTTTCTAGAATTAATTTTCTAGCACTATTAAATGATAACAATGAGTAATGTTGCTATAGGAATGTGCATGAGTACTCATGAATCCATTATGCATGTGATGCAAGTGAATAAGTTCATATAAGAATATGGAACTTGAATGGTAATGAAATTATACATCTTTGTGAAAGAAATGTTGAATGGTTATTAAAGGTTTTGACTAAGGGGTAGTTGTCGCGACAAGTGTATGTGATCTCTTGGAATAAATCTTTGGGCATTATTATGAGCATTCTTGTATGAATATATATGTGTATTTCCTGTGAAAACATGTCCATGTATTCATACCCAAATTTCAAAGGAACTTAGAAAGTGTGTAAGTGTATACATTCCCAACTACCTTAGAAATTTGTTAAGAGAGAAAGGTGTATGTACATACATGCATGCAATCCCAATAATTTAACTCTAAGGGGCATACATGTATGTACGTATGTATCAACTCATAAATTGAACATTTATGCTAGAAGGTATATATACACATATGCACATACATCAAATTTAATGTACGATGTCATCTAAAGGTATTAATATATATATATATATATATATATATAGGTAAAAAAAAAAGGTACATGCATCCTCTATCAATACGAACTAAGAAAGTAAAATGTGGCCCTTATAGTGTGTTATGTCTTGTGTATGATATTGGGAATTAAGGTAGTAATTAAAATGATGATAGTATTCTTGTGAGCATGACTTGATGAATGCATTGTTATTGTTATTGGAATGGATCCTATTTGTGTAGATGTATGAAAAGGGGTGAAATTGAGCATAATGATATATGTTGACATTCACCATGACTATATGAGACTGTAGATGGCTATGTATGTGTTATTGCGATATGTTTGAGCATTATGGTTCTTAGTGATTGGTTTGATTGTTGGCATGACCACGTATGGCTCGAGAGACTCATTGAGAAAGCATGGTACAGTGGTGGCCTCATATGGCTCTAGTTGTTTCGTTTGATTGACCAATGATATATTGGCACGACCGTGTATGGCTCGAGAGACTCATTGTGAGTCCAGTGAATACAGTACGATGGTGGCCTCATATGGCACTAGTTGTTTGGTTCGATTGAGCAACGATATATTGGCACGCCACGCATGGCTCAAGAGACTCATTGCAGGTCCAGTGAGCTCAGTATGGTGGTGGCCTCATATATCTCTAGTTGTTGGGTTTGATTGAGCAAGGGTATGTTGGCACCACCATGTATAGCTTGAGAGGCTCATTGTGAGTCTGATAAGCATGGTATGGTGGTGGCTTCATATGGCTCTGATGATTTGGTTGTGTGCTTGTTTTGTGATAATATGTGTTGTTTTGTGGAATATGGTGAGCTTGTGTTAGGGATATGGAAATATAGATGTGTCCCCATGTAGGTTATTTGGCTATCCTACTACATTGGTGCCATATAATTAATTTGTATATATATATATATATCCATGTATTTTTGCATGTATGGTCGGTCATATGCCCTTTGTTGTGGATGAGTGACATGGGTAAATATATGAATATATGTTTGTATATATGTGTGAATATATATGTGTATAGATGAGAATTATGGATAATTATACATATGGAACATGGTAATAGTGATTTGGGTTGGTGCTGATATTTGCATGACTAGTGTTGAGCCATATGATAAGTAATGCTTGTCCTTATATATTTGTGGTGGGAAAGTTAGCAGCGTTAAATGACAAGGTGCTTATGCATAATTTTCTATTTAGTTGCATTTCTCATTGTCATGCCCCCAATCTAGAAACATGACTAGCACAAAGGTGGACTTCGTCTACCACTATAAGCCTAACAACTACTTAACTAACACACTTTAGAGGAAAAATGCACAAGTTCCATTCCAATATAAAATAATAATTTAATTAGATAACCATGTTGCTTTTTGAGATATTCATCCCATTGCAAAATCATTAGTTTCAAGAAATAAATTAAAAATGTAAAATAATAATCAAAACATATATACACATCACATTTCCAGTCCTTGCAAAACCAAACAAGATTCTTAATTATTCTATCTAACTATAGAGTGATTCAACCCATCGACTCTATTATGATGAAGCCAACATCCCAATCAATGAATGAGGGATCTAGAGACTCTGTTACTCCTCATACAGAGATTCACCAACTACTTAAGGGACCTGCAAGGCTTACAAAAGAAAGGAAGAGTATAAAACTTAGTAAAGGAAATAACCAACTGAAAGGAATTACAAACCAAGCACCCTGTATAGGGGTGGAATTAATGGAAGACTCTACCAATTACCATTAGCTCATATAGAATATGTGGTCTAAATAGCCTATGCTCAAAATACATATAAGACTATCGATCCAAAACCATTACTATAGTTTAATGTAACCAACACTTTCCAACCAATCCAGAAATTCACAACACATATATAAATTATCACAATCAAGATATAGCATAAGTAATACCAGAAATCCATATTTCCATAAAATAAATAAGCGGTTACTATACTGGAGTCCACACACATATCACAAAAACAAATACGTAATACATACTTCCCATGAGGGAGAAACCAACCAATATAATCTGAAATTTCATGTAGTAATGAAAAGAATCAACCACGCAGTTATCCGATGCATATATAATTAACCATATAATGCAAATTCTTTTACAAGATTCCCATGAAAGGGTCAAATGGCACCATCCAACCACTTGCCTTATAGATATCCATATTTCACGAGTCCTCCCACAAAAAGGTTTAAGTGGCACTGTCACGACCCTAAAAGGGAACGAGAATGGCATGACACATAGACAATCCCATGGCTATAAGCCTGACTTGGAGACATGCATCACTCTTATACATCATCTTAAATCATAATTTCATACATGGAATTATATAAAAGATAACATCCAACTACCTGTTAGGTTCATCATGTTTCAATTCATTCCCAACAACATCTCTAAGGAATAAGAAGAAACATAAAGCAAAAGAATGATCACAAGGATTCATTTACATCATAATGAAATTTAATACATAACACATTTAAGCCTAGGTGACCTACTGACTACAAAGCACCTCTAGAATTTCAAAAAAGGATCTACAAAAGGAACAACCACTAACCCAAGGCACGAAGAGGGTTGGGATGATGAACCACCATTACTCTTTAAACAGTTGTCCCTCATGGGCAATATCTAAAATCATAAACATGGAAAATAGGGTGAGAATGAAATCTCAGTAAGTAGCTAACATAAGCATAAATAATATTTTTATAAAGAGAAACGTAAATAAAGGACTTCTTTTGGAAGGAATAAGACACTTCTAATCCTTAGCTTCATGTATAGTATATGATTTTTCATACTACAACATACTCATATTTACCCATTGAACCTTGCATCATTAACTTCTCGAGCTTCTATGAACTCTTAGCACATTGGCTTAAGCTCACCGAGCCCCCATGGTTGGCTCTCCATAACTCACCGAGCCCAAGGCTTCTATGAGTCAACAAGATTTAGTTGTCTTATGCTCACTGAACTTTTGAAGTCTTTATGAACCATAACGATAATAATTGATGTTGGCTAGGGTACACTGAACCCCCAAGGGGTTTCTATGTACACCACTAGCTCTCCATTATCTCATTCTTCACCCAACGAGCCCATGGCCTCTATGGGATTTATTGCAATTTCACAATAACTATTTACATGAAATATATACGATTTCATTATTTCAAGTAACACATATACCACATGTACTAAACATATTTGTCAATTTACTTTCTATGAATGGTAATTCTTAAATTTCTAAGATGTCTTGACTTTACAATTCCTTGGTTATATCTATCTCATGACTACTATCTCCTTTGAGATCACACTAAGATGCTTGGTCTCATTCAATTCTCATGAGCCATATAAATATAAGTAGCATTAACTATCAAAAGTAGTCGATATCCTACACTTGAGTAAGATTAACCACTTACCTTGGGTCTAACTTACTATTTTTCCCTTGTTGAGGTTGTAGAATAATGATCGAATAAGTTTTCAGGGAGGGTCCCAATTAATTTCACCACAAAAGGAGGGAAAAGAAATAGAAAATTGAGTTTAGAGGGGCGGAAACATCAACACATAGAACCAGAAACTAAATTCTAGAAGGTTAATGCTGGGTGCCTAAGCCGTGGAGCCGGGAATTAGCCCCCAGAATTTCAAATCCTTATCTGGTGTGCCAATGCCAAGCACCCAGGTCGTTGTGCCAGGCACTGGTACACCAGTAGCTCTATTTCTACTATTTATTTAGCCAACCACACCATCTCAAAAATCCTCCAATCTCTCCTGGTCTCTAAGGCATTAAATCTCTCAACTTCCTACATTGAATCCACCTTGATCAACACACAAAATCCTTAAAGAACATTTAATAAGGATGAATGCAGTAAGGAGGATTTAAGGTGGAAAATTGCACATCAACATCATTTATGGAGAAAGTTCAAAAATTTCAAGATCCAACTACTGCAAAACTTCTTAAAAATACTTTAGCAACTAAAAGCACAGTTGGGAGGGGAGTTTGAAGGCAAAATCGCACCTTAACAACACATATCTATGGGATTTCTACCTATGGTTCACAACCAGAACTAAAATCCTTTAAGAAGACTCAAACCCTAGCTATACATACCTTCACTTGTTGTCTTGAGCTATAAATAGGGACATGTTGCCAAGAGATATGCAAAGGAAGCTTGTAGGGGCCGAATAATGGGTCTTTTATGGAGATGGAATAGTGGGAAAGCTGAGCACAGTGCACACGAGATGCTTGAGACAGAAAAATGACTAAAGTGATGTTATGTGGGACTTAAATCTAATTATCTCTCTTTTCTTTTTCTCTTTCTTCTTTTTTTTTTGGTAAGGAAAGGTAGCTTAGGCTTAGAGATACTTGGAAGTCTTCCGAAGAGATAATCCATTTAACTCCCACCATAGCACCACGTTCATTCATAATCCCAAAGTAGTTAATTTCTCCTTTTTAACTTATTTCCCACCATAAACATCACAATCGAAAACACTAAATTTTTTTTAAAAAAATTTTGATCCCTCAAAGGGTTCTTCCACACCACAAGCATTTCCCTGAAATTCCAAAGCAACACATCCAAACAATACAATAGCAACAACAGGTAGGTCCCCCACAAGTACATGATAGACATCATTTTATTCACGGAACACATAAGAATTAGAAAAAATCACATTAAACTCAACCTAAGCATAATAATTATATGCACCACGATATTATACTAGATTGAACATATACAGAAAATAGCAGGTATTACAGGCTCCATCCAACTACTTGCCCATATAGATATAATTATCTTAGAAGAGAATAACACCAAATAATCCCATCATGCCATTGAAATGGTGGTTTAAAGCATGCATAATTTTTAATATAATATCATATATATTAAATAAATGAAGATATTCCCTCACTATAATGAATGCCAAGAGCATATATATTAACTTTGTTTAAATTACGTACCATCATCATTCCATCACTACACAACCATTCACAGTACGTATGCTACAATACATGCTTAATGCATAGGGGAAATTTCACATTCATGTATGTCACCATGGTCGATCATAGAACCTACACAAATGCTTATGCCACAACCTCATACCATGAACATAACATACCTAATCGTGATATGAATATTCCCATTCTTTGAATTCATATGCCATCCACAATAACATGGCTCATATAATTAGTGAGTCAAAATGTAATAATATAACATCCCAAACTTTCATAAGGAAATTCCTTATGAAATAAAAATAATCCTTGAGGATCTACTTGGAAATTTCTCAAATTGGCAGAAAAGTGGCAAAAGAAAGTGAGTTATGGATGGTGGAAATTATAGAAATTGAAATTTTTAGTGGAGTTTAGAATTCTTTGCAACCTAAGGACTTACATGAAAGGTTAATTTTGAGGGACTTGCCTTGTGCTATTTTAGCAATTGGAGAATAGGTGGCTAATGAGATAGTGCCTAGTGTCCTATTTCTTTTCATATCTCCTGAGAATTCTAGAAGCCTCACAACTTACACACACCATCAGGCCATACACACATTCATTATTTTTTCTTCCTCATGGTCTCTCTTTCTCTTTCGCGCGTCCCTATTTCATGTTTCCTCTCTTTACGTCTCCTTCCTCCACCCACATCAAAAGGGGTTACAAGGGTGGTTCTACAACCATCTCTGGTAAAACTCTGGCCACCCATAACCTCTATACCCTTTTAGAAGCTTCAAGGCTTGAGGTAAGTTGAAATCCCTCTTCTCTTTTCTCATTTTCGCATAGCTAGGTCCTAGAGTAAAATGTTGATGAATCTTTGGTGACTGGGAAGTTTTAAGCTAGATTAATGATCTAGAATCCTCCTTGGGGAATTGTTGAGGGATTTGAATAAAGAAATCTGAAGAATCCATGGTTTAGAACATTGAAATCATGACCCATAGTTCATGACAGAAAAATAGAGGATAGCTAAGGTTCTTGAGGAAATATTGTTAGATTTGGCTTTGATTCTTGGTTTTAATTCTTGATTTAGGTGTGTTTGTGTTTCCTAGTTATTCCTAGGTTAAAACCATGAAAAGAATCACTGATTTTGGTGAGAAATCAGGCTAGGTTTACAAGAAAATCGAGTGAAGATTGATTTTTGCAAGACAGCAAAGGTGGCTACTGCTCACCACCGTTACAGTAGTATCACTACTATCTACAATGGTGGGAATATAGGTCCACTGCTGTAGTAGTGCGAGATAACCACTGTAGTAGTGGGTGGCAAATAAGCCATAACTTAGGTGCTACAGCACCAATTTCAGCTCTACAGTGGTTGATTTGGGTACTTTTCTTCCAAATTTTGGTAATAATATCCTCCTTTCATACACGATTGCTAGGGATGGGCTCCGAGGCTCCGTGAGCTAGCAATTCCCTTCAACAATGGGCAAAATCATCGATGATTAGCTAGGAATCCAAGTAGTTAAATATACTTAGTTAAGCATGAAATGTTGTTAGTTTTGGTTCATCAAAACTCATTTATATGTGTATGACCTTAAATCATACTAGATTAATTTTCGCTATTTGTGACTGTAATACCTGTCAAATTTATATTTATATAATTGACAGTATTAAGGTATTTAAACATTTTTGTAGGAATTATGATATTTTTAATGCAATATTTAATAGCGTTATTTTTATTTTTATATTTCCAATCATTTAATTTCCATAAATTGGAGGAATACTTTTGGTAATTTATTTATAGAGTTGATATTATGTGATTGAATTGGATGATTTGTAGTGTTGTGGTAATTTTCTATAATGTGAGGAAGAGCAATTAATTGGAATTTATGTGATTTATTTGAGATATTGTGGAAGTGGGTCAAGTGAGTTAGGTGTAGGGTCCATGGGTCAACCCATGACCCACCACCCATATAAGGTTCTTTCTACCTTCTCCCTTCACTTTCTAACTTAGGCATTCTTAGGCTTTGGAGAACTTCCCATTTTCTCTCTTCTCTATCTTCATCCAACTTGTATTTTCACTGATTAAACTTCAGTTTCTAGTTGCTTTTAGCATCTCTGGACAATTCTAGGACTAAAGTTAAGATTGTATTTCATTAATCTCCTCTAAATCCTTGAATTTGCTCATGCCCTAGGTGAAGATAAGTTTTGGGGGGTTTTTCATGAAAACTGTCTTTTTGTCTCCTTTTTGGATTTGTTCGATTGGTTTTGTTATAATCTAGTTCATGGTGGTAAAATAAACTGGTTTCACGGCTTAAAATCCAAGAACATGTTCTTGGGAAATTTCTAGAGGATTTGGGGAAATTTGTGAAATTCATTCATTTTATATTTTAATTGTTCTAATTGCTTCATTAACTCTATTTGGACTAAGGAAATCAAAGAAAGAAGAGAAAGAGTGCAAATCATGGATTTTTGGAGGATTTCTCCCTAAAATTCATGAAAAACATCAAAAGGACAGAAAATCTAGGGCGCCAGACCCACTACGAAGGAATTACGCTTGGCACCTCATGCGCCAAGAGTGGAATCCTGGGCAGAGAGTTCAAGGCTTGGTGCCCCAAGCGCCAAGTACAAAATCTTAGGCAGAGTTTAGGCCTTGACACCTCATGCGCCACAAGTGGTACCCTAGGTGCCCTTGAGGCTGAAAAGTGGTTTTGGTGTATGTTTCAAAGGGAATTTTGAAGGATCCTTGATGTATATTTATTGGGATTCTTTTAAGTGCTTTGGTAGAATTAATTGGCTCTATTTCGGGACCACATGTACGGTAAAACTTTGTTGAGGCAAAGGTGAGTGGTGGACCTTGCCAAAGTTATTTTATTTCAAGTACAATATAAATACATCCTCCCTCATTATGGAAAATAAGTTATTTATCTCTTTAATTGATTATACACATTGGAAAGTAAAGATTGTGTATGGAATATTTATTATGGTTGTGATGTGGCGTGTTGTGTATTGATGTTGTTGCATTCATTCATGACACCTAACACAAATGTAAATGTGTGGGAAAGCAGAGGCTTAGTCTTCTTCATAAAGTGGAATATTCAGAGGGGGTTAACCTTTGAAATACACTCATTGAGGGTTGGTCTTCAATGAGTAGAGTGGGCAAAATATGGCAAGCATTACATTTGTTTTATTACATATTGGTAATCTATTGTGGCTATTTAACGTTTGTTGTATATTTGAATAATTTCCATTGGTCGCGGTGAGTTACGTTATTTGTACTTGTGCACTATAATTATTTTTCTGCATAGTCGATTGCTCATTGAGTTACTCTTTTCAAATATAGAGACTAAGGAAGACGAGTTTCCACTGGAGAGTTAGCAATGCTTTTGGAGTTAAACTTCTCTATGTCTGTAGGTTCATGGAACCAAATTTTGACAAGTGTAGGATAATACTTTGTAGTCTATTAGGCCACCTAGGCTTCGGGTAAGAAATTGTACATTATAAATTCGGCTGTAATTTATCCTTGTACTATTACTACCGCGTTCTAATGTAGTAGAATTTTCTATACATATGTGTATGTATAATGGTCTACTTTTATGATAATAACTGGTTTATATACTGTTAGTTGTGGATAATTAGAACTGCTTGCTATGGTATTACAATATTCACCCATATTAAATGGGTTTAATTTTTGGGGTGTGACAATGACAGACATAAAAGTGTCATGTATTCAATGATTTATTTGATTATGTAATGATCCTTCAAAGAGAATGAGTATAAAGTGAAATGGCATATAAGAACATGTGTGACCTTATGTAAGAGAGGGTAAACTCTTCTTAGAAACTTATGTTAATGCTCCAAGAGACTAGCATGATAGTATGAAGTATTTGCATATATTATGCCTAGAAATGTATGTATTTTTTTTATGAAAACCCATAGAAAAGGAGTTAGAAATACTTAGGCATGTTAAGAATTTCAGGAGTTGAATCTCGATGGATAGTCACGTTTGTTTAGAAATGTATGGCACTTGAAGCAAAGTGTCATTAAGGAAATTACCAATGAGGGTTATTGAAACTACGAAATAATAACCTAGTCAATGTGTTGCCTAATAAGAAGGAAGGATTAGAAGAAACATATTTGTATAGTATGATATTAACAACACCGACATGTATTGAGAAAGGGTGAAATATTAGAATGTAAGGCAACTAAGGGTGAGAGCCTTCCTCCCCTATAGTTTTTTGCATCTTTTTTCATGTGTTATAGCCTTTTTTGTTTAGAAAATTTCTTTATGTCATCCCTCACAATCTCTGTGGTGGTTTGAGGTAAAGTTGAGTTGCATTCAAGGTGATGGGATGTGAATCTCCCTCTCGCAATTTCCTATAGTTCCTTTTCAATTTAAGGAATTTAGGAATATTTTGTACATAGGAATAAATTAAAATATAGCTACGCTTATGTGGCAAGGTCTTGAATGTTATATTCTCATACCCTTGTGAACCTATTGGAATTGGCTAGTGATATAGGGTTTTATAAATTCATTTGAACCTATTTCTCTTTATACCTTGCTGAACTCTACGGTAATTATTGTTATAGTGAGGAGAGAAGGACAATGTATCTCTCTTGATTTTATCTTGGGTTTATGTTCAACAATGTAAAAACCCTTCTAATTAGCCAAGAATGGTAATGGTTAACCTATTAAGTAGTAGGTCATGATTTACGATGACAATTTACTAGATGTAATTAAGAATGAAAAACGAGATAATTCTTGTTCTATGAAAATTTACAAACCATGTTGCTTTTTGAGATATTTTTCCTACCACAATGTCATTAGTTTTAAGAAATAAATTAAAGTGTAAAATAATAATTGAATCATATATACACATCACATTTTCAGTCCATTCCAAAAATAAACAAGATCCCTAGGTGTCCTATATAACTATAGAGTGACTCAAGCCGCTGACTATATTATGACGAAGCCAATATCCCAATCAATGAATGGGGATCTAGAAACTTTGTTACTCCTCATACGGAGACTTGCCAACTACTTGAGGGACCTGCAATGGGTACAAAAGAAAAGATGAGTATAAAACTCAATGAGGAAAACAATCAACTAAAAGAAATTACAAACCAAGTATCCCACACAACGGTGGAATTAGTGGAAGACTCCACCCATTACCATCAGCTCATACATCATACGTGGTCCAAATAGCCTATGCTCAAAATACATATAAGACTGTCGATCTAAAACCATCAATATAGTTCAATGTAACCAACACTTTCCAACCAATCTAGAAATTCACAACACATATGTAAATTATCACAATCAAGACATAGCATAAGTTATACCAGAAATCCATATTTCCACAATAAATAATCAGTTACTATATGGGTGTCTACACATATATCACATAAACAAATACATAATACATACTTCCCATGAGGGAGAAACCAACTATTATCATCCGAAATTTCATATAGTAGTGAAAGAATCAACCAAGTAGCTATGCAATGCACATATAATTAACTATATAATGTAAATTCTTTTACAAAATTTCCATGAAAGTGTGAAATGGCACCATACAACCACTTGCCATATAAATATTCATATTTCACAAGTTCTCCCATGAAAGGGTCAAGTGGCACCATCCAATCACTTGTCCATGGAGATACCAGTATTTCACAAGTCTTCCCATGAAAGGGTCAGGTGGCACCATCCAACCACTTGTTCGTATAGATATCAATATTTCACAAGTCCTCCTATGAAAGGGTCAAGTGGCACTATCTAACCACTTGCCCATATAGATATAATTATCTCACAAGAGAATAAAACCAATTGCTTCCATCATGCCATTGAAATGGTCATTTAAAGCATGCATAATTTTTAATGTAAAGATCACATGTATTAAATAAATGAAGCAAGTCCCTCACTAATAAATGTCAAGATCATATATATTAACTATGTTTAAATCACGTACCATCATCATTCCATCACTACATAACCATTCACAATACCTATGCCAATGGGGATGGAATGAAGAAATCTAATTTTTTTTAAGTGTGGGAAAGGGGTTCATTGTTTAAATATTGCCAATCAGTCCCTCCACAATTCTTTTCTTGGAATTTAGGTGGAATTCCAAATGCAATTTGGCCAAATTACCCACACAACCAATCAAATTGCTCATTTATTAAAATTACTCCCCACACTTAGCAAATATTCACTTCAACATTTCATTTAATTCTCCTATACCCTTATTTCCCAGAAATTATAATTTTACCCCAACATTTCATATTCTTTCAACTGGGTGCCTCTCATTAACCTTTCAACTATACTCAAATTTCTCTAACTCATTACACATATCCTACCCCTTATTGTCCATCATTTAAAACATCATATCTAGCATATGCATATGCAATAAATTCAAACACATACATCCATTTTCATTTTTAGCATGCGAAAAATTTTCCATATCCAAACATACATTTGAAAAACCAATGCACTAATAACAATTATAATTTTTATTATCCAAGGCATTATAAAAACCATGGGTATTACAATTATGTTTGATTCTCATGTTTAGTATGCATAGTTTTATGAATGTGTTAGTTAAGGTTATCTTGATGAGTCTATGGATCAGACTTATCCCTTCACAGTTTCAGGTACATAAGCTTGGTAAATTTATCTGTTTGAGTAGCAAGGATGTCTCCCCATTGTTCGAGGTAAGGTAATTTCTGTCTATTTAAGTTTATTCTTACTAGTATGCTCTGTAATTGGGTAGGCTATCATGTTGCACATTTAAGATAGTGATAAGCACTGTGTGGCACCACTACTATAATCGTAAGCCTAGCTCATTCTATACATTCACAAATCCAACCAAGAAGTCAAATAAAAATAAAGTAAAACAATTCCAAAATTTCTCCATTTATAATAAATCCTTTTGTGTACAAAATCCATGTTAACATAAAAACATGTTTCCAAGCCTTCCCCTCATATCATTAGTCCTAATAGTTCAAAGGGAATGTTCCAAAATACAATGTATCAGGATATCAAGTTTAGTTTACAAAATAGAATATTATAACACGAAATCATACAAACGTCACCCTAGGAGTTTTAGCCAACTACAGAGCTTGATGCATCCCAGAATACCTTCATGAGACAATAGAACTAACCCTGTTAAGACATAATTGGAGATGAGGTCCTACTACTCTTTGCTTGGAGGCTCATCGGCTATTGAAGAATCTGCAAGAGGTACAAAGAGAGGGTGAGTAAATTATACTCAATGAGGAACAGAAATCACAATAACTAAAGTACTTACTATATACCTCTTGTAGAGTTCAAACCAAATTTAATTCCCTCCAACAATCAAAACAAGTGTGTGTAAATCAACCAACATGAACAAGCAAGTATGCATATAGGTGCAAGTTTACTAGCACTACACCATCCGCCTATCACATATGGCTAAGTCATATCATATAAACATTCAATAAGATTTCCTATAATGGGTTAAGTAGCACCATCACCAATCACTTGTCCGTATAACAATTTAGTTTAGGATTCCCTACAATGCATCATCACAAGCAATCATGGTAATCTTATTCGTTAAAGTGGCCACACAGGCTCCTATATCATCTCTTATAATCACAACTCAATTCCAATGATAATAAAAGAAAATCATCCTATGGTATGACCTAGCACAAGTCAAGCAAAAGTAATTGAATTCTACTTCATCAACCAATAGGGTTGCTCTTTTCTAAAGTCTACAGAAGATAATGCCATGAGATCTCATCATAAAATTAAGTTTAAAGAAATTTACATGTACATATATGACAAATTAAAGTACACCTGACACAAAGAGATGAAGTTAGTCCCTCAACTCGGGTTTCAGGTTACCAAATTTGATGATAAGCTTGAGAAGGGTTGTTAGAATGTTGTAGGATAGAAACCTTAAAAATTAGAATTCTAGAAAGAGGTTTAAAACTCATAAAAGGGAAGATATCCACCATTGCAGCACCCACATTTAGTGGTGTAGCACCGGGAGATAGAAACAAAATTCACTCAACAGTGCCTGCCACAACAACACCCAGGACTAGTGCTATAGCGCCAGGCATAAGAGCTTTTCGTCACTGTAGTGCCCAACTCTTGAAGCACTTTCGTGCTTTTTGTAATCCATCACTATAAGGTCTAGCAGCACCACTACAGCTATGGCCTCTGCTCTGTAGCATATATTTGCTCTCTTTTGACACCAAAGGACATGGTTTACACTTCCAAACCTCCATAGAAAGCTACAAAATCATTCTTAAGTGTTAATAGAGACAAAACTGAGTTAGGTCCTTGCCCAAATCAAAAGAAACACCTCGGTTGATCAAATATTTTTAAAATTCCTTTCTTGACAGTAAAGATGCACTTATGACAACACCAACAAATTTCTCACCATCTCTCTTTAATAAATGGACCTCAACCACCCATAGGTCACCATTCAATTAACAAAAGTGTTTTCATAAGGCTATGGAAGGATTTGAAGATATAATTGTCACACCGCCCAAATAGGGTGTGTGACTGGCACGGTAGTGAAGCACACACATACTAAAAGCCTGACTCATCCACCTATATTTAACATCATAGCCTCTAAAACACAATTATCATTTTTCATACATGATCAATTTAAATAAAATATTACATTAAACTTCAGATTCTTTCATTGAGCAATCCACAAAAATAAATCTGAAGCACTTAAAAATCACATATTTTAGTTACTTGATCATCATTCAACTTCAATTACAACACAATCAATCCTCCTAGAAGTCTCATGTGGTCACAGAGCAACTGCTAGAATACTTAAATAAATAGAACAAAATGGTTCACAAAGAGAGATCAACCCTAAGAATAAAGGGAAATTAGTAAGTTGGAGAGCCGCTACTTCCCTACAATCCCTTCTGTTGCGACATTTGACTCTAAAAGGTGACCAACATAAACAAAGTAAGTAATTTAATTACTCAGTGAAGGTCTAATCAAAGTAAGGAAACAATAACAATGCTTATAATTATGTACACTTCAGTATATAAGCTATCACACCACATCATCTAGAACTCAAAAACCAAAAATCGATCTTGCCACAATTACCATATAAAGAATGTAATTAAATATTCAAAAAAATAAATAAATGAGTAATTGAATAATCTTTTCTCTTCCTTATATCTTTTCTTGGCCTAAGACCCAAATTATACATATACATGTCTCATATGCATACCAAAACCTTCATTCGTATTTCCTAAAGAAATGCCTCCAATTGGTTACCGCAACTATGCTACTATAAACAACCACAAAAAGGGGACAATGTATTATATTAAATCATTAATTCATGAAATAAAAATAAAAGATAACCAATGACCTATATCTTTCACCTTCCATAATCCAAACTAAATAAATCCACAAGTTATGCCAAGCATAAGTTCAAGTTCCGTACTGAATAAGTAGCAATTATAATCCTAAATGACTCTTTAACATTAATATACTTCACCCAAGAATACCAGTAAGCAAATATGTATATAAGTATATGAGTACAGGAAACTATACCACAACCAACCATTTCCATAAGGAAATATATAAGATGTTATACATACTAACAAAGTAATTACAAATAGATAGCCCATCCTTATGATGCCTCTTGGCTTAAACGTCAAAGCTATACGTATGTCCCATATGTATACCTAACCCTATCCTTATACCTTCGATAAGCCTCCATATGTGCCAGTACCCAGCACCATATCATAAAATAACATGTGTCAATACTTGACACCATATCATTAAATATCAATGCAATTACCTAACATCATTTCATTAAATAACATGTGCCAATACTTGGCATCACATCATTAAATATCACATGCCAATACCCAGCACCACATCATTAAATATCACGTGGCAATACCCGACACTACATCATTAAATATCACGGGGCTAATTCCCAGCACCACATCATTAAATATCACGTTCCAATTTCTGGCACCACTTCATTAAATATCTACAAGTACCGATGCCTGGCACAATTAATCCATTATAATTATATAATAACACACCAATAAAGAACTCCCCAAGGTAAAGCACAAGAATAATAAATCAATTTTATATAATATTCCCATATCAATAACCATAGTAGGAATCACATATTGGAGAATATGTTCTATGCCCAACTAAGACAAGAATGGTCCAACATGAAATAACTTCCAATGAATCCAACACAAGTATAAGATGACTATGGGATGATGCCCAATAATAGAAGTGCTTGTGATAAAAAATAAAAGCCAATTAGGATGCACAGTTTCCAGTATCAATATTCAAACCAAATGGATCCATGATCATGTATATGACTAAAGTTTAAACTCTTATCAACTAAAATAAACCACCATATCTCAAGATATCATAAGAGAGTGAGTGTGTAGGCCATAAACTTAGTGAGTGAACATTCAACCATTACAATAATAGTTAATAGTGTAATAGTAAAGAATGATACGAACCTAACTAAGTAAAAATACATCATGATCAAAATTCATACCAAGTACTTGATCCCAACATTTAAACAAAATGTACAACCAAATTACTAAAACAAGGCAATACATTTTGTTGTTACTCTAGCTAAAAAACTTAACATTTACATATTCTCTTAGTAAGACTATCCATAATATGGAATAGATAAGATACTATACATACTGAAATGCCATAAATTCATGATTTCAATTTATGAAAAGGGAAGTTCATAGTTCCCTATAATTTATCACAAGTTATTATGGAAGGGATGTTAATATACTTACCTTATTGTGGTACCAATTCCTCTAGAATCCACCAAAGCATGAAATGACAACCTAAGTGTTACCATTTCTTTGTAGATGACAGTTTCATTCCTCATAAAGTTTGGAAGGAAATATAGTGATTGTAATAGAAGAAAGTAAGAGTCATCTTCACTCACCTTGGGGTAGCCCATTTACCTTAACAATCATCCAAGGATGAATGGAGTGCTGTAAAAGAACTCCTTAGGGACAAGGGATCACAATTAAGCAAAACAAAGAAAATTATGAAGGAAAAGAAGGTTCTTCGCCCTTATGACTCCTTTATTTCCTCTCATAGGGATGGGGTGAACCACCATGAAACCAACCACAAGAAATATTCATCATTATACCACAATTCCATTTATAACATACACCCATATTTTCAGCACAACATAATTAATACAAACATCAATCATATTTGTCTCTAACTAGCATCATCATCAACACATACATTTTCCATTGATCTCTTTCATCATCATCAACACATACTTGAAAATAAATTAAACAACGTACCACTTCAATGTTGCCTCTATGATGCATGATGATAAAGATTGAAGAGGAATGAATGGGAAGATGTCATCACACTCACCTTTAATATGACACTAACTACCTTTATTTTTGCAAGTTGTTAATGGAGAAGTGCTAAAAGATGACTCCAAAGAATTTCCTAAAATACAATTTAAAATGGAGATAGAAGAGTAAATTAAAAATTGAATTTTTAGCAAGATAAAACTAGAATTTTTATAGGAAATTTGCTGTTGTAATGTCACATCCCCAAAAAATGTGATCAGCACAATAGTGAATTTCCTTCACATAGTGAACCTAATAGACACAACAATTTAAAAAAAAATCTCAACACTATGCATTCCCAACTACATGTTCACGTTGTTCCAAGTTCTAAAACTAAATTCTTATCATTTCAGCATTCATAAATATTCCGTACTCCATATATATATATATAGTATTCCAACTATTATCATAATAAAATGAGGAAATAAATAATTCTGTAATATTTTCAAATCAAAACATCATCAAGGTTTTAGTCTTCTTACAATGAAACCATAAAAAAAAATAAATAAACGTCATATTTACACATAGTCCATCCACAAAATCCTAGGAGGCTTATGCGATCACAGAGCAACTTCTAGAGTTTACAAAATAGTAGAATACAAAAGAACCAACCCAAGATACAAGAGGGTCGGTATGATAAACCCGCTACTCTCCTGGACAATCCCCTGCGTCAGCCACGGACTCTGAAATGTTGTAAATAACAGGATGAGTAATGGAATACTCAGTGAATGGATAACATTATCTATCGAAAGTAAATTTCACATCTAGTATCATAGAGATATCAACGATTTATAACTCACATCAGTTACGAATAATAAATGACATAAAAATTATACAGTGCATAACACAAATTCTGTACCAACCGGGTCGTCCACGGTACCAGTGGATCATTGCCTGCAGCCCCCTAGCTGCATCCACCCTTGTCTCTCCATGAAAGAGGTATCTCCACCCTTATAGCTCTTTTAATTCCTCCCATGGGGTGCATCACCACAAAAACATATTAATATTCAATCATCATGCAAGTATTCACACATCTTTAATGTAACAACAGTAGTATTTAACATCAATCTTTAAGTGTTCTATAAGAATTTCTATTTGATTAATTAAAAGATTTTAAGATCCATAATGCTTTACAAATTATGGTTATTTAAATACCAGAAATATAAATCCTTTATAATGAATACACAATATACCATCTAAGTTTACCTTCACAAATTTTCTTTATGATACTTAATGATAACACTTTTGAAGAAGTGTAAATAGGATAATGCCATCACACTCACCTCAAATGTGGCACTAACTACCTTTGTTTTTGCAACTAAATTATGGGAGGTGTTAGGAAATAACTTTCAAGGATTTTCTAAAATGCAAATAAGATGAAAAATAAAGAATACATTAGAGTTAGACCTTTTTGTAAGTAGAATAGAGTATATAAGAAGTATTTGTGCTATCATAACAAGGGAGTTTTACTGTAAAAATTCTGTAGAATTTCCTTGTGTTATCCAGCCACTAAATAGCAGTGAATTCCGTAGAATTTTCCCTGTTTTACTGTCCAAACTGTTAACCACCTTACAGGACCATTCAGCCAGCATAATGACCAATAATACAGTTTAAAGTGCAGAAAAATGTGGCCCAAAACATCTTATGACCATTTCAGAAGTAAATAAACATAAAACTCTCTCTTTCTGATGGCTCTTCCCAATTTCCCAGCTCTCTAACAACAATCTCCTTCCTTTCCATCCTTTCTATGGAGAAAGACTTCTAAAAAATATCACTAATTAAGAATTTGTGGCATGATAATCACTTTGTCTTACTAAACTAGAATTTTTTTGTACCCCTTTGATCTAAGGTTTATAGATAAGGAGAAGAAGAAATGGAGGAAGAGAAAATGAATTTCAGGTAACTTAAAGCTTGTTTACCTTGTGTTTCTTACTGAGCTTGGAAGGAGCCTAGGTGAAATCTTCAATCAATAGGAGAAAAGGAAATTCCAGCGTGAACAGAGAAGTGGAGACCAGAAAAATAAAGAAAGAGTAATTATTTCTTATATATGTAAGTGGCTTCACGCGGCCTGGTGACTGGGTTCCAAGTTCAAAGTTTGGACAGAGAGTTCGGGTGTTGGCACCTTAAATGCCCTGTGTGGCGCCTGAGGTGCCTTCTATTTAGTGCCAGGCTGAAAGTTGAGGTCTTGGTGCCTGAGGCGCCCTACGTGGCTCCTGGGTGCCAGCCATCAGTTTACTCGCATTTCCTCATGAATCAAAATTAGATCCTAAACACAATTATGCACAATAATTGGTCTCAAATAGCAATAACTCAATCACAAAATAGATTTTAATTAAGCCACCTAAATTCTACTATGAAAACATAGTAGCACACATAAAAATAAAATAATTTCAACAATTTTAACATAGTATAAATTTCATATTCCAAAACTAATGACATCCCAAAGGACTAGAATATTACATGTAATAGCCAGAAAAATGCCGGGGACTAAAATTCTGCAAAATTCACACCTAAACAGTAAAACAGCGCATCAGTGAATTCTGCAGAAATTTTCCCCTAATTCATGCTTTGTTTTTCATCTCTTTGCCGTCCATGAGCTCCCATTCATCTCTTATCCATTTCCCTCCCTGATTTGGACATTCTAAGTCTAGATTTATCATCACAATCATCCTTGAACAACTTAGAAACTAAAATCAAACTAATACCATTTCTTTCATTCTCTCTTTCGTTCTCAAGACCCACCGATGCCATCCTTTTTTCATTTCCTTCCTCTTTACTAGAAATGCTCCTAAATGCTCACTAATCAAGAACTAATAATGGTGGAACCACTCCCTTCCTTCTTAAGTCAGAAATTCCCTATCTTTGTTATCTAAGGTTCTTGGCAATTGAAATAAAAAAAGGAAAGAAGAAGAAGAAGAAGAACCCACTTACTTGAACCTCCACCAATGGTTGAAGATGGCATCCTAGTAGCAGTAGAAAATAATTGAACTCTGTCACTAACCGGTCAGCGACAAATTCAACAACAGAAACAATCCATCTGTGAAACTTCAGTCGAAAATGATTTGAGACAGAATTTGGGACGGATCGGCTATGGAATTTGATACAAAATTTTTTTTTGCTATGTTATGTTTTTCCTATGGTGATATAAGATGACTCATAAATAAACCCATAATTAAGCAATTAAGCATAGAAATGTTACAAGAGGACTAAGAATCTTTTTTTCTTTTAAGAAAAAGAACGTACAATCACCTGAAATAAGGTAAGACAAGGTGCTCCAAATCTTCAATTTTGAAACTACTATGGTTTTCTAAATCCAAAAAGAGGTTTTCCTGGGCCAACTGAAATACAAAGCCTTTCTACTGCTATACTTCTTGGTATAGTACCAACATCTTTTGTGATTTTATTTCCTTGAAACCACAGACGGCTAAGTCATTGATGAGATCATGCATGAGGAGCGTCTCTTTAATTATAACACCTTCAAGTAATATTTTCTCCCCATTAAAGTGATTTTTTATTTTTTGGGAAAAACTGAGCATTAAGCAAAACATTTATTCAAGTGTGATGGAAGATAAATATATTCACAAAGCAAGTGGAAAATCATCATTTTGTTGAGGTCTTCATTTCTAAGTGCATGCTTGGCATGAATACACCAACAATTTTCTTCTGAAAGTTATTGCAACTTATGAATAGGAAATGCCTGTGGTATGTTGTTATAATGATCTTGCTTCCCTTTTTTTTTGTTTTAAAAAGGGTTTACTACATTTTTCCAATCATTATATTTCTCATCCCAAATGTCATATAACATAAAAAAAAACTTTTTGTACTTAAACTACTTTTTTAGTTCAACCTAAAGAAAATCCAGATTATTACCATTACAAACTTTGGAAGTGACGGACTCTTCAAAAACAAAAAGAAAAAGAAAAAAGTAATAGACTCGAGAACATTCTTGCACTACAAGAAATACAATAATCAGTGACGAAAAATTTGATCACTGATTCAATGGAACTATCAACGATGGAAAAAATCCGTACATGAAATTTTGGTCGCAAATGATTTAAGACGGATTTAGTATTCATCTCAAAACTAGCAACAGAATTTTTCCGTTGTAAGTAAAAATTGGGAATCTGTGACGGAAAATGTTCCATCACTAATAAAAGACAAATATTTCCATCTTTGATTTGAAATGGATTTAGAGATGAAAAATTCCATCGCAAATTTTTAGATAGGTTTTTTTTATATATATTTAATTCAACGTTAATTTCGAACTTGATTTGAAACTTGTGAACAAATAGAAATATAGCTAACAAGCACTAGTCAACAAGCACTAGCCAACAATTATAACATTTAATTACATCAAGAAAAATTCTATATAAAAATAACAGCTAAAATCAAAATTTCACTAGCCTTATTTACTTCAAATTCTGTCCAACATATATATAACCATAAAATTATACATATATACAACAAAAGTAACAAAGCTAAACTCAAAATTACAAGAGATCTTTATTGAAATTATTCAATAAACTCATTATTTTTGCTACAATGTAGAGTATAAACTCTTACTAAAACTGATAGCTAAAAAAACACCCAAATCTTAACACATAAAAACTCAAGCTATTATTCATGAGATTTGTTCCGTTGTAATTCAAACATTACATAGGTTCATATCTTCAACTGAGAAGAAGCATTCAAGTAACTAGTGTAAACTTAGTGAATAAACTCTAAAAACAATAGAGTGAAGAATGAAATTGTCACGACCCGCTATCCTGGCCCATGACTGACACAGTAACGATACTCCTATTGTTTTAAGCCTACCCATTGTTACTTCCTAGTCTGTTTGGTTTTATTTTGTGGAAGTGTATAGATTATGAGTTCATTACGCACATATGAACATACTCAAACACTCACACAACTTGAAGAGGACGTACCTGGCATCCTTGCCGCTCACATTCTGTACGAATATATGAAAGTAAGTAAACAAGCACACTCAATTAGTTTTAGAAAGAAGGTGTACCTGGATCCCTCGCGATCCCACCTTTGTTCATTCATATATGAATATATCTAGCACACAAGGTTTCAAGTTTAAATTCTTTATGCGGGATGGGACATTTAAGATCACGAATTACATCCCAAGAATTCTTATTATAAGTCTTAGTAAATATTAATAATAAATTTGATTAGCAGAAATCTCATATTCTTAATTAATATATTTAGTTGATATTAAGGTTATAGTGATAATGGGGTTATAATAATAATAGGCTTGTAATAATAATGAGATTAATAATGATAGGCTACTAGTGAAGTTTGTAATAATAATAATGAGTATAGTGAAATAAACCTTATAATTACCCCCTAATAGAATAAATAATTTAACTGGTTGGAAAGACATCACACCATTTCACAACTTCTAGTAACACCAAGCCTTTAATTATAATATTACTAGGTCTAAAATAATTTTTTAGGATTTAAGAAATGTAATACCCGTTAATTTCGGAATATAATACGCTTAAGAGTATTTTAGAATTTTACAACGTTACTTTAGTTATTTATTTTGGTCATATTTAATTTTCATATTTAATTGTTCTCTTTGAATATTATTTATGAAAATTGAGTTAAATGACTGGACTAAATATTTGCACAATGTGGGATATATTCTGAGAATGGTGAAATTCATGGAAAAGTGGTTTCAGAATGGTCAATTAGTCCATTTATTGTAAATTGACTGGATGAGTTTAGATGTTGGGTTATGGATACCCATGGGTTATTCAATAACCCATTAGAAATATTTAATATAAAGCTTCAATAGTAACCCCCCTCATTTCTCACTCAACCGAAGGAAGACTGAAGTTTGCTTTCTCTCGTTTTCTTCATCCTCTTTTCAAATCCTTTCCTTGATCTTCAGAGTTTTGATTGTTTGTTCGGTTCAAAAGCTTTGTAAGGATCAAAGGTAAGCTTTAATCTCATTATTTTCCTTAAATCTAAGTTTATATGGAAGATTAGAGGAGGTTTTGTTCTTGAAGATTTTGATGATAATTCGTGAATCTCAGTTGTTTTAGAAGTTATATTTGAGTTATAATCGGTTAAAAGAGTTGAGATTCTGGTTTTGAATCAAAAGAAAGGAAAGGATGAATTTTTTTAAAGATTTTCTGCAAAATTCGAAGTACTGTAGCAACTGGAAATCTGGAATTTTTCTTCGAGTTACTGTAGCGACCAGAAATTTCGGAAAAAAATCTGGAAAATTTTCTTCGGGTATTGTAGCAGTTACTGTAGTGTCGGGCAGTCAACGATACTATAGCAGTCAATGTTACTGTAGCGAACCGGCACTGTAGCCAACCGTTACTGTAGCGAACTGGCACTGTAGCAAACCGTTACTGTAGCAATCAGAAATTTTTGCGTATTTTCGTGATTTTGTTTCCTTTCTTATGTTTCCTTGTAATATATTTTACTAGGAAATTTTCCTACACAAATTCTAGTGTGGAACAAGGTAAACTTGGACAAACATCAAGGTGAGTGAATAACCTTGCTCAGCTAATTTGATATTACTAGTCAAAGTACAATATAAGTCCCATTTACAATATTATTTGGATAATAAGCAATCAATTTTTCATATGGGAGTATATGATGATCGGTAGAAATAAGAGTATGTAGAAATTATTTTATTTCATGACAATTGTACTATGTGATCAATTCTCACTATCATGTTAATGAGTAAAGATCTACGGGATCTAATACACGAGTTTGAAAGGGTTAAAGTCCCATACTACTCAGTGCATATCTATGAAACCTATACACGAGTTGAAAGGGTTAAAGTCCCATACTACTCGGCGTATATCTAAGAAATCTTATACACGAGTTTGAAAGGGTTAAAGTCTCATACTACTCAGTGCATATCTATGAAACTTATCCACGAGTTTGAAAGGGTTAGAGTCCCATACTACTCGGTGTATATCTATGAAATCTTATTCATGAGTTTGAAAGGGTTAGAGTCCCATACTACTCGATGTATAAGACAATTAATTATATGAGTAAATGTGGTATTTGTACTTTTGATATTTTATATAGTACATTTATTTACTTACTGAGTTTTTAAATAAACTCACACTCCCTATGATTATTTTTTTCAGATACAGAAAACAAAGAACAAGAGTATCCGTTTGAAGATTAGAAGCCCCTTGGGATTATTCTCTATTTCTGTCTGGTGGGATACTAGTACTTATTAATGTGGATACTAGAAACGCTCTGTACTTTCTATAGGTCTCATAGGCTTGCGATGAGATAGAAATATCAGACTATGTATGTCTATATTTGCTTATCAGATGAATATAATTCTGTAGTGTGGAATGAATGATTAAGGTTGAATGTAAAACCTTACAAAATATATGTAAATAACGTATGTTTGAGAATTTTATCAAATGAGTAGTATCTTTTCACATGCTCAATTTTTGGGATGTGACAAGAAAATAACTTTTTCTCTAGTCTTTTAGAAATCATTACACCACCCTACCTTTTCATGTTTACTCATGACAATGACAATTTTTAATTGAAATCCTCTTGTAATTGAACTTAGAAAAACATTATAGCACCTCAATAATTTTTTTTATAAAATAATTCTTATAATATATCTCAAGAATTACTATACACCTTAATCAAGATAATAATAATTCTTAATAAAATAATAATGCTTCTTAACAAAACAATTCACAAGGAAGAATAATAAAACAAATTTAATAAAGTAATTCCTACAAGCTTTTAATAATACCTTATTCATTATAATAATAATTCTTAACAAAATAATTATCAAGGAAGAATAATAAGATGGTTTTGATAAAATAATTCCTATATGCTGTTAATAACACCTTATTCATCATAATAATAATTCTTAATAAAACAATTCCTATAAGCTTCTAATAAAACAATATCCTTACATCACTTCCTTGTGATTTTCATAAATAGGAAAAGAACATTCACACGGAAGGGATCACCCCATAACAAATGTGGATTCACACAGCATGCATGCAATTATACCATGCCAATCTAGTCTGAAATGTTATAATATGAAGAAGAAAGATCACGCTTCATAATAATACGAAGCTATTTATAAAAATACCCAATTTACCAAATATCAATTAATCAGATAATTGTCTAATTAATAATGTTGTAGCGTATTTGTTGTAGCATTTCATAATAGTAATTTAACTAGCTAATAAAAACATCTGAATGAAATAGTCGAACATCCCAAAAAAACCCTAGTGTCCTAATGAATAGAGCTCCTAAAGACGTGAATCAATATGAAAAACACCAAACTTACCCAACAATGGGAAGATTCCTTACTGAACAGCCCACTACTCTTCAAGAGGTTCCTCGTCACGAGATCTTACAAAAAAAAAAGGAAAAACGAGCATGAGTTACAAGAACTCAATGAATGTATGGTAACTTAATAATAAAATCAAAATACACAAATAACTACATTAATGAGCCCGAAGGCCATGAATTCAACCAAGAATACAGATAAGGAAACATATCGGAACAATTAGCAATTCCAATGCCAAGTAACAAATGCATAATAGGGTATGGCACTTGTCACAAGGAGGGGCCACCCTGGGAGTAATTGCTCAACCTCTGGCTATAACGTCTGCTAAAATAATACTAATTTTATACAATTTAAGAAAATTTTAGTAAATATCTTGTAAAACTTATGGTTAAAACCATAAGACTTTTCAAGAAAACTTAGAAAAATATCTAATTGTATAAAAATAGGGCAACTTTGAAACCTTTTTCAATTTATAATTTTAAACTGGCAGAGGAAGATCGGTCGACTAATCTGAGGCTATCGGTTGACTGATAGTCTTCAAAGTTGCATATATCAAAATCAAGAGGTATCAGTCGACTGATTCATGGACATCGGTCGACTAATGTGCCCTGAACATCATATTTCAGAAGATATTAACTTGAAAACATGATAAAATCAACTAGTTTCATTATGCATATACTTTACAACACTTCTTTGCAATTTCTCTTCTAGAATGAAGCTAAAGTACAATGAGCTTACATATAACTCATACCTCCATGCATACACACAAATTATGCATAGGTTTCTAAAGGTTTACATAAGAAGTTAAGTGTATATTCCTTTTCTATGTATAACTACCTAGCAACTATGCTAGCTTGTTCCTTGCTATCTTTTGCTTCTTCAAATCCTGAAATGGTTAGTTAAAACATAAAACATGAGATATATAATCTCAGCAGCTAGTTTATTTAAAGAAATCATTTCAAGAACCATTTCAATCATAAAAGCAATTCTTAGTAACTAATTCACACTTCCATGAACATAAAAGAACTATTATAAAAGAAATCTCAATAAGGAACTCATTCCTTGAAATATAACTAACATACTAGCACATAACTTGTATCTTAGTTTCTTTCTCAATATAACACACTATTCTTCGTCTACTTTTGCTACTTTAGCTACCCCGGCTACTCTAGTTACTCTAGTTATTTTAACTACTCTAGTTACTTTCTCAGGAAAAGTACTCAATGTCCTATGAGGAATTTCTATCATCCCACGAGGAATTTCTAGGGCTCTGTCTTCCCATAAGGATTTTTACATCCTATGAGGTATTTCTATCATCTCATGAGGAATTTCTGATTCTGTCATCCTATAAGGACATAATCTCTACTTTTCAAGAAAGAGTTAACTCTATGTTCTTATGGAGAACTTCCACATATCTATAATTACTAAATCATAGACAATATGATAAATAACTAAGTTATCTTGCTTTCTAGCCTCTTATAAAGAGAACTCTTCATCCTATGAGGAATTACTACATCCCATGAGGAGTCAAGTCCCATATTCATAAGAAAACATGTTCTCAAATATTCATGGATAGCTATACCATAAACAATAACATATCATACACAAGCATGATAAATAACTGAAATTAAATTGCTTTTATGAATAACTAGCTACCTTGGATTCTTCCTAATAGCTGAACTTGTGGATTCTCTCCTAGTTTCTCTTTAGCTCCATTTACTTCCTTAACTTTTAGACTTCCCTTTCCTTTATTTTCTTCTTCTTAGTCTGAAAATGGCTATTCTATGAATCCTTACTCACTAGAATCCATCTAAACTATAGAAATCAAGTTAGGAAGCTTACCTTTGGTGATTTCCTTGCTAGAAACCCAACTAGGAGTCCCTTCTCTCTCTTCTTCTTCTTCCCCATATTTCTCTCTCTCTCCCCTCTAAAATTTCAGAAAACTCATTTTTCTCTCTCACTTGTGCTTTAAAAAGAGTCTAAGGAGTCTTCTTGCCATGGAAAACCCTCTTTTACCCCTATTTTCATATTTCTAAGCTTCATTGACATATTAGGGGCATTCTAGTCAATTTCCCACTGATTTTTCAGTTGAAACCGACTTACTTTCACATTCCAGTAGGCGATCAGTTGACTGATTTCTTATGATTACTCGACTGATTTGAAATTAGTCGACTAATTCAACCCGATTAGTCGACTGATTGCCACAGGTCCCAAAATTTCAGCATGACAGAGAATCATCAGTCGACTGATCTCTCCTTATCAGTCGATTGATTGCAGATATCAACAACCTAGTCTATTTCTGATGCTATCAGTCGACTGATTTATTATATTAGTCGACTGATTCCTTCAAAACTTCATTTTTCTTCTATTCTTAGCTCATTATCCTAATTTTTGATGCCTTTTCTTGATGACTGAATTCTAGGCATTGAAAATCATACTTTGCTAAGTTCTAACATCATTTCTAACTAAAATAAAGAAAATATAATTTCAATAGAGGAAAATATGGGATGTTACAATTCTCCCCTCCTTTAAAGAATTTTGTCCTCAAAATTGAGCTAGCATATACTCTAACATAGAAACATCTGGTTATAAGATGAGTTTCATCCCATTATAATTAATCTCTTGCTAAGGGTCTTGCTAATCATTCCTACCTCTAGCTAGCTTCTTTGCTTCCATCATGAATCTTGTTAATGCATTGTCTTTTGATTTTTACCTTAACCAGTCTCTATTTCTCTCTATGGAATATATCCTTGCTAAGGTCTCATAACTATTTCTTCCTTTAACTAACTACTACTCTTTTATGGAACAAGTCTTCCTAATCTCTTCTATTCCACCTATAGAATAGAATTCTATTTGTTCCATATTTCTTCTTACATAAAACTTAATACTTTTCTTTAGCTTCTTAGCCTTAATTCTATTCTCAGAAGAACTAAGACTCCTATACTAAACATGTCAACTTTTGCTTACTTCATAGTAAAAGTATTAAACATGTATCTTTTTCTTTTAATTGCTTGTCAAGTTAGCTGGAATACTTGCATCTTCCTCATTAAACATAATACTATAAAAGGCAAGTTTTCTAAGTTCTATGGATACAAGTCTTAAATCTTCTTGAAGAGAAAATCTTCTTTAAGCTAAATTGATGTAAAATCATAAAAGATAAACTTTCAAACTTCATAAAGACAAATCCTCAAGCTTCATGTCGAAAGTGTATTCTTACATAATAAAACACAAAACTAGAGTAAATCATGAAATTTCTTTCATCACTTGACAAGTAGAAAATAACGTACTTGATATTCTTATACTGAGAATGAATCCTTCTATGATATCTACTGGTCACATTACACATAACTTTTATTCTTTTATTCTGTTGTAAGACTTATGATCTCTTCTGTAAAACTATACTTACATAAGCCTTATTCTTTACGGAACTAGTGTGTATTCTACTTATCTACTTATGGAATGAATGTGCTCTTACCCTCTCTAGGGTTGTTATTCCATTCTATCTAATTTATCATAACATATTCTTATTTTTCTAATTTAGTTATGATTATCTCCTTGTTCTTTTACATAAAAAGAACAAGTCTTAACTTCTTATTCCCTTTATGGAACAAGTCTTCCTTCTCTTATTCTTCTTTTGGAATAAGAGTATGTTCCTCAATCTCAATTATCATAACTACTTTCATGAATATGTAGGTTGTAATAATCATTCTCATTCTTTCTTATAGTGTACTATAACTTCTAATTATTTCTCAAGAAAAGTATTCTACATCCCATGAGGTATTCTATCATCTCATGAGGAATTTCTATCGTCTCACGGGGAATTTCTTGGTTCTGTTATCTCATAAGGATTTTACTTCCTTGAAGAATTTCTATCTTCCCATGAGGAAAAGTTCTGAGTTCTTATCCTATGGGAATTTATTTGCATCCCATGAGGAAATTCTGGAGTTCTGTCTTTTCATAAGAAATTCTATGTCTTATGAGGAATTCTGTCATCTTATGGGGTCTTTGTTTCTGCTAAAGTGCATTATAAGTTCTTGTTCTGATTTCATATGAGTCATAATATGAAATAATTCTTTTTAATCATTTCTCTATTCTTCCTTTGAGATAATCACCTCCATCCTCTTTACTTGATGGAAGGAGACTTCTCTACTCAACTTTTTACAAACCATACCATACCTCCTCTTTTATGAATTTGGATTATAATGGTTTCCTATCTGTAAAATATACTGGCCAGATATATATTACAAATAAGACTCCACTACCTCCTCATTCTTCAAAGGTGTCTGGTTTGCTTCTATCTAATCATTTACGTTTTTCTAAATGCTATCAGTAAGTCCTAACCTTGAATCCTTAACATAGATAGGACTACTAATTATGATAACTTACATTCAAATCTTTTGGTCATAGATATTCATGTAATTTAATTTCTAATCTTTTTCTATCATATGACCACCTTTCTAAATTGAGACAACCATCACCTGCTCTCAGACTACTGATATTATGTTGACATGTAATCATTTATTTCAATCTCAAGCAAATCTTTTTCATAAAATATAAGCAAGAATCATGCAAGGGAATTCCACATGTTAGACAATTCATTGCCTATTATACATGAGAAATTTATCTGAAATTCACCTTACTCATAAAATACTTCTTTCAAGTTCTATGAATCCTCTTGCACCCAATAAGGTTTCTTAGCTCATTAAATTTCTTGGTTACTAACTCACTATGAATCTTTAATCCACTAAGTTCATTCTCACTATGCACCAAATAACTTTCTTTATCACAACATACTAGTCACTCTTGTGCATACGGTTAGTCTTTCGAAATATCATGTTATTCTATCATCATCTACTCCTCAAGGAAGAGCGCTATCATGAAATAGATTATACAACATATAAAGCATAAACAATACTCGTACTTATACTAGAATACATCATGCATAGCCAAAATTTCTATAATGCATCTTTGTGTAATCAATATCTTGGAAGAACTACTTCTTGTACATGTCCAAAAATTCTATGCTTTTAAACTAAAGCCAGGTAAGCTAGCATTTACTTTCTTGTTGTCAAAACCAACAGGTCTTGTTAAGGATAAAATAGCATCAACATATATTCTTTGAATACAAGAAATCTTACCTCCTAAGGGCTCAAGCTTTATATTTAGATCTCTTATTCTGTCCACTACTTTCCATTTTCATGGATTTGCAGATATTCTGCTTCTTCTTGCTTTTCTTTCTTTTATGTTGTTCATTCATCTCATGAATGTCCTTTCTCAAATCCCTTATCTCCTCCAGAATAGAGGTAAAGATATTCAACTCAGTTGCCCGTTGGTTTTCTTATCTTTCTAACTGGATTTCTAGGATATCTATACTTTCCATAGGCTCTTCTAGAACTCCTCTTTGCTGGACGGCTATTCCACAAATAAAATCATAGCATTTATCTCACTAACATAAAAGAGATGGTTAGCGATACCTAATAGGAATTCTTGGGGTACCTGGGTCATACTAATGCATATTATCCTAGTCTTATATGCATAATTCTAAGGTTATCCATCATATTTTCTCTGCTTTGCATCCAATCTTGACCCACAGAGTGCCTAAGACCATGCTCTGATACCAAAATGTAACGTCTGCTAAAATAATACTAATTTTATACAATTTAAGAAAATTGTAGTAAAGATCTTGTAAAACTTATGGTTAAAACCATAAGACTTTTCAAGAAAGCTTGGAAAAATATCTGATTGTATAAAAATAGGGCAACTTTGAAACCTTTTTCAATTTATAATTTTAAACTGACAGAGAATGATCGGTCGACTAATCTGAGGCTATCGGTCGACTGATAGTCTTCAAAGTTGCATATATCAAAATCGAGAGGTATCAGTCGACTGATTCATGGACATCGGTTGACTGATGTGCTCTGAACATCAAATTTCAGAAGATATTAACTTGAAAACATGATAAAATCAACTAGTTTCATTATACATATACTTTACAACACTTCTTTGCAATTTCTCTTCTAGAATGAAGCTAAAGTACAATGAGCTTACATATAACTCATACCTCCATGCATACACACAAATTATGCATAGGTTTCTAAAGGTTTATATAAGAAGTTAAGTGTATATTCCTTTTCTATGTATAACTACCTAGCACCTATGCTAGCTTGTTCCTTGCTATCTTTTGCTTCTTCAAATCCTGAAATGGTTAGTTAAAACATAAAACATGAGATATATAATCTTAGTAGCTAGTTTATTTAAAGAAATCATTTCAAGAACCATTTCAGTCATAAAAGCAATTCTTAGTAACTAATTCACACTTCCATAAACATAAAAGAACTATTATAAAAGCAATCTCAATAGGGAACTCATTCCATGAAATATAACTAACATACTAGCACATAACTTGTATCTTAGTTTCTTTCTCAATATAACACACTATTCTTCGTCTACTTTTGCTACTTTAGCTACTTTAGCTACCCTGGCTACTCCAGCTACTCTAGTTATTTTAACTACTCTAGTTACTTTCTCAGGAAAAGTACTCAATGTCCCATGAGGAATTTCTATCATCCCACGAGGAATTTCTAAGGCTCTGTCTTCCCATAAGGATTTTTACATCCTATGAGGTATTTATGTCATCTCATGAGGAATCTTTGATTCTGTCATCCTATAAGGACATAATCTCTACTTTTCAAGAGAGAGTTAACTCTATGTTCTCATGGAGAACTTCCACATATCTATAATTACAAAATCATGGACAATATGATAAATAACTAAGTTATCTTGCTTTCTAGCCCTCTTATGAAGAGAACTCTTCATCCTATGAGGAATTACTACATCCCATGAGGAGTCAAGTCCCATATTCATAAGAAAACATGTTCTCAAATATTCATGGATAGCTATACCATAAACAATAACATATCATACACAAGCATGATAAATAACTAAAATTAAATTGCTTTTATGAATAACTAGCTACCTTGGATTCTTCCTAATAGCTGAACTTGTGGATTCTCTCCTAGTTTCTCTTTAGCTCCATTTACTTCCTTAACTTTTAGACTTCCCTTTCCTTTATTTTCTTCTTCTTAGTCTGAAAATGGTTATTTTATGAATCCTTACTCACTGGAATCCATCTAAACTAGAGAAATCAAGTTAGAAAGCTTACCTTTGGTGATTTCCTTGTTAGAAACCCAACTAGGAGTCCCTTCTCTCTCTTCTTCTTCTTCCCCATATTTCTCTCTCTCTCCTCTCTAAAATTTCAGAAAACTCATTTTTCTCTCTCACTTGTGCTTTAAAAAGAGTCTAAGGAGTCTTCTTGCCATGGAAAACCCTATTTTACCCCTATTGTCATGTTTCTAAGCTTCATTGACATATTAGGGGCATTCTAGTCAATTTTTCACTGATTTTTCAGTTGAAACCGACTTACTTTCGCACTCCAGCAGACGATCAGTCGACTGATTTCTCATGATTAGTCGACTAATTTAAAATTAGTCAACTAATTCAACCCGATTAGTCGACTGATTGCCACAGGTCCCAAAATTTCAGCATGATAGAGAATCATCAGTCGACTGATCTCTCCTCATCAGTTGAATGATATCTCCTCATCAGTCGACTGATTGCAGATATCAACAACCTAGTCTGTTTCTGATGCTATCAGTCAACTGATTTATTATATTAGTCGACTGATTACCTCAAAACTTCATTTTTCTTCTATTCTTAGCTCATTTATCCTAATTTCTCATGCCTTTTCTTGATGACTGAATTTTAGGCATTGAAAATCATACTTTGCTAAGTTCTAACATCATTTCTAACTAAAATAAAGAAAATATAATTTCAATAGAGGAAAATATGGGATGTTTCACTGGCCCCTTCCACTCTCAATGATAGACAGCCTACCCATCTCATCAGTAAGGCACCTCATGTGTCCTGTAATGCCACCTGGGCTTTCATTAAAGCATTGCCCCTAAACAACTACCAAGCCTTATCATTGACCGGTCTTACTCATACACGAATGGGGGGTACCAACCCATCACCACACACAAGCCTTAAAGGTGTATTCACAACTTTAACAAAATAAGTCGAACAATGTTTTATATTGCACACAAGAGTATAGTCACAAATTCCAAGCTTTCAATTATGACAACAAGGCATAATTATTATCATATAAAAAAAAGAAAATTCACATCCCCCATTGTCACTTTCAACCTATAATACTTAGGATTCTAACCCGATTCACTAATATGAATATCATGCTATGATTAGATTATTAAGGTATCGTTCATGCACCTGGGATCTTCACCAGATTGTTTAAATGAAATCAACACAATTCTAGAGAAGAGCAAGAGTATAGGGTCGGAGATCTGCTAAAGAAATTGCATGAAAGGTAGAAGAAAGGAGATTAGTGTTTGTTTAGATGGTTAAGACGTGCTTCTTATTGTTTAATTTAAATGTAGAGTTTTCCTTTTTTTTAATTAAATTATAGTTTTAGTTGCTTGAAGTGTTTCATTATGATTAGCCTAAATTAAATATAATATCTTTTAGATAGGGTTCTTCTTAAATATAATATGTTTTTATATGATATCGCCTTCCTTGGATAGTTTTATATTTATATCTATAATATTTAAAATATAAGAAATATTTTAGCAAATATCTTCTATTTATTATAAAAATAGATTTTATAGACAACTATAAAATAGTTTTATAATATTTTATATGTTAAGATTAATCAAATAATAAATGTTAGATTTAACATGAAAAATATAAATGTGATCTTTTACACAAGTCCAAGAGGACCAATCCATTAACGCATATCATTTGCACTGCGGGGACTTTAAGGAAAATTATAGCTTAACCATTACTAGGCAGTTTAATTCCAATCACACAATGAGAATATTAGATAACAACCTAGGTGATGGAACAAAATACATTAATTAGCCAATTACATAAGACATAAGGATTTCATGAACCTCATCATTTCTAAATTACACACGCATTTTATTTACTATGGCAATTAACCGACATCTTCTAATCATACACCTTACCTAACTCAAAACTAAGCAACAATGCAAATTTTAGAAGTATGCCATCACCCCATACTTTGTAATACTTAATCATGTCCACCCTACACTCTCTTTTCTTTAAATTAGAACTGGTTCATGCCACTACGATGCTGAATCGCCCAGAATTGAAATCATGGCAATTACTCTTGGATTTTTACTCTTGGAGCCTCACTTCTAACCACTAACTAATTGTTCTAAACACATAGACACTAAATAAAAGCTAATTAATACATCGGGGGGTTGGTTGTGACAGAACAATAAAAATTGTAATTAATGACAGTAACAAAACAACAAACAAGGCAGCAACCAACGAATTTGAACAATAATAGAAGAATGTAAACAGCCTTGATTTTTCCTGGAGACGTAACCTTTCTAGTTCTTGTTTAGATGCTAAGTTCCATTCATTTATTATTTGATTTTTAACTAAAAAGTCCAGAAATCTTCTGAAATGGATTACACTAAAACATACTCAAAGAAAATCTTCTCTGACTACATATTGTTGTAACCACAGTAAAGATCATCAAATCATGTAAGAAGATCTTCATTGCATGCCATTTTCATCTCTTTCTACCATTTCAATCAGTCATGATAGATAAATCCTCATATGAAGCAATTAAAACTAGTTGTCAAGCTTATGAAACTCTAATCAGAAACATTCATAAACACAACAAAACAGAGACTTAAAGAAATAGATGAATGCTGGAATAACTTATCTTATAAAGCATGGGAACTCATATTACAATTCCAGTCTGAACTAAGGCTGATTACAAAGGATTTCAGCCCTCCATGAGAGCAAAAACCAGAGAAATAGAAGGGGGAAAGGAGGAGGAGAAGTGGTCTACGAAATTTTGTCTAAGTTACAGAAAACTAAAGTCTGAAAACTGCTAAACGAATGCCAAAAAAGCTGATGGACGAAACTGACTGCTGCCTTTCTTTCTTCTCATTTCTGATATGGAAGACATGCTGCTACAGAATAGTGGTTGGCTTTTCAGAAAATGGTATGGCTGCTGCTTCTTTCAGCAAGGTCAGAGGAATGGGATGCAGAAAGTTGGTCTGAAGTGCTGCAGCTCTGGGTCCCACATGTCCATGTCATCAGACAAATGGAATAAGTTGCCAAGTCATCCAAGAATGTGCCACATTAGCATCCAGCTCATCTGGAATGCCATGTCAGCACCACATCATCAAGAAATCTCCAAAATTAATTCTGAAAATTACACAAGAAGGATTAAATTAAGTCTTTAATAATTTAAGTCCTAAAAGATGAAAATAGTTCATTTTCCATCTAAAATTAACTTAGACTCAATGGAACACAAAGTGCAATAAAATTGGAGAAATTCTAAAGATGAAAGTGTAAGGAGACCAAGATAGTGGTTAATATGTATATAAGAAATGCTAGATATCAAGAACATGTGAACAATGACATGCATATATCTGAATGTAATGGTATAACAATTCATGACTAGGGCTTTAGTAAACACATGGCTCAACATCACTTCAAATCTACATGCATTAATTCCCTTTTTGGTGTGACCAACAACAACGAGTGGCAATTTACACAAGGATCAAACATAAAGAGCTATCCCTACATTTCTACAAGCATATGTAATTCAAGGAAATTTTCATGCATAACTTTCTCCATCAATATCATACTTATGGAAAGTACGATAAGGCTTCCCTACTTATAAGAATTTTGTATACACGGTCATACCATGAGTTTTCCTTGCCTTTAAAATTGGAGTATGCGAGCTATGGTATTCTCATTTAAACATATAAATCAGTTCAAGAGACATTACATTGGAGAGGGTGAGGTTATGCATATGCTTGTATAGGTCATGCTTAGCATATTCACAAGAATGCATCCTAATAGGATAGAAATCACTCACCTTAGCATTGAGCCTTTTCCTTACCCACTTTTCTTCTTTATAACCAGAATATGCAAGCTGTGAAATGATGGAAAGAGATCTAAGTCATATCTCAACAAATAAAAGAAATAAGGAAAAAAGGCGTAAATTTCCAACTTGTGAAAATGGTTCAGTTGGTGGCTCCTTAGGTGCCCAACCTCACCAATAGTTTAAGAGAGATGGTTGGTGTCTTGGGTGCAATCTTATTTCTTCAAGGTAGGCTTGCCTAGGCTAGGGTGCCTTGGCGCAAAGGCCGGTGCCTAGGTGCCTATGGCTAGGTAGCCATGGTTGAACATGAGTTCAACCTCCAACCAATTCCCAAACCTATTTCTTTGATCATTAGAACATTGAGGGGGTCCTTCGGGGTGAAAAAGGAGATGACGTGAAGGCATAAGAACAATCCCAAACCACCTAAAGAAAGCCTTACTCATCAGATACATCATACCTAAATTTTAACCTAGCTTTTGTTAGCAATTCATACCATTGGAAATTCATCCCCAAGCTAACAATCAACACTTCTCCAACTCAAATTAAAATCTCACGTTTTATAGGTAGGAAAGAAAGTGGATGTAAACCAATTCCATATCCCAAGGTTCCAAAAAAGAGAACATAAAGAGAGGGATTTCGAAGCTTACCTCAAAAGAGAGATTCTGGTAAGGAGTAAGGCTTGCCGGCAGTGAAAGGCTTGCCGAAGTTGATGAAGGAGCTACCCAAAGTCTTGGAGAAGGAATGAATAGTGATGGAAGGGGAAGAAGGAATGGAAGTGGCATAGGGACCAAAGAGAGGAGTGAATAAGGGAGAAAATATGGATGTGTGTGTATTTGATTTGGTGTGTGTATGGCTCGCCCCTTTTTTGTCAGATTGGTCCCTCTAGTGAAACAAATTTCAATTAAGACCTTCACAAAAATTTGGAAATTCTTTTGAGATCATAAGTAGGGCACCTAGCTGCACCTCTGTAAAATACACATAGTCACATCCTAATTCCAATCTACACCGTTCTAGAGAAAATACAAAGATCTCACATCTGTTCACTGTGGTCCCTTTAGGTGTCCCATGGTCCACAATCACACCACTTGCATCGTCTTTGTAGTACTGTCCTCATCATATCCATAAGGTCCAATCCTCCTCAAAGATTCCTATTGGTCTTTTCTCAAGAGTAACTTGATGCTTTTCATTTCTTTCACTTGAGTCCTTAGTCAAGTATTCTTTACTCAATGCCCTGCATTTTATCGAATGGTATGATTACCATTGGCTATACACGTGTTTAAAATTCCCTTTTTTTCGGCTCTTGAAATTCCTTATTTCCTCTCAATTCCTTACAAGTTCACAAAAAAAAAATTCCACTCATGTGAAAAATACAAATTTTTTATTTACTATGTAATACCGGGGTATTACAACTTGTATTATACAATCCTATTTTTAACTAATCTTCTCCTTATCCTACACACCTATTCCCTCATATGAAAATAAAGAGCCAATTTAAACTTCAAATTAACTTATTCAAATTGAATTAAGTTATCCTACTCTTCATCACTACACGCCTACCCTTTCTTAAGATTAAAAACTACTTTATTTAAACTTATATTTAAAAGTACTTTATTGGAACTTATCTTTAACTTATCCAAATCTTACCAAGGCTATCGTTAATTTCTGTTATAATGTCACGACTACCAGCTAGGTACATGATCGGCACAATAAAAGTGGAATCTAACCGCTCACCGTAAGCCTCAACTAACAAGACATCTCCGGAAGGAAATAGAACCTAATATAATTATCATACACATACTTATTCATAAGACAAAGCATAAAAGGAGAATCATACGTTCATTGACGCTAGAACCAAAATTACAAGTATCAATTTGTTCACATTCTAAAAGCCACACATGCCTAGAATATTACAAATAGATCTTACTTTAGGAATTTGAATAAAACCAAACATTTCATCGACAACCTACCCCAAAAAATCTCAACTACCCAAAATGATAGAGCTTAACTAGAGGATTATAAAAAAACATAGTGAGAAAATGGAATATGAAGATGATAAGTGATTAAGTGTGGGGAGCATTTTTGAGAAAGACAACTTATTTGATTTTTGAGTAAATGTCTTAATTGCACTTAAGTCCTCACCTTAAATTCAAGAAGGAATCAAGGGAGGACCTGTGGGCAATTTTTGAAAAATGGGTTCCCCCAACACTTAGAAATATATTAGCTCATCCCTTCCCTCCTCCTCTTTTTTCGTTTGCCACTTCTTCTCTCTTTCTCATGGGGTCTTTGAGCTCCATTCACCAAAGCTCTCAAACCTTGAGCTGAAAATCGATGATTTGAGTAAGATGGATGTTTCTCTACCCTGCTCTTGTTATTTTTCTTCATATTGTTATTTTAGTATAATTAGTAACTAAAATAAATGGTCTTGCTATGACAATGTGAATATGATATTGCATATGTATTAAACCCCTTGCCTATGAAGTATGCTTGGATGAATTTAATTATGGTTGTGAAATTGGTTTGAAGTGGCATAAAAGAAATCATATGCTAGG
Source organism: Biancaea sappan (assembly GCA_037074585.1). Lineage (NCBI taxonomy): Eukaryota > Viridiplantae > Streptophyta > Magnoliopsida > Fabales > Fabaceae > Biancaea > Biancaea sappan. Next base: position 42,075,806 of record CM073498.1, read on the forward strand.
AAAATTTTATGAAACCGATCCCTATATGAAAATATAATAAATACTTTTCTCATATATGATGGTGGCTATTGTGGTAATATAATGAGTCTAAGTACATTGAAGGTATAAATTTTGATCTAAGGCCAAGACCACTAATTAATATATGCAAATTGCACTATGATGAGATATTGTTGACTGTATGCTGAAACATGTACGAATCCATATCACATTGATGTGAAGGTACCTAGTTAAGTATGTGTATTCATGTGGACTCATTTTCATTGTTAAGTAAAATTGAGGCAACACCTACATATACTCCTACACATATAGATGCTATTGCACCTTTTATGGTGCTGTAAATCGGTTAAGGATCGTGTAAGCATATATGAGGTCTAACCTACTGATAAATTAATACCACAGGTACACATATATGCACACCTACTCTTTTTCAAGTTTTGTAACGATTTCTTTATATCTAAATCTTTCAAGGAGGATTTATACATTTTCTAGCATACATCACTATGCTATTCTCAAGAACGATTGGGAGGAATATGTGGTTATGTGGATTAGAACATGTTTTAGTGCTTGAGGAATGTGGTCGATAGATGACATCATTGTGGTAATGCCGTATACCCTAATTGTCATTGAACTAAAGTATAATATTGTAAGTAAAATAACTTATTCTTACTAAATTCCACTAGATCCTAACTTGAATAAATAGAATAACTTATTCTTACCAAATTCCACTGAATCCTAACTTGAATGAATTTATGAATACTAATAGAATTATGGATACAATAATGAGTAATATATTTTAAGTGATAGCATTGATTATGGTGATATTACTTGTCTTATGATAAATGCATTAGATGACTTATGATATACCTTGGTTTGAATATTGCACCGGGTACTGGAACTTGTTATATGCTTTGACTTGAATATTGTGCCGGGTACTGGGATATGTAACACAACTCAAATTAAATCTTATGCCGGGTACTGGCACAAGTAATAACTTGAATTTAGATATGGTGCTGGGTACTGGCACTTAATTATACTAGTTGATATGATGTCGAGTACTGGCACGTGTGTAGGTTAAATAAAGGCATAATGATGGGGTTATGTTATCAATACATCCACAAAGTTATAAGGTGCGCTTTTCTTTAGTTATATCATGTCTTTTGATTACTAATATATTATTTAGTACGACATACTTGTACTTATATTTGATTTTGTTAAGTGTTTGGAATACGTACATGTAGATAAGAACTCGAGATGGCAAATTTTACTCTTTAATTGAAGTTAATGGTTTGTGATGGTTATTATCTTTATTGGTAGCTATTATTTAACAATTTCTTATCTCTTTAGGTAATGTGAACTTGAAGTTCCTTATTTACCTGTATCGATCTACATTAAATTTTTATTGTTTGTTTCATGGCATTTGGACTGTGAGAAGTAACCGTGGCACTAGAGCCATAAGTGGTATCTGGGTTATGTCTATACAGTGCTAGAGTTATTGACACTTGATGTGATCCTAAATTTACATACAAAGTTTACTTGTCATTGGAAATTTATTAACTAAATTAGGATCATAGAAATGGTGTTGCTCAATAAGGTACCTTGATTTCTTGTGTCTCTTTTGTGGATTGATATGATTTGGATTGGTTATGTGATTGTTTAGTTAGTATATTGTGGCATGTAGAAATAATTAGAATGTCTGGTTTGTGTGCTTAGTCGAAATATATATATATATACTCAGACTGTGTATGGAGAGATATACGAGAATGATGGAAACTGAGAAGTCGTTAGCATACGATATTGTGATAATGGACTGTGTGTGGTAGCATGGAACTAAGGTAATGACATTGTATGGTAATGGTTTAATTGTATCACTTACATATGCATGATAGTAAAATTTATACGCATTTTATTTAGCATATTCTAATATCTCTAATTACTTTTAAATTCATTTGGATGTATATTATGATAGGTAGAATTTTATCGGTGAGTTGTGTGGATTAGACTCACCCCTCATAATTTCAGGTCATGGACATGCTCCGGTTCAACAATTCGAGTGGCAAGGATGCCTCCCCTTTGTCCAAAGAAAGGTATTTATCTTTTGTCTTCTATATTAATCTTTAGTATGTTCTGTAATCGGGTAAGCCACCTAGGTTTTGTATCAATCATGTTTGAGTTAGTTGGTAAAATAATAGGCTTACAGCGGTATAGGTAATATGCCATATGCACTGGTCACATGCCTAATCTTAGGATGTGACAATATTAGTGGCACAAAAATTGCCCCTTATCCTCCTCATCATGAACACATCATCATGAGGCCTCGACAACCTTTTTCAACAAAGGATAAAAATATTTACATACCTAGGACTACCATGGAACAACATAACACAACCATGGAAGTACACAAGTCAATTTTATGGAGAAAACAATAATAATCAAGAACATATGCATAATTCAAGAGTAGAGAATTCTGTTACCTTGGCTTGAATTTTCTTACCGAAATACTTTAATTACGTTATGATTTGTAGGTCCTTAAGTGATGAAGGAAGGGCATGAGAACTCACCCAACACCTAGGGATCAAGAATTATGGAAGAGAAGATCAAATTTCAATCACCAAAAGAGAAGGTAGATGGTGGCGTCTTGGGCACCACTTTAGCACCCATGGTGTCATAAATATGTGGTATTAACCAAGCACCCAAGTTGGGGTACCTTGGGCGCCTTACCAGAGGGTGTTCTCAGGTTCAGGGGTTTAGATGGTGCCACCTATCAAATCTTGGGTTGCCAACCATTGGTGGCACCACCCCTTGTGGTCACTGGTTGCCACCCAGATCAAGGCGCCCAGGCTTCCATAGCTGGGTAGCCATGGAGGGTTATGCGAAAAGGTGCTAAAAGTTCCCTTTTTCCCCCTCGCTTGATTTCTCCACTGCAAGGGACTCTTCTAGGATGAAATGGGGTGTTTGAGGAACACTTTAATCAGTCCAAAGCACATAAATCAATTTCAAAACATTAACATTACATATTCATAATTTTCTCAATTTTTCTTCTTTTAAGTATTCCCTTAATTCTTTCAAATGATTTCTATCTTATTGTTGGACAACTATTTTTAAAATAAACATATATATCTTTGCCAGTGAAAGTTAGTTGCCCAACAAGTAATCGTCCTCAGTAATGTAATAAAATAGTTTCAATTTTCTAAGTGTTAAAATAGTGATCTGGCACAAAAATTCAACAGAAATCAGCAATTCGACAAAGACAAATTTAACAGAAGAAAGCAAGAAGAATGGACATTGACTTGTAATAGTTTGCAATGACATTCGTATATGTCTGTCAAAGTTAAATTGTCGAAAGCACGCCATTCGACAAGCTAGTTTAAAGATTATTGAGTGATGAAGAGATGTCGAATAACGATATGACTTGATTGTTGAACGTTGAAGACAAGAAAAATTATTGAATGAAAGCTATCAAAGACAGTTATTCCCATCATCAAACCATGTAAACTATCACTTATGTTGGTTAAGGCAATTGTGTCGAGTAATGTAAACCATCACTTACGTGGCGATTAGATAGATAGGCAGTTACTTCAATTATTTGCCCATAAATACTAAGTTATTTGTTGTAAAAAGAGTTGACAACTCTTGATTAAAAATCTTAACACGAGCAGGATTAAAGGATTAACATTAAAGTATGCTTTCTACCTTTAACATTCCAGTCAATTTAATTCAAAGTCTTTAATTGTTTTCATTTACACCTTAATCGCTTTCATTTAACTTCTCATACTTTAATCACTTTTTATTTATCTTTTAGCAATTTAATCGCTTTCATTTAAACCTTCTATACTTTAACTTTCTGCCGTTTACTTTCTGTCATTTACTTTTTGCAATTTTCCTTTTTTGCATTTACATTCTGCAATCTACTTTTTGCACTTAATTTCAGCAATTTACCTTTTTTATTTAACTTTTCTGCAAAGAAGTGTATTTTAGGCCTCACGCTTTTTTGTGCAGTTATTTTTCAAGTTACTCGCATTCAACACATTTTTATTAAAAATGAGATTACCACATAACCTTGAAACCATATCATTCTTGATTTCTTTTATTTGTTATCGGATTTGGGTCAAACCAAAAAATACCGCCAACCTATCCTTAGCATCTCTCAAATTAGTTGAGGTTGGAAGTTAAGACAAATAAGCTCATCACATTACCCCAATTCATCCACCAAAAGCCCTCACAGCAAGAAATTCCTAAAGGACCTATCTAGGGTTTTAAGAAGCAATAATGGAAGGAAGAAGATGATGGACCCATACTTTAGTTGGAAGACACTTCAGAAAGCCAAAGGAGCAGATGGAAAATGAAGAACCACAAAAATGGAAAGTGAGTCCGTGAGGAGAGGGGAAGAGAGTGAAGTGGCATGAAGGAGAAATTGTGGTGGGAGGGAAAAATGACTAAGTGTGTGTCTTATAAAACAACAATGCCAAAATGACCAATATATCCCGAAGTGATAGAAAATGTTAAGATGATGCAGAATAAATCACTGATTTCAAAACCGAACCGGACCGGCCGGTTCCACCGGTTGGACCGGGAATCGATCCTAGGTCTGGTCCGATTAACCCTTAAAAACCGGTTAGTGTTCGAACCGGTCAAAAACCGGTTGAACAGGCTTTGAACCGGTTAAACTGGCCAAACCGGCCGATTCACTGGTCTGACCGGTTCTTTCTTTTTTTTTTTGGGTCAGTTTGCTTTTTTTTTGAGCCACTTTGGTCACTTTGTTTTTCTTATTTTATTATTAGATGTTGAAGAAATAGAAAACTAACCAATTATAGAGTCAATTGATAAATGATAATTTTTTTTGATTAATTGGTTTATTTTTGTTGTTACTTATAAATATTTATTTGAATATGTTATCTTGTTAAAATACCTTTTGTGTAATTGAATATTAAATATTATTTTTAATTAATTTTACATTTGCACATATATAAATTATGATATGTTGATATGTAATTATAATTATATAGTTATTTTAAATAACTTATTTCGCTATTTTATGTATATATTTTATTTTTTTAATTTTTAATTACTACCGGTTCGACCACGGTTCGACTGTGATCCGACCATTGAACCTTGAACCGGTGCCCCCTCCGGTTCAATGACCGGTCCGATTATGAAAACCTTGGAATAAATACAACCGTATGCCTTAGCCACTTACACACATAAGACTCTGCTATAACCTTCTTCTCAAACCAAGATAACATATTTCACATTGGTCATAATTATTTACAATTTTAATGATTCATTCATAACTTTTCAATTTAGTCCTTCGTGGACCTCACCATAAAATTTTTAAAATTTAAAACATACACTTGTAGAGTCATGCCACTAAACAACCGTACACACTATACTATTCCATGCTAGCCACATAATTAAACACGTTATGCCACATAATTCAGGAAGTCACAATTGAGCAAAAGTTTGAAGTTATATAAGCACGATGCTCACCTATCAAATAAATAAAATAAAAAAGACTGAGGCATTACATATAATTTGTTAAGCTTTCCTTTTTTCCTTTAGCTATAGGCCTTCCTAATCCTATTAAGTCTCTACCATCTAGAAGCCTACACGCCTACCTTAAGATAAATTAATAAATTTAGTAACTAATTCACTTAATCTCTTCTTAATATTATAATTTACACTTTTTTGGTTAGGTTAGTGGGCCAAACAACTTAATTAATTTTTTTAATGTTGGGTTACCTTATGTGTTGGGCCACAAGTGTTCTTTTCTAAATGAGCTTTTAAACTTTTCGACCACACACCCAACTCAACTCAATTCCTGACCATTCAATTTAAATGTCAAACAGTATTCATAAAAATGAATAATCGTATTTCATACAATTCACGTGTCACATATAAAGAATTCAAAATATAATAGAAAGAAGAGAGAGAAAATAACCGGGGTATCACAGAAATAATTATTAGATTAGCACTGACTTTTCTGCAAGCTTTAAATATATTTGATTCTGGAGTATCAACAACCACCACGGCCTTCCTTTTATTGGTAACAAAAATAAATAAATAAATAACACACCAAGTCAAAAGAAAGAAATGGGAGAAAATGAGAAAATAAAAACTACAGGGCTAAAATCCTGGCATGATGTAATTATACCTTGCTGAATTATCGCTGGAGCAAGCACTCCGTTAGCAAACCACACATGCCATAAAAATATAGCAAATTTGACATCACCTAAGAATTAAAAATGACCTTCGGAAATATTATAAAGTTTTAAACTCATAAATTAATTGGTCAGCAAATTGAAAAAACAAACCTTATTATATAACCATTCAGTCCAAGAAGGTGATTTGCATAAAGGAGATATAAGTATTAAACCAAGAACACGTTTCCTATATTTCATCTGTAACAAAATATGAAAACAAAAAAAATCATAGCTTTGCAACAATTCATACTAGGGTGGAGTTATCTACTCACACCACCTACTCACACACATAGATGTATGTAAATAATAATAATACATAGTCATTCATGGGATTAAATTCGTTTATAGAAATTTAAATCAAACTTACTTACCTTTAGTCCTTCCTAGAAGGGTCTCCGCATTGGCCTACTTTCTTAAATAACACTAGGCAAGCATAATGTTCATAGTCTTATAATTATACTTGGAAGTGATGAATTTCTAACTTGTTCAAATTATAACTTAAGCTACTTTGAATACTACTAATGTGATTGGATAGGGTCAACTTAAGCTGCTTGGACCAATTGGTTACCTTCTAAAAAACACTAGAGAAATCCACGAAATTTGAGAGGGACTAAAGAGTACTGGCGCAATTTTATGATTTCAAGGAAAAATTGAGTGATTGCGAAATATTGAGAATATATATATATTTATATGGAAATTGAATCAAAGATATGAATTTGGTTGATTTACAATAAAAGCTTTGTAAGCTCAATGATAAGCATGAATTGTGTTGGATTAAATTATGCCTTATATAATTTATATATAATTAAAAAATTACAACTCATCTCAACTTATTATGGGTCATAAGATTGCCCCTTAAGTTTATTTATCTCATTTAAAAATTATACTTAGTTATTTTAGAAAATAAATATTAAAACAATCAAATTTCAAAAAATTAAATTAAACTTCTAAAAGAATATTAAACCTTAAAATAGGTCATTTTTTATTTTAAAATGTAATTTTAATTAATTTAAATGATAAAAATTACATATTGAAATTATAAAATTTCAAAAATTATGACTAAACTTCTAAAACAATATATACTAAAACTTAAAATATAAAAAAATAAAATAAAAATAAACAGCCTACAAGGGCCAACTCATCCCAAATCACTTAAAGCTCAAGGGTTTTTATAGGCCGGACTAAAAGTTTTTTTTTAAAATAGACTATTAAATTATTTAATTTACAATATCTCACTTATAGGGTTATGGTCATAAGATTGCCCCTTAAGTTTATTTATCTCATTTAAAAATTATACTTAGTTATTTTAGAAAATAAATATTAAAACAATCAAATTTCAAAAAATTAAATTAAACTTCTAAAAGAATATTAAACCTTAAAATAGGTCATTTTTTATTTTAAAATGTAATTTTAATTAATTTAAATGATAAAAATTACATATTGAAATTATAAAATTTCAAAAATTATGACTAAACTTCTAAAACAATATATACTAAAACTTAAAATATAAAAAAATAAAATAAAAATAAACAGCCTACAAGGGCCAACTCATCCCAAATCACTTAAAGCTCAAGGGTTTTTATAGGCCGGACTAAAAGTTTTTTTTTAAAATAGACTATTAAATTATTTAATTTACAATATCTCACTTATAGGGTTAGAGTGAACTAGTTCATTAGGCCAAATCTATTTTCATAACTCTAATCAAGGATTTCCCATTAAAAAAAATAGAAGTTTGAGAGTAAAACTCTAGGAAACTTCACAAATTTTAATTTTTGAAAGGCAAAAGTAAACTTCATATCTCTAACGTTTACATTGAGTTTCATTTATGTCACTAACTTTTTTTTTAGTCAAATATGTCTCACATGTTTTATTTTATTTTTCAAATATACCATTTTTTTAACTCTATAAATGATATTAATAAAAAATACTGACTGGACAGTTTATGTGGCACGTATCACTGACCATGTCATTTGTCACGTGGATCCATAATTTAAAATTATAAAAATACTCTCTTTCTTTTGCCTCAATCTCAGTCAATGTGAGAGAGAGATAGAGACACATCACCTCTGCTCTCAGCGGGGGCAAATCTCCTCCTATGGGTGTAGGGGGCGATTGTCCATACAAAATTTTTTTTTTAATTAATATATATAGTAATTTTTTATCTTCACAAAAAAAAAATTTATAAACTATTTCTTGTTTTCACCGACTAAAATTTATAAATCCGCTTCTGTTTGTCAGTCTTGCTTCACCGTCTGGCCTCTATCTACCTTTTCTCTATCTTTCAACTCTCGCCTCTGTTCTATGGCCGAAGAACAGGGCATACGGCGTTGTAATTGTAGTCTAGATTTTTAAACGACGTTCATCTATGCTTCTTTATTAATTTGTTTATATCTTTATTCTGTTATTATATCTGAAGACTTTCTTTTATGACTATTTTTACACAGTTGGCATATAAGCTTCTCCGTTCTTGTTTGTTTGACTTGGGAGGGACTTGTAAAGCAACAGATAATTTGTATGGGTATATTGTTATTTTACACGAGTGTTGAAGTTACTGACTCAGAAACAGTTATAGGTTTCATGTTATCCTGACATCCTTTTTAAGTTGCTACATTGAATTTACTGTTTTTATATTCTACTCCAGGTAGTGTTCAAAAATCTTGGAAAAAATTTCATTTATAGTATTTTTAATCTATTGGTTTTAGATTCTTATTCCATTTCAGGTCAGTTAGGGCCTGAAATAGCCAAACTAAGTCATCTCCATGCTCGTGTTGTATTCTAACAATCTCTCAGGAGGGATACCCTCTGAGATAAGCAATTGTAGTATGCTCCAGTCCTTGGACCTTTCAGACGACCACTTTACTGGTAAAATACCAGATGGCTTCCAAAACTTGCAAGCCTTGCAGTTTTTCAGCATCTACTTCAATCTCTTAAGTGGTGAAATCCCTGAATCTTTGCTTGATACTCCCCACTTGGAATACGTGCTCCTGAATGATACCATCCAAGTGGTACCATTCCTACTAATATCGGCAATATGATAAATCTTTTAAAATTGTACATGTATAATAATTTGCTGTCGAAGATCCCTCTGTCCATTGGAAACTGCAAAAAATTGAAGGACTTGCAGTTGGGTAAAAATCAATTAAGGAAATTTGAGAGTCTTAAAAACTCCACAATCTTGTACATTTCTCGGGTAACATTTCAGTGGGTTCTGGCGATTGCAAAAATTTGAATAGTTTTGGATTTGTCATTCAATGCATCTAGTGGAAGCATTCCATATAGATCTATTCATTGTAGTGGGCTAACAGAACTTTTTCTTGTTCACTCTAACTTGCTAGGCAGTATCCCTTCATCCTTAGGCCTTCTACATCACCTTCCTATTCTTGGTCATTTAAAGCTTCGTCTTGAGTACTGTTGCGCCGGCCATGCATGCGTTTGGATCCTTTTCAGTTAGTTGGAAAGTTCAGTTTTTTTTAGTTACAATTTTATAATTTTAATTACAGTTATAATTATGATTAAAAAATAGTCACAGTTATAACAGTAGTTAAAAGTCATAAAATTATGGTTAAAAAAAATTGAACTTTTCAGTTAGTTAGAGCGAAAGTGGATTTCTCGGGTAATATTACCTTATTTAGTGTATCACCTTGTGGTTTTCTATCTAAGTTACTAGGGCAACTGTTTATTTTTTATTCCTAATTATTATTTGTTCAGAAATTGTAAACGGATTGATCTATTGTTATTGACTATTTCTACAAATATTTAAAAGAAAATATGTCTATGAGCTGTTTACTTATTAATTTTTCTTTTTTACTGTTTCAACTATGAAGCTTGGGTAATTTATAACTTCTTATCATTGTGTCTGGAATTGGTTGGTGGTCCTCGAGCAGTGGTCATAGAATAACAGGGAGAGGCCCTGTTCTTCAGCCATAGAACAGAGGCGAGAGTTGAGAGATTGAGAAAAGGCAGAAAGAGGCCAGACCGTGAAGCAAGGCTGAGAATAGAGGTGATGGGTCTCTATCTGCCTCTAACAGCGACAGAGAAGGACTGTGAAGAGGGAGAGAGAGAGCAGACCCACGGAGGAGATGAGAGAGGGCAGCAACAGAGAGGGAATGAGACAGAGAGAGCAGAGCAGGCCCACGAAGAGAGAGACACAGAGAAGTGTTTTTTAAAAAATTTATGGTATTTTTATAATTTTAAATTATAAATTTATATGAAAAATAAGACATATGTCACATAAATTATTTAATTAATATTTTTTATTAATATTATTGACAGCCTAAAAAAAATATATTTTTAAAAATAAAATATATTAAACATATTTAATAAAAAAAATTTTAAAAATATAAATATAACTTAATGTTAAAGATATAAAATATATATTATATTTTTAAAATAAAAAATATTAGTACTTTTTTGCTAAAAAAGATTTTGTCTACAAATATGTAAAAAAAAAGGAAAAAATCTCAAAATTGTCTCAGAAACTGCAAGAAAAAGTCCAAACACATCAAACACGGAAAAGACGTCATATTTAGTGAATTGACTTGGAACACCTGTTGAGACTCGCATGTACAATGTTTCCCTACCTAGTTTGGCGTTTGTCCGAATGCACATGCATGATGGGAATTAAAGTGTTCAATTAAATGTACCCAAAAAAAAAATTAAAGACGAATATAGATTACACTTTTTCATTTTTTATTTTTCTCTTTAGATTGGGTCACAATGACTTGATGGTATACTGTGGTTCTAAAACTATCTTTAAGACTAGCCTCAACCGTGGTTATCTTGCTATTTAAGACCAATAAAAAGGGAATCCTAACCAGGGTTAATTACAATCGCACTACGTCCTAAAATTTAACTATTGTTTAGAGAATTAGACTGAATAAGCTAGTTTAACTAAAAAATTGGTGCACCAGTCAAAGAATCGATTTTGTTTGGACTAGTGAATAAATGAGTATTTAAATCGTTGAAAAATTGATAAAATCGGTTAGTTTAACTGGTTCAAATTTTTTTAAATTTTTAAATTTTTTTATTTTTTGAATTTTTGTTAAATATTATTATGCATTTTTAAGAAATCTCTAGTATTAATATAAATATATATCCGTAACATACTTAAAATATTTTAATATTTTAATATTATATATTATATATTTTAATATTTTAATATTTATAACATATATCTTAATTATATATTTTAATATTTTAATATATTTTAAGTATTACTGATTAAACTGCGAGTCGACCATAGTTCAACCATTGGCCCTTGAACCAGTGTTTTGACCTGTTCAATAACTGGACCGATTTATTGTACCTTGGATCAAACAGTAATTTTATATAAAACCATTGGCAAACCTTTTATAATGGCAAGTTAAAAATCGTCGTTAAGTAGTGATTTTAAATTTTTAGTAGAGGGTTGTGTAACCCCTACTATACTAAACCGCTGAGATACTTTTCTGTATAGTTGTAGTTGGAAAAATTTTATTTCTATATTAAAATTAATATTATTATCATTTCTAAATTTTGCAATTTTTAGTTTTCCTTGATAATACCATTTGGTTAATATCGGTTAAAAAATTTAATCAATTTAACCTTTTGTTTTACCTAGCATCAAGTCAACAGCCATGAAAACGTTGGCCAACAAATATTGGACTTGACATTAAATGGTAGGCTGATCTTTGCTTACATCAGGTGTGTTTAAAAAAAGGTAAATTAATAATGCGATTAAAATACTTCTTATAGACAATGTATTCTGTTTTGGATCATTTTCAAATACTCAAGAAATTTGGGGAGTAGAATATAAAATAGGTTGAGAAATTCTTAAATTAAAGAACAAAGGTCATTTCATAATTCCCAAACATGACAAGAACATGCAAAATTTGCGAGGAATGCCAGCAAGGGACGCTGCCACATAAGTTTGTAAATGAGTGAACACTGTGGATATCATGCAGTTAAGAGAGAATCGAACTTTCGATTGTCTAGGTACTTGGAATCCGATGGATAAAGGTATAGTCTCTAAGAATTCCATTAAATTTCATTCGCAAGAGGAACTTTAAAAAGATCATGTTATGTTTGCAACTGTATAGTATCTTTGGACAAAAAAAAAATGCCAGTGTTTAAATATCGACTTTTGTCTTCTCATCTGCTATGAGATAGAATTTGTTCTGTTACTACTCTTTGAGTTTCAGTTAATGAGTTTTTTTAAGGGAGTATCTTTTGTAAATATTTATAAGAGTTGGAGGGCTTTGTTGTACTAACCCTAATTTTGGGTTTTTTGGGTTGATTTTATTTTAGTTTTGTTCTTTTACGAGGACATCTAGTCCTCTTTTTTGTACCTTTTGCTTCCACTTTTCTATATATTTTTCTCTCATTCTTAATAATATTTTTTTCAATAAAAAAAAAGATGTTGAAACTTGAAAGCTTAATGGAAGATTTGAAGAGGTTCCTTCTAGAACTCTTATTCCTAAAGAGTCACAACTTTTCAGACACTATGATGGGGAGAAGTGTCTTCTATCTAGGTTATTTTGTACTTCTTTCACACGAATGAAGATTATGTGCCCCTTGGCATTCCATTTTTTGTAGAAAAAGCTCCAGTACTTATGAAAGTAATGGTTACCTTCAGAAATTTTTATCTGGATAGAGCCAATTTGTATTAACTGACCATGTAATTTTTCATTTGATTAAGATTTGTTTCTTTTGGAACTTTAGGACCTGGAACAATTATTGAAGGAGGTTCAAGAGGCTCGAAGAATCAAATTGTGGCGTCAGCCAAGCAAGGCATACATTATTGCCCCTTATTTCCTTGCCCTTCATATTTTATATTATTAACATATAATTTTTTAAGGCAATATAAATAAATTATAACACTTCGATCTTTTGCTGTGTTGAAGAGATTATGATTGTCTATCATACTTGACCTGTTCAGTGAAATGCTCAGCCTTGATTCATGTGGTTTTAGAGTTTTTGAGGTTTGGTTTCTCCAGCAGTTTGATATATTAAATTATAATTGTTCCTCTCTGCAGTATATTTGTCTTTTGAGGATTTCTTATTCTTGTGTCTGCATTGCTTAATAGTGGATAATATCAATTTGATTTTATAGTTTGGTTCTTGATTGGGTTGTTGAGAAACTATGTTTTAATACATTTTGAGATTTTAACTGGACTCTATCTTGTTTAACTTTTGGGTATCATACCTTCTCAAATTTCAGTATTTTGATAACACATTGTATTGAGGCTTTTGCGATTGGATGGGAAGGTGTTATTTTCCTGTATTCTTTATCCTTCAGAAGTAACCTTTATTTGGCTGTTTCCTTTTTCATTTAACTGCCATAATTGTATGTCATTTTTACATCATCTTTGTAAACAATGTTAAGAAGTATAATGTCAACATGTGAGGTTCTTATTCTTTCTTGAAGACAAGATGATGTGAGATAGACAAGGAGATCTCTAAACAAGGTCTTATGTGGTGTGATGAGGAACTCCATGATGAAGTGCATGGATTTTTTACTTATTTAAAGAAGGAAATTATTATTTTGGTTTCAATTTTTTCCTGTTGTAACCTTTCTTTCACTGATTAATCTTCCATTCTACTTTCCAGCTAGCAAGGATGAAAAAGGGTGGGGAGAATGTTCCACATTGATTTATTTGAACTAGATGGGACTGAAGCATTAGGTTCACATTTGCAAATTCAACCCTGCTCTGATAATGCTCCTGAATCCTGATCTTTCAAAAAGTTCAATTAAGTGGTATCGTGTGTCATCTGAAGGTGCCAAAAAGGAACTTATTTCATGTTCATCTGTTAGATTATTTTCTATTATATGGCCCATGTAATTTAGTTTAATAGCATTAATTATTAAATTCACATAATATAACATTGAAGGACCTAAATGATAAGTTTTAAATATATTGGGGCCTTCTTATGATGGTTGAAAGGCTATTACATAATTAAAAACTTTATAGGGGTCAAAAAGTAATTTATGCCATTTTACTCTGATTTCAAATTTAAAGGTAATAGTAACGTGGTTCAGAACGTTGTTCAGAAAAGTAGAAGAACAGTTACTGTTTTTCTCTCCTGATCATCAAGGAGACCTAAAGGCGGAAATTCAAAGGAAATAAAGAGACTCGAATTCACAGACATGGATCCAGGTATGTTTATGAATTATTGTGTGAATCATGAAATCAAGATCCAAATAAAAGAAAAGTTTTATTGACATGTGGTATCAGAAGCCTGGTTTGTGATTTTCATGATTCACCATAAAATTGGTTTCCTGGAAAATGCAGAAATTCATGAATATACGCGTTACTGTTTTGCGTTACTGTTTTCCGGAAATCATTGTTTCTGCAAATTGCCGTGTATGCGCATTACCATTTTGTTTTCACAATTACTGGTTGTATGCAATCTATGATAGTTTCGGGAAATCGCTATTCATTTTCTACGTTTTACAGTTTCTGCAATTTCTGGGTTTGTGCGATTATATGAAAAACAATAATTTTTGGAATTCTGGAATTTGCATGAAGTTTGAACTGGTTTTTCTGGGTTTTGGGCATATAACCGTTTTAAATCGTATAATGGATTCTGTCACATACCGCTATAGCGGTGGTTTATAACTGCTATAGCAGTGGATCTTAAAAAATCCTGGACGCTTCTGTCGCTTATCGCTATAGCGGAGTAATATTACTGCTATAGCGGTGAGTCTTTAAAAAATGGTGATCTTCTCTGTCAAATACCGCTATAGCAGTAGTTTTAGATCGCTATAGCGGCAGGGGGGACTCAAACAGCCATGTATTAATGAATTGTGTATTTCATTTACCTTTCGGGGGCTCCGCCCCCGACCCCCCGTAAGGGGCGTTGCATAAGGGGCATTAAAGTGATTGTGATATAAATGTTCTATTACATATAAAGTGCCGGATTATATGAATGTGGATGTATGTTCACTATGAAAGTTATTTTACATCTTGTAATTTGTCTATATGATGGAAACTAGTTTATCACCAAAGTGGTCTAGTTGGATTGAAGTTTAGACATTTATAAGTGTGTTTCAATTGTTCATATTTTAAAGATGCCATGAATAGAATGACATGATTGTTTTACTTGAACAATTGAAGTTATAAATTTTATGACTATGAGGTCACCTAAAGGTGGACCATTGCATGCAATTTATAACATTAAGAAGATAATCTATGATACTTAAGTTAATTAGTGAGTATATCCAAAGATAACACACTTAGTTAACTGATGTATGTTGTGATTTTCTATTAAAGACTAATTTATTTTGGCATCAATTTGGTGTTTATGTATTTGAGTATTGCCCAAAGGAAATCTTAAATGCATGCTTAAAGTTTGTATGCAAAGTTTTATGAATCTTTTAAAGTTTATCTCAAAGCATTAATGGGTGAGTATGTATGTTTGTTATGCAGCAAGCCTCTCGGGATGGGTGAACAACATTGTGAAGTTCAACGGGTTAAACTATGGTGAATGGTCTGAACAGATCAAGTTCCATCTCGATCTATGGAACATTGATGTAGCCATAGTTAATAAGGATAAGCCTGCAGCCATTACTGAGGAAAGCACAAATGATGATGTTGTGCTCTATGAACAGTGGGAGCGTTCGAACAGACTGAGCTTGTACCTCATGAGGATGACCATGGCTGAAAATGTAAAGCCATCAATGCCGAAGACGGATGATGCTAAGGAATTCATGGAAAAGGTGAAGGAGTATTCTGAGTCAGACTTGGCGGATAAGTCAATTGTAGGAAGCCTGATGAGTGAGCTTACTACAAAGAAGTTTGACTGGTCATAGACCATTCATGATCATGTAACTCACATGTCCAATCTAGCAGCAAAGTTGAAGACTTTGGGGATGGAAGTGAGTGATCAGTTTCTGGTTCAATTCATCATTAGTTCCTTGCCTACTGAATTTAGCCAATTTGAGATCAACTACAATGCTCTCAAGGATAAGTGGAACTCAAAGGAATTGAAGGCTATGTTGGTTCAGGAGGAAGGGAGATTAAAGAAGATGAAGGATCACTCCATCCACCTTACTGTCCATGATGGTGCTAGCAGTAGCAAGTTCAAGCCAGGGAAAAAGGACAAAAAGGACAAAAGAAAGGACAAGGCCCCAATGAAAGTTGCTGAGGGTCAAATCAAGAAACAAATTAAGTGTTTCTTTTGCAACAAGATGAGACACTTAAAGAAAGATTGTCCTAAAAGAAAGGCTTGGTTCGAAAAGAAATGTAGGCATTATGTTTCTGTATACTTTGAATCAAACCTTATAGAGGTTCCTAATAATACCTGGTGGTTAGATTCTGGTGCTACTACTCATGTATCTCATATTTTACAGGGATTCAGTTCAATCCAGCCCATAAAAGGAACTGAACAGTACTTGTTCATGGGAAACATGATGAAAGCACAGATAGAAGGCATTGAGACTTATAGATTGATCTTAGACACTGGATGTCATTTAGATCTTGAAAAGTGTCTCTATGTAACTGATTGTGCTAGGAATCTTGTTTCAGTAGGGAAACTTGCTATTTTAGGTTTTTATTTCAAATTTGGTAATAGTACATTTGTATTGTATAAAACAAGTACTTTTATGGATCTGGTACTTTATGTGATTTACTTTATCTTTTCAATTTGAATAATGAATTTGCTGAATCTTTGTTTCATGTTGAAAGTAGTGTAGGCATTAAATGTAGTGCACCAAATGAAAGTTCTGCATTCTTGTGGCATCAAAGATTAGGTCACATATCCAAAGAAAGGATAATGAGGTTGGTGAAAAATGATATCTTACCTCATTTGGATTTTAGTGATATGGATATATGTGTGGATTGCATTAAGGGAAAGCAAACCAAACATACATTAAAGAAAGCAGCCACAAGAAGCACTCAACTTCTTGAGCTTATACATACTGATATCTGTGGTCCTTTTGATGTCCCTTCATGGGGCGGTGAAAAATATTTTATTACCTTTATAGATGATTTCTCACGTTATGGCTATATCTATTTGCTATATGATAAATCTCAATCTGTGGACTTCCTTAAAGTGTTCATTGATGAGGTGGAAAGGCAATTAGATAAGAAAGTGAAAGTAGTGAGATAAGATAGAGGTAGTGAGTTTTATGGCAAGTCCAATGAAAGTGGACAATGTCCTGGTCTATTTGCAAGGTTCCTTGAGAGTAAAGGCATTTGTGCGCAATACACAATGCCTGGTACACCTCAACAAAATGGTGTAGCTGAAAGACGGAACCGCACCTTGATGGATATGGTTAGGAGCATGTTGAGTAATTGCTCTCTACCCCTCTCATTGTGGATGTACGCATTAAAGACCGCTGTATATCTGCTTAATCGGGTTTCTAGTAAGACAGTTCCTAAGACACCTTATGAATTATGGACAGGAAGGAAACCCAGTTTGAGACATCTCCATGTTTGGGGTTGTCAAGCAGAAGTAAGGGTATATAATTTACATGAAAAGAAGTTAGATCCTAGGACGGTTAGTGGTTTTTTCATTGGCTATCCTGAAAAGTCAAAGGGGTATAGATTTTATTGTCCTAGCCATACTACAAGGATTGTAGATTCTGGTAATGCTCGGTTCATTGAGAATAGTCAAACTAGTGGGAGTGGGGAACCACGAAATATGGACATTCAAGAAGCTTGGGTTGTAGTACCTACACCCAAGATTTCTTCTCATATTGTTATTCCTATCGTTGTATCACAGTCTCACAACGTACTGGAAAAACCAATCAATGTCCAAAATCCACCTGTTCAGATTGTAGAGAATGAACCAGTCACTGTTGATCAAAAAATTGTTGACCTACAACAGGTATTTCAAGGGGAACCTGAAGAAGTACCCCAAGGGGTACCTAGAGGGGGACCTGAAGAGGAACCTCAACAGGAAGTAGCATTAAGACGATCTGTAAGGCAAAAGAGATATGTTATTCCTAGTGATTTTGTGGTACACAATCTTGAAAATAAGTGTGACTTGAGCATTGATGAGGATCCAGTCTCATTTAAACAAGCCATGGACTGTAATAATGCTGAAAAGTGGTTTAATGCCATGAAGGAAGAACTTAAATCAATGGATGACAACAAAGTCTGGGACTTGGTTGAATTTCCTGAAGGTTCTAAGAAAGTCGGTTGTAAATGGGTCTTTAAGACCAAACGTGACTCAAGTGGCAATGTTGAAAGGTTCAAGGCCAGACTTGTTGCTAAAGGTTACACCCAAAAGGATGTCATTGATTACAAGGAGACTTTCTCTCCAGTTTCAAAGAAAGACTCCTTGAGGATTATTACGGCTTTGGTGGCTCATTATGACTTGGAGCTTCACCAGATGGATGTTAAGACTGCCTTTCTGAATGGGGACTTAGAAGAGGAAGTCTATATGGACCAACCTGAAGGTTTTATGGCCTAGTGTGTAAGCTGCAGAAATCAATATATGGACTAAAACAAGCCTCCCGTCAATGGTATCTCAAGTTCAATGATACCATTACATCTTATGGATTTATAGAGAACATCGTTGATCGGTGTATCTATATGAAGGTCAGTGGGAGTAAATTTGTTATTTTAGTCTTGTATGTTGATGATATATTACTTGCTGCAAATGACTTGGGTATGTTATATGATGTGAAAAAGTTTCTCTCTAAGAGCTTTGAAATG
Source organism: Biancaea sappan (assembly GCA_037074585.1). Lineage (NCBI taxonomy): Eukaryota > Viridiplantae > Streptophyta > Magnoliopsida > Fabales > Fabaceae > Biancaea > Biancaea sappan. The sequence goes on from CM073498.1 coordinate 42,094,644, forward strand.
AAAGATATGGGTGAGGCGTCCTATGTGATTGGGATAGAAATATTCCGGGACAGGTCACAAGGACTCTTGGGTTTATCCCAGAAGGCATATATCAATAAGGTCTTAGAGAGATTCAGAATGGATAAATGCTCTGTAGGAATAGTTCCAATTCAGAAGGGAGATAAGTTCAGTCAAATGCAAAGTCCTAAAAATGAATTGGAACGTAAAGAAATGGAAACAATTCCTTATGCATAAGTGGTTGGGAGCTTGATGTATACTATGACCTGTACTAGGCCAGACATTAGTTTTGTTGTTGGTATGCTTGGTAGATACCAAAGCAATCCCGGTATGGACCACTGGAAGACTGCAAAGAAAGTTCTTCGGTATTTACAAGGCACCAAAGAACACATGCTCATATACAGGAAGTCTGATCATCTGGAAGTGGTCGGATATATAGATTCAGATTATGCCGGATGCGTGGACACCAGGAAGTCTATGTTTGGTTACTTGTTCCTATTAGCTGGAGGAGCAGTTTCATGGAAGAGTAGAAAGTAGTTTGTCATTGCTACTTCTACTATGGAAGCAGAATTCGTGGCATGCTTTGAGGCCACTGTTCAAGGATTGTGGTTGCGGAACTTTGTCTCAGGACTTGGGATTGTCAACAGTATATCCAGGCCGCTGAGAATTTATTGTGATAATTCTTCATCCGTATTTTTCTCAAAGAACGACAAGTACTCTAAGGGTGCCAAACACATGGAATTAAAGTATTTGTCAAGGAAGAAGTGCAGAAGCGAAGAGTGTCTATTGAGCATATTAGTACTGATCTGATGATAGCAGATCCATTGACTAAGGGATTACCACCCAAATCATTTTCTGGTCATGTAGAGTGTATGGGCATTATGGACAAAGCCTTGCTGTGTTGATTATAGTACTGTGTTTATTATGCTTGTTAATTTTATGACACTATGAATTCAATTATGGTTATGTTTCTGCATATTATACTTGTTATCATTTTGGTATCTATGTACATATGATAGTGTTAGATAACATGTTATGCTAAGGCTTACAATTTTCTTCAATTAAAGTTGATGTTGGGTTAGGGATGTTTTGTGATACATGGAAGGGATCATGTTGCAGAATAACATGTGACCGCCATGATCCGCTCAAAACTAATTCAAATAAGTCTAGAGATGTTAGTGAATTTAATGGATAGAGCGCACTTATAGTTGTTGTTAAACTATCAAGTAATTACAAGGGCCAAGTGGGAGAATGTTAGATTATTTTCTATTATATGGCCCATGTAATTTAGTTTAATAGCATTAATTATTAAATTCACATAATATAACATTGAAAGACCTAAATGATAAGTTTTTAATATATTGGGGCCTTCTTGTGATGGTTGAGAGGCTATTACGTAATTAAAAACTTTATAGGGGTCAAAAAGTAATTTATCCCATTTTACTCTGATTTCAAATTTAAAGGTAACAGTAACGTGGTTCAGAACGTTGTTCAGAAAAGTAGAAGAACGGTTACTGTTTTTCTCTCCTGATCATCAAGGAGACCTAAAGGCAGAAATTCAGAGGAAATAAAGAGACTCGAATTCGCAGACATGGATCCAGGTATGTTTATGAATTATTGTGTGAATCATAAAAATCAAGATCAAAATAAAAGAAAAGTTTTACTCACATTATCTTCCAAGATTTTGTACTTTTCATGCTGCATAACTTTTGATAATAGCATAATTTTTCTGTCAAGTGTTTGGATGTTGAGCATGCAAGTCAGTTGACTCTTGATTGATTCTTCCTTCTTTTCTTGTACTATGGGATGGTTGGTGACCATTGGCCACATCCCAAATGAGAATGTTAACATGGTAACATTTCTAGTCATGACGTTTCTATTCTTTTATGGTGATAATAATTTGGAGCAATCATATTTCTGCATTTCTTCATAACATAACACATTGTCTCTCAAAATTATAACTTTGAACTCCTCTTTTAAAATTTAAACCGAAAACGTACTAATAATTACAAATATGATGCAGTAAAAGGTCTCTTTGGTGTAATAATAGGGAGTTGAAGTTAGTGGGGATAGTCATTTAATGTTTTAAAACTCCTCAAATATAGGTACTTGCGTTTGTTAATGATTAATTATTTTAATATTTAATCTCCTGTGCCCATTTATCTGAATAATAATATAAAAAAAATAGATCGACACACATTGGTGCGTGTGAAGATGCTAGTAATTATTTTGTTTGATGGTTTACAATATTAAGAGTTAATTCTTTTCCTGTTATTTCCACTCCTTATCTTCTTGTTCAAAGTGAAACTAACATAACTTCTTTTCCTGTAATGCTTTTTTACCAAAATTGTCTCTGTGGTATATCTGTCAGTTGTCCTGGTCTTTCCAGCTTCAAAATCCTCTTTTGCCTTCTTTTTTTGGAACTAATTTTCAAATTAATTGTTTGTGATAGAGCCCACTAATTCTAACAGACCACAAATGCTGATTAACATTGAAATTACTGAATAACGCTGTTGTTATTGAATTAAGAAGAAGCACCAATACCAGTGGGGTAACGGTGGGAATTACAGAAGAAATAGATAACAGAAAAATAAGCCTCCAATCCTAAACAACACACAAACAGCAATTAAAATGCACTAAGTAAGGTAATAGCAAACACCAACTCTCCAGTGAACATTCTAGACATCCGAGAAGTCTAGAGCTCTCCCAATCCAATTCCAATTTTCCCTCTCCTTCTCTCACTCCCTCCCCTCTATTTAATCCCTCTATCTAGCTCAATAGTTAGTTATCAGAGGCCCATTCCTTCTCTTATAATGCTTAAAGACTACGGGCCCAACATTACTCCGCCCTCGAAGTTTCACCTTGCCCTCAAGGTAAGAATTTGAAGTTGAGACCGGTGGCTTCTTCCCTACATCAGATTCACCATAATCCCACAAGGTCTTCAGATCACCTGTGATAAGTCCCAAGTGTGATGCTTTTATATGGCCCAAGGACTCATGTGCTGCTTTATCATCTTCAAACAGAGGTTCTAAAACTGAGATAGCATTTGGCTGCTCTTGGTTTCTGCTTGACAACCCAGGCACCATGGCCTTTGACATAGTCAATTCACACTCTAGAGATATCATCCCTTGTTCCTTGGAGAGTGAATCAGATAAAGTGTTGCTAAATAAATCATATTTAACCGGAAAACAAATACTCTCCAAATCCATCTTTGCTAATGTTTTGAGGCATGTCATCCCTACAAAATCCAGTGGAATTTGCTAGAGACACTGATGTTTCCATGATAGTAGATTGGGAGCCACCTTTAGATTGAGATAGACCAATTTTTTCCTTAGTTGCTTTCTTATTCCTTGAGAAGAACAAACTTGTAACTTTCTTTTTAAACGATTTCATGCCATTTGACTTTGCTAGTTCAGGAATATAAATTTCAACAATGGGCCCAATATGATAGAAAGTAGTAGATACAAAGACAAATTCTGACCTGTAAAGATTTTTAGGAGAACCATCCACCTGTATTTCTTCATCATCTTTTTTCTTGGCCATGGGTGAAAGTCGAAGAGTAGGAACATTTGTGCTTCTATTGCGTTGGATGAACTTTGCTGCACCGGACAAGGATTTTTGCTTAACCGAGAGCTCAGTCAGATGAACCACTTGTGAAGGAAATTTTCTGATCGGGTAATCTGTTTGGGTAACCCAAAACTGTTGGGTAGGGTGAGCTTTTCTGTATTGAGCAAATAATTGGGCCCATCTTGTATAATTTACACTAAACCCATAAGATTTTCTTTTTCGACCCAACTCCTCATAAAACCTAAGGGTCCATCAGTGCTTTTCTCTCTTCTCTTATTTGGACCTCTTCCCCACTTAAGCTCCCTAGCCCGATCCAGGTTCCATTTGTTTCTCACCTTGTCATCACTTTTCGCTACAAAAGAACCCCTTCTATTGGGTTCAATAGGTATATTAATGCAGATGAAATACTGGGCCTAACCATCCTTGCTTATTCTTGAATAAAGCCCATAAAGCTTCTATTCCCACATTTGAGACCAGCTGTGATTATCTATTCTCAAGTAAGGCCCATTAGATTCAACTTCCAAATATTCCTTTGGGCTTCTGCCCCGCCAAATTAACATAACCCGATCCAAAACCCATTTTTTAGCTTATGAATTGTGGTTGTTTCTAGTTAGATACCATATTGCATGTTTTGGTCTATGGGTTGGGTTTGGGCCAAAATACTGTGTGGTATTTGTGGGCTCCAAAATTGGGATAACCCAGACATTAAAATTAAATAGAATAGGGTTAGCAAGCTTAAAACTGATTGGGCCTTTGATCCTAGGGTTTAAAATAATGATTTGGGTCATATCTATGGGTTGGATCAACTTAACCCTATCCATCACCTCTTTTTTGAATTTGTCTAGGGCTGCCTCCTTCACAGAGAACATGTCGTTCTCTTCTCCTCCAGCAAGGAGCTCATCCCCTAACTAGTGGCTTCTGTCTTCTCTTCTCTATGTAAGAAACGCGTCCCATCCTTCATTCTTGCTTTTTCGGCACCGTACAGGACAGTGATTTCATCTTTTCATTTCTCCTTTTCGACAAAATCCACTGTTTCTGGTTCCTCTTGCTCTTTGATTGCATTTATGTGAGAACTAAGCTCTTTCCTAGCTTCTAATTTGGCTGAGACTTCAGAAATTGGAGGAAGCTCCATTGGTCGGCTTTCAGTTGGTTCCTTCTCCACCTTCTTACGTTATTCCCTTCTTGATTCAGCTGCCAATCTATTTAGTCTCGACAAAATTCTTTTCATCATCATCTTCATCTCTTCCATGTTCCTTTTAGGTTTCTATCTTTTCCATTCAACAATAGCCTCCTTGAATCTTGCATCTATATCTTCCCTTGTTGTTGTCATTCCCTAACCGAACCTGGCTCTGATACCAAATTGATATAGCCCACTAATTCTAACAGACCACAAATGCTAATTAACACTGAAATTACTGAATAATGTTGTTGTTATTGAATTAAAAAGAAGAACCAATACCAGTGGGGTAACGGTGGGAATTACAGAAGAAATAGATAACAGAAAAATAAGGCTCCTATCCTAAACAACACACAAACAGCAATTAAAATGCACTAAGTAAGGTAATAGCAAACACCCACTCTCCAGTGAACATTCTAGACATTCGAGAGGTCTAGAGCTCTCCCAATCCAATTCCAATTTTTTCCCCCTCCTTCTTTCACTCCCTCCCTTCTATTTAATCCCTCTATCCACCTTAATAGTTAGTTATCAGAGGCCCATTCCTTCTCCTATAATGCTTAAAGACTACGGGCCCAATAGTTTATGTGTATACAGTTGTTGTCTGCCTTGCCTTCTGGGGCTACACATTACATTGGCCACTTTTAACTTTTTATTGGGCTTGTCCTATTAGATGTACTGTTCCAAGATATGCAGTGTTGCAACACAAATCAGAATTGAATTTGTCATAATATTGTAGATTCCTTTTTTACTCGTGTTTGGTAGGTATAATAGACTTTCTCCTTTTCCGGAGCTACGAAATCAGTATATGCCCCTGAACCTTTTGACGTTGGACATATATTGCAAGTAGATGTTATTGTCGAAGGCCAAAAGATCACATTGTCAACCACTGGTCCAATAGATCCACGTTTGATTCCAATCCTGAATCTATTTCATGCATGATTGGTTTAGCAGTCATCAATAGTAATGGTTTCTATTTATTCAATTCTATTTGAAACTATTAACTAATGAGGTAGATTTGTCAATATGTTTCATTGTGCAATAGAGTTTGATTTTGTATTTTTATGCAGCTGCTGGTCTGGGAACCTATGTAGAGGCATTAATGCGTAAACATGACACGAAATTCAATGTATGTCATCATTAAACTTTTATTTTTCCTTTCTCTCTCCCATATTAAGCCAGTTGTATGTGAGCATTAATAATAGATGCTCCTCTCGTATTTATTTTGAATATTTTGTAAGCCTATCTGATGGAACCAAACAAACAAAGAAAGATTTTCTGAAAATGCCCTCTGTTACAACTCAGAAAAGGTAAGAGATAGGCTTTTATATAATGGAAATAACCAACAAGGAGCAACATGCCAGCCAGAGAGGTAGGGATGCTCATACAAAACCTGTGAAATGCAACAAAGAAGAAAAACACTCTCCTCCCACTCTGAATCTCCTTTTTCTAAAACAGAAAAGTTAATACCCTCCCAATCTATGAATAACACGTGTTCCATACCCAGATTGCTAAATGATCCAAAGCCGTTGCTCAACAGCTTTCTCACAGTTCTCCTGCTCTTTGTCCTCCCAATCGTGAATTACATTGAATTGTAAGATTCATTAATACAATTAAAAATATCATAGATATTTTCTATAACATAAATAAGATACTTAATTTCATAAGTTTAAACCATAAATAAGTCATAAAAATGAGAAAACTTTGTGTAGGAATAGAAAAAACTTATAAGATTGTGGGTACAAGATGTTCAATGCAAAATTCTGTTCAAATAAGCAAAGATAAGAGAGAGTTTAAGAAACTTAGAGAAAATTGGAAAATCAGAACACACTCTCCAGGTTAAGAAGCTTAGAACTAAGTGTACACACGGCTAAAGATTAATTAAACTCTTGACTCTTCAGCTTCTTTAGCCTTCAAAATGCATCGTTTTCTAAAATGAAGTCTTTGCTACCTCTTAACTGGTCCATTCAGCAAACAAATTTTTTTTTTCATGTTTCTGGCTTCTTGAGTCACATCGGGTGGTGAAGGACCCGACTTTGCAACTCAATGCATTGCATGGTCTTGAATCACCGGAAACATGCAATTCACCGTTGCAGGTGTGAGTCACATGATTTTGACAATTCAAAACACAATTCCGGTAGCTTTTTGATTCAGTCAGGTGATTCGTATAGTCGAGAAGGTGAATTGAGATGAATCGCACGTCTGAAATCGCGAATTGTTCAATACTGATAACTATGATTATGAACATTTCGATTATGTTCATTACTTTGCAGGTGGTTGTAACTCAGATGAATGGTTCACATCATTCAACTGAATCTATTCATGTTCTTCATGTTGGAAAGATGAGGATGAAGCTTAGTAAAGGAAAGGCAACAATTGCTCAAGAATACTATTCAAGTTCAATGCAGGCATTTCAAGTTGTGGCTGAGGTCTCAGATACTGATGATTCTCTGTGACCTATACATATATATATATATGTATATATATATATATATATATATATGTATATATATATATATATATATGTATATATATATATATATATATATATATATATGTATATATATATATATGTTCTGTATATGTATATGTATATGTATGAGCAAAAAAAACTGCTCTTATGTGTGGTAAATTTAATAAAATTGTGTGTAGTAAACATTGTTTTAACCTTATTTCTTGCATAAAGGGCTCTCTTTCTAGTGGTTATCATAGTTAAACTATGTGCAAATTCTTGGTAATTTTCCTTGTCTCATTTTGTTATAAACTTCAAGTGAATTGAGTAAAATTAATGTGGTTTTGTTTATCTTTGGTTTAGCTTTGTGGGGTTAGATGAAGTGGGAATGCAGCAGCCCAGGCACTATTTTGGCAACCAAAACAAGGGCTTTCCTTTGCATTACCTTTCAAATCAGAGCGAGATAAAAATGCAGCTCTCATGCTTGCAAGGAGGTTTGCGTTTGACTGTAATGTATGTCTCTCTAAACTCTCCAAAGCAAGCTTTGTTTAGACTAAAATTACATGGCCCCCTCTTAGTTTTAAAAATATATTCTCTTCTCCTAAATTTATAGTTTTAAACAAAAATAAATAAATAACAGTGAAATGAAAATTTAAAAATAAATTCATATTATCTATGAGAGTACTTAGGTCATATTAGGCTTTGGGGAAGTTAACGTATATATTCAAAAGAGGGAAGGGTTGAGTAATTTATGCATTTTTTAGCGAGTATTACTTACTCTAGAATTATATATTTATTTCTTATATAAATTTATTGAAAAATATATAAAACTAGTGGTTTGGCATAGAGGAATTTGCAAGCCAAATTTAAATATAAAATTAAATCATTGTTAATTATCATTATGTTTTTAAAATAATAAAGTAAAGTAGTTGGAGGTTGTTTAACGTCCCACTCTCTTGCATGCATTTTGACTTTTTTAAATTTAATATTTTATATTTTATATTATTTCTGACAACATATAATTTTGGAACCTAATGATTAAAAGGTTGAAAGTAATATATTGGTAAAGATATTTTATATGTCAGTAATGTATTTGTGTGTATCAAGTGTAATAGTATTTATGGTATTCATGAATTCAATTATTAGACAAGGCATGAATAATAAATTCTAGCTTGAATAGATTTGATTACTTAAAATGAACAAGTCTAAACAACCCACTCTTCTCTATTCTTTTTTTCTTGGTCTGCATTGCTAAACTGTAAATGCATAAATGGTGGATCACTCTTTCTGGACCAAAACCTTTATTGTCACGACCCAATTTGGGTAAGTGACAAGTACAGTCTGAGAACCATCCCATGACTGTAAGTCTAAAACTTTACGTCACCAACAATAAACTATAGGTGCACAACTACACATAAGTACATTTCATTAAATAGCAATTATCTCAAATGGTTCAATTGTCATTGCAAACTTAGAGTCTGTTTAGTTTGTGAAAATATTTCCTATTTTCATTTTCAGTCTTCATTTCCTGAAACACTAAAAACATCTTTTTGGTGTTTTCAGATTTAGGCATATTTTAAGAAATGTTTTCAAGAATTAACTTTACCAAATGCATTTTCAAGTCCATTTTCTATTTTCAGTGAAAATGAAAACAGGAAATACCTAAACCAAACAGGCCCTTATATGTCCAAACTTTCCTTCCAATCACAAAACAAGGTGAGGAAAGAATCAAAACATAGTCTAACCTTGAGTCTCGGTTACAAAAGAATACATAATCCTAAAGGAATGCTCATACAAGACCTAGGAGTCCTAACGACTATAGAGCAGTAAGCTATTCCCCAAAACAACAAAAATAAAAAATACCAACGCTTAGCAAGACGTGGTGATGTGAGGCTCCACTACTCCTCTTGCGGACACTCGCTGGCAATTACAATATTTGTAAAGGAACACACAAGGGAGTGAGTAATATACTCAGTGAGATAAATGCAAAAGAAACTTACCACATTCTTCTCGTCAAGGAAAGTTTACCATGACAAAGTAGAATTTCATCTTGAACTCCAATTGTTGAAAAGTGAAGGAATGAGTATACACACATCAACATACACAATCAACATTTCAGAGTGAAATATTCATGAATACTAATCATTCACATATGGTCCCAATTATATAGAAATAACAATTGAATACATCCATAACACTAATTTACATATATAGATTATGTCCACCATTCCAGGACAATGTGGTAATAAGGTTTGTCCATCGTTCTAGGACAATATAATTAAAAGAGGTTTTGTCCACTGTTCCAGAATAATATAATTAAATGAAGTTTTGTCCTCTATTCCAGGACAATATAATTAAATGCCATAGATTCATAAATTTACATAACAATTAGTTTATTCCAAACCATCTATAGTAATTCAATCTTTTAAACAGAGGTCCTAATGCCTCTCTCCTAAATGCTAACATCATATGAGATTATTTCAAGACAAATCAATTAATGGAAGTAACCTCTGATGATTCGTGAGTTCAATCCTTTCGAAAAGGGTAGAATCACAATATATATATCCTTATGTGTAATTGCATACATAAATACTATTCTTAGCAAATGATTATAGTTAGCTCCTTCACCTGAGATTGAACGATAGAGGATGGGATGCAAGCGATAAGAAATGATTGGATGACAAAAGAAACACCTAGGATCAAAAGGCAATAGATTTTGAGGTTTAAGAAGATTAGAAAAGGCTCAAGAGGTGGCGCCCATGGCACGTAAGGCGCCACTATTCAACTAAAACATATCAAGCTCCCAAGTGTAGGGCGCCCTTCAGGCACCAGGCTCCAAACTCTCAGTCTCACATGTTTATTGGGCACCCTGGATGGTGCCTCTAGGCACCAGGTCCCTAACTCTCTATCTCATAGTTTTGTTGGGTGCCCAAGGTGCTAGACCTGGTGCCCAGGCGCCCTGACTGCAAATAATAGCACTTTTTGAGATCTCAGTCAAAATGAGCCAAAATCCTCCTTCTTGGAGCCCTAATGTTTTAATGATCACACAAAGGATGTATTTGGGTGGTTGGACACAAGAGTTAAGTCTCAAAACAAGAATTGACCAAGAGAAAAGTTGTGAATCATCAAAATCCAAAATCCTAACACCCCTTTGCATTTATTGAGATTTCATAACTACAATCTTCCCTCCCTTGGATCATTAATGACATCCAACCACTCAAATACATATAAGAAACTTTATTTCCAGCAAACATTAAGGAGATACACAAGAAAACAAGTATTTAAACTCCAAAAAAGGGAAGATTTAGATCTTAAGGTTTATTGAAAAATAAAGATGAAAGAAGAAGAGGAGTTGGAACACTTACCTGAGTTTTCCCTAGATTTCAATTTAGTAAAATAAATGGTCCATCTCTTTTGCTGATAATCTTTGGCCAGTACCAGCAGAGAAGATGAAGGAGATAGTTCAAGTGGGATGAGTTCTCACACACTCATATATGCAACTGGGGGGAAAAATGGGAAAAGGAAAGAAAAGAAAGGAGACCTTAAGGGTATGGGTCCCACCAGCTTAATACCCTAGGTTTACACTTTACCAATTTCCATCATGTTCTCTCTTCCAATTTTTGTTTTATTTCAAGAGGAAATTTCCACATACAAAAATAAATAGTTGTACAAGATTCACACAATCATCACAATAATTATTTAATATAAATGTTAGCAGCTCAACACAAATAGTCCCAAAAATAAAAGAAAAGGGAAGAGAACTTTGTGAATATTACAATATTACCCCCTTAGAGAAATTCGGTCCCAGAATTCCCACAAAACGAAGTTAAACAAACAGGGACGGGTATCTTGATAGCATGTCCACCTCTATCTCCCACGTAGCGTCTTCGTGAGAGTGCTTTCACCATAACACCTACACCGAGGGGATCTCTTTGGATCGTAATTTCTTTACTTGTCTATCCAATATTGCATAAGATCTTTCATGGGCAAGACCTTGAGGAACACCATGTCTCCAACCATGAACTCTAGATCTCTATGTCGTTTATTCGTATAAGACTTTTGCCTACTTTGGGAGGTCACCAACCTATTCTGGATGGTTTTAACCTTGACGATCACCTCTTGAACTAAATCAGGCTCGATGACCTTTGTCTCTCCCATATTAAACCACCCTATTGGTGACCTGCACTTCTTCCCATATAACTCTTGAAACGGGGCCATTTGGATACTTGCTTGATAACTGTTATTGTAGGAAAATTCTATCAATTTCAAATGTGCCTCCTAATTTCCTGTAAAGTCCATACCACATGATCGCAACATGTCTTCAAGTGTTTGAATGGTTTTCTTCGACTGCCCATCAGTTTAAGGGTTAAAAGTAGTGCTTAAATCCACCTTGGTTCCCAAGGCCTTTTGAAAGGCCCTTAAAAACTAGGAAGTAAACTGGAGTCTCCAGTCTGATATGATAGAGATCGAAACTCCATGTAATCTCACAATCTCGCTAATGTAAAGTTGAGCATACTTGGCTGCACTAAAGGTGGTCTTCACTGAAATGAAGTATGCCATCTTGGTCAAGTAGTCTTCGATTGCCCAAATTGAATCATTTCTCGTAAGAGAATGTGGTAGCCCTACCACAAAATCCATAGTAATACGCTCCCACTTCCATTCAGGAATTTCAATTTGTTGAAGTTATCCACACAACTTTTATGCTCTGCCTTAACTTGCTGACAAGCTAGGCATCTCACTACAAATTTTGCCACATCTTGCTTCATACCTTCCCACCAATATATTGATTTTAAATATTGGTACATCTTCGTGGTACCGAGGTGCACATAGTAAGCTGATCTATGAGCTTCCCTTAGAATATCCTCCTTCAAGGTCCCCACATTAGGCACACATAGCCTCCCTTCAAATCTTAACACTCCATTATGCCCTAAGGAAAACCCATTTCCCTTTCTTTCTTTCACCTCATCACGAATCTTGCTAAGTTTTGGAATATGGGCCAAAAATGGTCTTGTTCTTGGTAGTTCAAACTATACACCGCTAGTCTCTAATTCATGGAGTTCAGTACCAAAGGCCTCCTTACCTTGGTTATATAAGCAAGGCTCCTCATTGACTTGCGACTCAGGGCGTCAGCCACCACGTTGACCTTACCGAGGTGGTACTGAATGGAGAAATCATAATCCTTTAACAACTCCATCTATCTTCTCTATCTGAAATTCAGGTCTCTTTGCTCAAAGATATACTTTAAGCTTTTGTGATATGTGCATACTTCACAAGTTTCTCCACATAGGTAACGTTGCCATATTTTTAAGGCAAAAACTACTGTGGCCATCTCTAAGTCATGTAAAAGGTAATTTTTCTCATGATTTTTCAATTGTCGAGACGCATATGCTACCACTTTCTCTTATTGCATAAGGTCATATCCCAGTCTAATATGAGATAAATCACAATAGATCACAAAATCACCCGGACCTGTAGGAAGGGTAAGTACTGGAGTCGTTGTCAAGCACTTCTTTAATTTTTCAAAACTTTCTTCACAAGATTCAGTCTATTCATACTTCACCCCTTTTTGCGTTAACTTATTGAGTGGGGCCGTGATCTGAGAGAAATCCTTCACGAATCAAAGATAGTAACCTGCCAGTCCTAAGAAACTTTGAACCTCTATCACTGTAGTCGGCCAGGGCCACTATCTCACTACTTCCACCTTGCTTGTGTCTACTTTAATTCCATCTTTAGAAATGACATGACCTAAGAATGCCACTTTAGTCAACCAAAATTCACATTTAGAGAATTTTACAAATAGTTGGTTTTCTCTAAGGGTTTACAACACAATTCGAAGATGATGCCCGTGTTTTTCTAAGCCCTGAGAGTACACCAAGATATCATCAATGAATACAATTACAAATTTATCCAGAAAGGCTTTGAAAACCTTATTCATGAGATCTATGAAAGCAGAAGAGCATTTGTCAATCCAAAGGAGATTACAAGGAATTCGTAGTGACCATAACGGATTCTAGAAGCTGTCTTGGGTATGTCCTTAGCTTTAATCTTAAAATGGTGATATCCCAACCTTAGGTCAATCTTCGAAAAACATTGAATGCCTTGTAGTTGATTGAACAGATCATCAATCCGTGGTAGGGGATACTTATTCTTCACTATTACCTTGTTTAATTGATGATAGTCAATACATAATCTTAGTGTCCCATCCTTCTTTTTAACAAAGAGTACTGCGCACCCCAAGGTAAAGTACTTGGCCAAACAAATCCCTTATCTAGTAAATCTTGAAGTTGTTCCTTAAGTTTCTTTAGCTCCACCAAAGCTATTTGGTAAGGTGATATAGAAATGGGCATAGTCCTCGGCAATACATTAATAGCAAATTCAACTGCCTTGTTTGGAGATAGACTGGGCAATTCTTTTAGAAATACATCTTGGAATTCATTTACCACAAATACACTACTAATGCTTGACTTCTCCTTTTCCATATCCTTCACAAAAGGCCAAATACTCTTAGTATCCTTTTCTCAGTCATCATGAGCACTAAGCATAGAAATAATGTTGTTGGGTACTTCACTTTAGTCACCTTGGAAAACAAAGGACTTGCCTCCTAATACATTGAATTTTATAGATTTTTCGTGGCAATCCACTATCACATGGCAAGAGGCTTTAACAACGTCAGATTCGCCATGGTATCCCTTCCATACACTGACATACAACACTGATGGTAACCAAGTCGCACGAGTAAGGTTTCCCCTATCGGGGTGGCCACACTAAAGACCTTTTCAAGATAGTTGGCTCTCTAGAAAAGTGTCAGGCAAACACAGAAGAAACATAGAAGTAGGTTGAACCTAGATAAAAAAATACATGAGCATCAAATGAATAAATGGGAAGAATGCCTATAACCAATATGTTGGATGCCTGTGTATCTTACTTAGTGAGAGCATATACTGGAGCTGGACCACACCTCGTTTAAAAATGGCCTCTGTCATCCTGACCTCTGCCGCCATCCCCACGGCCTATCCCACTTTGGCCCAAAGAGGAAGAAGAGAGGACTCTATTGGCATGAGTGAAATTGGTCTGAGGATGTGATGGGTAGGCTGAACCTTACCCCAAACTTACTGCCAGGTATAGGTAATCTCTCCATTTGTACTCTACCTGACTATAGGAGAAGCAGCTCCCCTTCTTCCCATAATAGATACCAGTGTGAGACCCCCCACAATTTGGACAATGAGCTTATTGCACCTCTACTGAGTAGTCTCTTGAGTTACTGGTGATTGTCCCCCTTGGGTATTAATTACCACTGTGGAGTATGGGCTGAATACTGTATTGAAGGAGAAAGGGTCACAGATGATACTTGCACTCTAGATTGGGATCTAAACGATCCAAAAGTCCCACTATGACTAGGAAATTTCCCTTCAAATACCCTCTTGTGTTTCTTCTGGAAATTTTCCTTCTTTTTCTTGTCTAATTCCATCATTTAAGCATTGTCAACCATAGCCAAGAAATTCAGAAATGTTTCCATTTGGGTTCCAACAAGTTAGCATAGTGGATATTGTAGACCCAAAATAAACCATCAAATCTTCTCTCTCTCGTTCCACACCATGTACGATGCATACTTCAACAATCGATTGAATTTGATTTCATACTCATCAATCATCATAGATCCTTGAGCTAGATGCTCAAATTCCTGGGCCTTGACACCCTTAGACTTACCAGAATAAATCTCTCTATAAATGTCCTAGAAAATTCTTCCCAAGACCTTAAGGAAGCATCAAAGGGGATGATCAATCTTCCATATTTTTCACATTCATGAGCTTTCCCTTGTAGGTTATAGGTGAACACCTCTATAGAAGCTTCACTTGACAACTTCCAAGGCCATATATGCTTTTTGACACCCATCAAGGTCCTCATTAAGATCTTCCCAAGAGAACATTGGTGATTTCAACTTAAGAAAAGCTTGTAACCTCACCTCTCTATCCATTTCTCTCCTCGGAAGGGTTAGAGAAATTTGATCATGGGGTGCCTGCGACACATTTATAGGAGCAAGTGCCTCAGGTAAATTGGGAGTGACCATTTATCCTCCCATAACAATAGTAATATGTTCATAATGCACCTTGAAGGGCATTTATGGCTTCCCACAAATTGATATTTTGAGCACCCAATAGTGCCACACTATCTTGGGAACCCCCTTTCACTTGTTATTGGTCCTCCTAACCATAGGCACTATCAGCCTAATCCTCTCTACCTTGGTGCTCAATTGCCAAGTTTACAGGATTAGGTGGAATAGGGACCTTCCTGTCACCCTCTATTATTTGTATTGACAGTGTCATTTTGTTCCATGAGGAAGGTATCTACACAAAATACCAATACAATTAAAATTACATAATAACACTATTGAGGAGTGACAAGAAAGAAAAGACCACCCCAAACTACCCCAAGGCCTTTAGTGGAACCTCGCTCTATGGTTGTGCTATGGTTCATAACAATAAAGGAGGGCCCACCAAGGTAACCTTGCTCTGTAATCATTAAGAGAGCTAAACCTACCCTCTAATATCACTTGTCACAACCCAATTTGGGCAAGTGATCGGCACGGTCTAAGAACCATCCCATGACCGTAAGCCTGAAACTTTACCTCACCAATAATAAACTACAGGTGCACAACTACACATAAGTACAATTAATTAAATAGCTGTCATTACAAACTTATATTTGCAAACTTTCCTCCCAATCACAAAACAAGGTGAGGAAAGAATCAAAACATAGTCTAACCCTGAGTCTTGGTTACAAAAAAATATATAATCCTAAAGGAATGCTCATACAAGACCTAGGAGTCCTAATGACTACAGAGTGGTAAGCTATTCCTAAAACAACCAAAAGAAATAATCACCAACGCTCAGCAAAACGTGGTGATGTGAGGCTCCGCTACTCTTCTCGCAGAGACTAGCTGGTAATTGTAGAATCTGCAAAGGGACACATAGGGGAGTGAGTAATCTACTAAGTGAGATAAATGCAAAAGAAACTTACCACATACTTCCTATCAAGGAAGGTTTACCATGACAAAGTAGAATTTCATCTTCAGTCCAATTGTTCAAAAGTAAAGGAATGAGTATATACACATCAATATACACAATCAAGATTTCAAAGTGAAATATTCATGAATACTAATCATTCTCATGTGTCCCAATTATATAGAAATAACAATTGAATACATCCATAACACTAATTTACATATATAGATTACGTCCACCGTTCAAAGACAATATGGTTAATAAAGTTTGTCCATTGTTACTGGACAATATAATTAAATGATGTTTTGTCCACCATTCCAGGACAATATAATTAAATAAAGTTTTATCCACTGTTCAAGGACAGTATATTAAAATGAAGTTTTGTCCCCCATTCCAAGAAAATATAATTAAGTGCCATAGATTCATAAATTTACATAATAAATAGTTTACCTAAACCATCTACAGTAATTCAATCTTCTAAACAGGGGGCCCCAATGCCTCTCTCCTACATGTTAACATCATATGAGATTATTTCAGGACAAATCAATTAATGGAAGTAACCTCTGATGATTCATGAGTTCAATCCTTTCGAAAGGGTAGAATCATAATACATATATCCTTATGTGTAATTGCATATATAAATACTATTCTTAGCACATGATTATAGTTAGCTCCCTCACCTGAGATTGAATGATAGAGGTTGGGATGCAAGCGTAAAGAAATGATTGAATGACAACAAAAATACCTAGGATCAAAAGGCAATAGATTCTGAGGTTTAGGAAGATCAAAAAAGGTTCAAGAGGTAGTGCCTGGGTGCCATTCATGGTTGTTAAAGTGCCATTATTCAACTAAAACACATTAAGTGCCTAGGTGCAGGGTGCCCCTTAGGCACCAGGCTCCAAACTCTCGGTCTCACAAGTTTACTGGGCACCCAAGTTTCCTTTCAGGTCCCTAACTCTCTGTCTCACAGTTTTGCTGGGCACCCGAGGCACCAGACTCAGCGCCCTAGTGCCTCGATTGCAACACAACAACACTCTTTGGGATCTCAGTCAAAATGAGCCAAAATTCTCCTTCTTGGAGCCCCAATGTTTTAGTGATCACGTAAAGGAAGTATTTGGGTAGTTGGACAAAAAGAATTAAGTCTCAAAACAAGAATCTGACCAAGAGAAAAGTTATGAATTATGAAAATCCCAAATCCTAACACCCTTTTGCATTTATTGAGATTTCATAACTACAACCTTCCCTCCCTTGGATCATTAATGACATCCAACCACTCAAATACATATAAGAAACTTAATTTCCAGCAAACATTAAGGAAACACACAAGAAAACAAGTATTTAAACTCTAACAAGGAGAAGATTTAGTTCTTAGGGTTTACCCAAAAATGAAGATGAAGAAGAAGAGGAGTTGGAACACTTACCTCAGTTTTCCTTAGATTTTAGTTTAGTAAAATAAATGGTCCCTCTCTCTTACTGATAATCTTTGATCAACACTAGCAAAGAAGATGAAGGAGACAATTCAAAGGGGATGAGTTCTCATACACTCACATATGCGACTAGGGGAAGAAAGGGGAAAAAGAAAGAAAAGAGACCTTAAGGGTATGGGTCCCACCAGCTTAATACCCTAAGTTTACACTTTACCAATTTCCATCATGTTCTCCCTTCCCATTTTTATATTATTTGAAGAGGAAAATTCCACACACAACAACAAATAGAATTGTATAAGATTCACACAATCATCACAATAATTATTTAATATAAATGTTAGCAGCTCAACACAAATAGTCTAAAAAATAAAAGAAATGGGAAGAGAAACTTGCGGGTATTAAATTTATGGTCTTGATGAACCTCCCAAAATCTTTTTTATTAATTAATTTATTTATTTTTGGGTTCTAGTGTAATTATGTAATTATGAGGTTTACTAGCTTGTATTTATAAGTGTGTATCAACAAAGCATGCCTTGCTATTGTGGAAGATTCATATAATTTAGATAGAACCCTTCTATTTAACTTTTTTTATTTACTTTTATTTTTAACCAAGCACCAAGGCATATTTTTTGTTTGCCTTGGTGAAAGATTGTTGATAAGCGTTAGAGCTTACACTGTAAAATTATGGCATCCATGCCCAGTGCTTGAGATGCTAATTGATTTTATTATCTGTTTGGTTTTTTGAGCAATTGATTATGTTTAAAATTAATTGTGAATCTATTATTAATCTAAATTTATGATATACTAGTGATTTAGTGATAACTTAGTCCAGAAATATATTTCTTACATTTGTTAGTTTTATTTAAAATCAAATTAATGAAATGATGTTATTGATAACATTTTTATAATAAGCGATTAAATTGAGAAATACTTGTCTATAAAGAACAAATTAAAAGTTAATTTTATGAGAGATCGAATTGTCAAAGTAATAAAAGTGAAAAATGCACATAATCTCTTTTAATTTTAATAAATTTCAATTAACCTCTTAAACTTTTCAAATCTTGTAATTAACCTCCTTTTTTACTATTTTCTTCCATATCAACATTTGTTTTACACTTTAGACTCACATGTGGCATCTAGTCAATCTTCAAACTCAATTTTTTACATATCATGCATGTATATGCCCTAATTTTCCCTTTCTCTATTCCATTGCTTGAGGTGCAAACTAGAGACCTCGACTGCCCCTCCCCTCTACTTGAATGGTGTTTAACTCATAATGATTTAGATCCTTTGCTTAGTCCCAAAGCCAAGCAGAGGGTACTTAGCTTAATATAGGCCGTTGAATTTTACAATCAACGGTTCAAATTTTATTATGCTATTTTTTTAAAAAAAAGAAGACAGCATTATGAAATTTGAGTTATTAGTTGTGAAATTCAATAGTCTAGATTGGACCAAGTAGTCTACTTGGCTTTGAGGCCAAACAGAGAATTCTCTTCCTAGAAAGAAGTATGAATTATGGAAAACGAAAACAAAACAGAGTTAATAGTAGTATAATGTAGTTCCTATGATTATCTAGCCATGAAGTAATCTGCTTTGGATACTTGCAGTGATAACAAAAGAAAAGAAATGAAAAAAGAAATAAAAGAAGGAAATATAATACCCAACTTTTGAATCTTCAATCACTTTTCTTCATCAATGTATATGATTAATTTCCACAAACACTAGATTCATAGTCTCAAAAATGAGAATGCCCTACTCCCAAAGTTTCATTTACTTTTTTTCTTCAATTTTTGTGATCAATATCCACTCCACAACTAGAAGGGGAGAAACTACCAAAGGAAGAGTTTTAATTCCCTATCTTCATTGGTAATTTGGATGATTCCAATGGGAAGATGAGAGGAATTTGGATCTTGAGCTAGGATCCAAAAAGAGCTATTCTTGTTTTGGGTTTCAATGTTAATAAATTTTTTGCTTTTGATTGTCGCCAAGAATGGAATCAATGAGATCGAGATTGACTCCTTTTGTAGAATCTAGTTTCTCTCAATGGGACCACAATGGGTTTTTGAATGCATAGAAGGATCCGTTAGTATTAAAGTATATATCAAATAGTGAGTTCATATATCTTATATATGCCATGTATAGTCTGTTAAGTTGTTAGTATTTGTATAACTCAGATTCAATAGGTTGTTATAGTAGTTATATAGCTTATGTGCTGAGACTTGTCCTATATAAACTTGTACATTTTGCTTACTAGAATATACACAATTTATTTCATTTCTCTCAAATTGTTATATGGTATTCGAGCCATAGCATTGCAACGATCAAGACTAGCAATTCTGCACCATTGACTATTAAGTCCACTTTCCTCAATTCAAAAATCGAATGTGATCAACTTTAATTACCTTCTTTTTATAAATTTGGATGAAAAGAATTTTCTATTGTTAAACCATCAAGTAGTTGCTATGATTGAAGGCCATGACTTGGAAAATTTCATTGGTGGAGAACGGAACTTGTCATTGAAGCATGCATCAATTGAAAAAGAAGTTACAAATGAAGCTAATGAAAAGTACCATTTCTAGAGAAGACAAGACAAATTAAAGTAGTAGAATGTGATAAATCCTATAAGATTTTAGAGAAATATCCAAAAATTCTTTTCTTATTAAATGCAAGCAAAGGTTCAATAGCTACAATTGGAATTAAGGAACACAAAAAAAGGAAATCGACCAATGAATGAGTATTTCCTACGCTTCAAGTCTCTTATTGATGCCTTGATTGTGACTGCAAGTCCAATCATTACAAAAGAACACATAGAATCAATTTTTGAGGGTATTCGTAATGGGTATGATCCATTTGAGCATGCTGTTAATTCTCATTAGGATCCATTTACAATCAGTGAAGTTAAGTTACTATTGTTTGCACTAGAAGTTAAGGATGAAAGGAATATTGTTACAAGGTTTGAGATAATATCTGTTAATGTTGCTAGTTCTGATGTCAAGGGCAAAATTAGTAATGGATATTGAAGAAACAATCAAAATTATAGTGGATACAAAGGCACTAGAAAATGACCATATCAAGGTAGAGGTAAAGGAAATCATAATGGTGAAAGGCCTAATCAAAATTTGAAACTCAATTCAATCTTTGGTTAAATTACCTCATCATAGATCAACAATTAGCTACAGGTGGGTGTTTAAGATTAAACACAATCCATATAGGTCTATCAATAAGTATAAGGCCTGATTGGTTACTATAGGATACAACATGGGTTTGATATTTCAGAGACATTCCCCCCAGTTGTGAAACCCACCACACTAAGAACATTACTTTCCATTGCCATTTCAAGAGGTTGGCTTGTGTTTAAGTTAGATGTAAATAATGCTTTCCTCAATAGAAGGCTCAAGGAGGATGTTTACATGTCATAACCTCCTGGCTTCAAGTTGGTGACTTTACAGACTCAATAAGGCATTGTACAGTCTAAAACAAGCCCCTTGGGCTTGGTTCGAGAGGTTGGCATACATGAGCTTTAATCGATTTTGGATTTGTATCTAGTAAGTCAAATCCATCATTGTTTCTAAAAATTAGTGGTTCCAACATCACCTATATTTTAATTTATATAGATGATATTCTTTGTAATACCCGCCAATTTTAGAATCACATAATTGGTGGTATTACAGTTGTGGTAATGAAAATTTTCATTTATTTTAATGGAATTATTTGGTTATTTTCAATTTCCATGTTCAATTTATTCTTTTTGAATATTATTTATGGAAATAGAGATAAATAATTGGACTGAGTATTTTATTACGTATATTGTTTTTAAGATTTAAGGAAAGATTAGAGGAAGAGGAAATTTCATGGACATAGAGTTGAGAGACAAGGAACAGGGAGAGAGTATTTATGAGGTCCAAAAAGGGACTAAAGTGAAATGAGGAACTAGGTGGCCCTTAGAGTATAGAAAATACCCAAATTGGAGAAATTACGGGTTTGTCACCATTAAGGTCAACCAAGAGTTACCGAGGGACAAAGTGGTAATTTCACCCTAAGCAGGTATATATAGGCGGTCCCACCACTTTTTCTTCATTTCTCGCTTTTCTTTCTCTCTCCTAAATCCCTATTCTCTCTTTCTCTCTTCTTTCTCTCTACCTTTCTACCAAAATCCTTAATGAGCTTTGAAGAACTTTTCTTCGGTGGTGCTGCGTGTCATTGGAGGCCAAACAACCTAGGGAAAGCAAAGAATCGAGGTAAGAATTTCAATTTCTTAAACTTTTTTCCTATTTTCTAGTTTTAATGGTATATAGGGTAAAATTGAGATTTACGTTTCTTGGTTAGAATTGAGGATTTTCATGTCTAAATACTCCTTAGACATCAAGGATGAGATCCCATGGAAGAAATCATGGAAAACGGTGGAGATCTTGCTAGATCTAACTCAAAATTGAGCCTAAAATGTGTGTTCAGAGTAGTGGAAAACCGGCACCCTTAAGGGGAAAAGGTTGGTCTTAACGCCATGGTGCCTCAGGTGCCACGCATATAAACTTGGGTAGAAAGTTGGGCGTCTGCTGCCCCAAGTGCTAACCATCAGACAACCTCCTTGGTTCATTTTCAAATGGCCATAACTCCGTCATCCAGACTCCATTTTTAACGAACTTTACATGATTGGAAAGCTCTTTAAGTCTAGTTTCCAAGGTATAAGATTAGTTTAAAAAATTCTTACAGATTAAGATTTATGTTCAAATGAGTGGCCAAAGGTTATAGTTAGTAGTGAGGATTTTCCTTATTTTATTTACTTATTGGGTATGGTTGGTTCTAGGTGGCTTGGGAGCTTCATTAGCTTGCCTTCTGGGACTTCTTATGCTGTAAACCTTATCAGCATTAAGGTGAATGGATTACCTTGCCATATATATTTTTTAAAATTATTTGGCCAAGTTCAATATAAATCCCATTCACGACATAGTTAGAAATTCACCAACGAAATTCTCTAGTTAGTGGTAATAACTAGATTAAGGAATTTCATTGAATGCTTGTGGGATTCTTTAGTGGGATTGAGGGTTTTTGTTTAATGGTATTTGAAGTGGTGAATTGATATGGTATGTACTGTAGGATGTTTATGTAGAAAATGCATTGCATATCATCATTTACATATTTATATTATGAGAAGTGGAAATGAGAAGGAAATAGAGTTGGAAGCTACCCATTGTATAATACTGCTGAGTGGTGTCAATGGGTATGTATACACATTGAGGCTAGTCTTTAATGTGGTATGAAGAAAAATGGGATAAACAATGCATATTGATTTTGTCCATATCGCGAAAAAAAACAGAGGGATAAACCTCTGAATAAACCCATTGAGGGTTGGTCTTCAATGTGGTAAATGTGGAAAGGATATGGAAAATGCATCATACATCATGCATTGCATAATACATTTTGGAGTGGTTGTTTACTTATGCTTTTATTTAGTTGAGGATTGTTTTACAAATTGTTTGTGAGATTATAGCCTCGCATTGAACCATGAGTTTTGGTTGCGTGGAAAAGTAAGTTATATATATATATTATATTTCGTGCTGATATGCAATAGTGGTTTTTGTTCTGATTATGGTAGTGAGGCTGGTATTTGTACTTGTGCTATGTTTTTTTGCATAGTTATCTACTATTGAGTTTTCATGAACTCACACTCTCCATTGCTATTTTCAGATTTAGGAACTGAGGAGGATGGGGAAATTGCTACAGCTTAGCGGCTTAGAGATATACTCTATTTAGTCAGAGGGTTATAAATGAACCAGTAGTAATGCTTTGTAATCCTATAGGCTACCTAGGTCCTGCTGTGTTTAGAGGGATTTATGTATTTGGCTGTAATTTGCTATGTAAATTATGTAATTTACAATTTACATAGTTGTGGATATTAGGATTGTTCAGGGAAATTATGGGCTATCACTAAGGTATACTCTATAATATATGTACATTTATATGCCTAATTTTCAAGGTATTACAGAGTAGTATCAGAGGGAAAGTTTGAGTTTAGGTCTCCTATAGGTTACAGAGCAATGGTGGTCTTTGTGGGCCTTTTCTTATTGTGTTGAACGGCGCAGCATAACCACGGGTTTAGGTTCTATAAAAGGCATTATAGGATGTTTAGTTTTTCTTTTGGTAACTTACTCCTCGGTAGAGTGAGTCGAATAATTTTATTAACATAAGAAGTGCTTATGCTTATATGTAGGTGGTTGGCTCTAGATAACGGTGAAATTCTTAGAGCACAGAGAGCTCATAAGCTCAATTTAGATGTAGCTTTGCTACATTACCACTGAAGTGGTTGTAAATATTTTTGATAAGGATATGGAATTAAGTGGGGTTATGTATTGTGGAAATACAAGATTTCCATGTGATGTATGGTTATCTGTGATAATTTATTTTTAGTTTGGTATGTTGTGGTTAGTAAAACTTAATTATTTACTGGAAAGGTATATATATGTTTATATATGTATCTGTAATGGAGTTGTAAGTAGTAAGTGGGAAATCGAGGTATCAATTACTAATTTCGAAGGGTATGACAAGACTTGTCTTGTTATTGCATGGTGGTTTTATGAATATAATTGCATATTAGCAAGTTAGAGAAAACTTGTTGGGATTTCTTATGGTGGGCCTTTGTGTATATTCTGCACAAATTTTCATTAATACATTTTAATGAATTGTGGAAACTGGTTGGTTAGGAGAAAGAGTGTAAAGAATAGATTTTTTTTGGGAAATTTCTCCCCAAAATCCATGAAGATAGATGAAGAATAGAAAGCTTTGGGCTTGGCACCCCAAGTGCTAGGCATGGCGCCTCAGGTGCCAAGGTGAGGGACGTAGGCAGAGAGTGTGGTACTTGGTGCCCTAAGTGCTAGGAGCGGTGCCTCAGGCACCAAGAGGGAGCTTATGGCTGAGAGTATAGGTTGTGGCGCCCTAGGTGCCACAGTTGGCATCACAAGCACCCTTTGGGCTGTGAGAGAGACTATATTATATGTTTTGAGGAAAAATTGAGGGATCTTTGTTGCATAAATGTTAGGATTCCTTTTAGGTGCTTTTGTGGGATTACTTGGGATTTTGTGAATCAACACCTATGTGAACGGGCATATAGTCCATCCTCTTAAGTGTTGATGGCATTCTAGATGGGTCATGTTTAAGCAGGTTCTTTAACCAAGTTATTTTGAGTTGAAGTTAGATAGTAGAGGTTGAAGAGTAATGGAGTTGTTAGGAAGAAAGAGAGCATAAGATGGGAGAATGCTCATGTGAAATGGGTTGAGGGCTAAGATGTAAGTTATAATGTGGGAATAATACGCTGAAGTGGTTATGTTAGTCAAGGTAGGGATATGTACATGAGCGTACATCCTAGAGTAAAACTAGCAAGGTAGGATTCAATTGAGGGAATTAATTTAAATTGTGTAGTTCTCCTAAGGGAGACACCTTAGGAAAGTAGAAGGTGACATAAGGGTGATTGGAGTGAGTTGTAAATTTCTTAAGGTGGTTGGAGGTTTGTAGGTGACGATAATGTGCGAAGAGTATGTTTAGGTAAGTGAAATTAGTCTGAGAGAGAAGAAAAGACTCACGAGACCAGTTCTCGGTAGTCATTGAGTGGGGATACAGTAGACGTGGGGTGTAAGGATACGTGAAGTTCTTACACTAAGAAGTCAGATGAGGTAGAGGGTAGTTTATGAGAGTTTCTATCGTAGTGAGAAGGTTAGACCGTCATGACCTTGGAATGGTTTGAGTGTGTTGAGGGTAGGCTTTTGGCATTTATGCCATCTTAGTTGAGTAGAAGTGGTGGTGTATACATGACGTCAGAGGTTAATGAGAGGTTTGGCCCACTTTTCTTTTATTAGAAGGCCTATTAGTCTATAGTGTGTACATATCAGTGGATATGTAAAATGATTGGGTGTTTGCATACAACCAGGTAAGGTAGAGGATGTAAGTTGGTAGGGTGAGCTTTGAGGGTGTTCTATGTTAAGGGTAAGGAAATGGTGCCATGAATATGGCTTGAGATAAGTTTAGACTAAATGTAAGCTCATTAGCGATAGAGTGAGTACCTTAAGAGCATGTGTGTTAGCTTGAGAGGGAATGCATTTATGTGTGTGTGGAAACACAATGACTCACATATGAACATACATGGAGTGTGTAGATATGTGTAGTTATGTAAGGATCCTAAATGGGGGTTTATTTGGGTAGAATGTCCTTGTTAGGACATGTTGTCTTGAAGGATTGAATCGAGGGATGGTGTTGTATAGTAGGGAATCCTAGAATCAGACAGTCCCATGGCATAGTTATAGGTACATCTTCTCTTGCAAAGAGAGCTGATGAACTTCAAAGGAGACTATGCCTACTAGAAGGCTTGTGGGGCCTAGCTAATTGTGTGGTCTAAGTGTTAGTTTGAGGAGGAGTACGGATAGTAGGTATTAAAGTGTAATTACTTGCAAATGAACATGCATGGAATGTATATACATATGTAATTACGTAAAGATTCCCAATGTGAAACTATTTTGGAGGAGGATGATCTTCTAGGGCCTTCTAGTTCCGAGGGAGGGATTCCTATTAGAATTAGTGGTTAAAGCCTTAGCCTGTAGGTGATATCTAGCATTTTTATATACATTTTAACCCCTAATTTGGTCTATTTGCATTTTCATCTATGGGAATTCTCTAATTTTATTATACTTTGTGATTTATTAGGTCTAAATTAATCTTGGATGGAAAATGAATCATTTTCATATTTTAAGACTTAAATTATTAAAGACTCAATTCAATCTATTTGTGTGCTTTGCAGAATTTAAATTTGGAGATTTTCTAATGATGTGGCGCTGAGGTGGATAGTCTTGCTGACATGGCGCTTATGTGGCATTTGTCTGATGAGTAGGATGCTGACTGGGACTTGTTTATGTGTTTTTTCTGATGTGGAGACATGTGGGGCCCTCAATCTAGATCATCTTCTGCATGCAGCCAGCCTTTGCTTACCTCTTCCCTAAACTTTGCTGAAAATGGCATATCAGCTTTCTGCATAGTAAAAGAGGCTTTCTGCTGCGCCATTTTGATGATTTACTGCTGCTGTCTACTGCCCAGCCCTTCTGTAGAAAGAAACCAGCAACACCTCTGCCCTCCTTTTGAAAGTCAACTGAGCATTTAGGGTAGAATATTCCAAGGCATTTTAGGGCATCAGTTTTGTAACACAGAAGACACTTTTCATTTTCTGTAACTTAGCATTTTCCCAGACCACACTTTTTCTCTATTTTTCCCTCTTTGGTTTTGCTGTTTTGCTTTCATGGAGGGCTAAATGTCCATTGTAATTAGTCACTAGGACCTTGGGATGTTGTAGCTTGAACTAAAAGTACAAGATAAGTGTTTTATTCTCCATTTCATCTCATTTCGTTTTTGTTCTTTGCTTTTATGTTTATGTTGCTATCAGATTTTGATTTGAACTTAAAGGAACATAATCTGACTTATATATGAGATATAACCTTGCTTGACTGATTAGAAAAGTGAGTGAAATGAAATGGCTAGTTAGATGATGTTTAACTAGATTTGGTTGAGATCTTCTTTTGAAATGCATCTAGTTATAATTAGTGAAGATATTCTTGATTATAGTTAGTAGCATTAAATTCTGGAGGTTACTCTAGATTCATTTTCATAAAGAACCAAATGGTGAAATGAGAACAAAACTGAATCAATGAGTTAGGTAATGATAGTTGCACTTCCATGAATCCTAGTGGCTAGTTGCTTGGTCTTCTATTATTGTCAAATTTGTTCTGCTGCTGATTTGCTACTGATGTTGTTCATTGTTGCTGTTTATTTTTGTTTTTGTTGTTGCTGCCAACAAAACCCCCCTTTTATGTGCTTTTAATTAGTGTTTGGGTGTTTAGAGCAACTAATTAATGATTAGAAGTGAGGCTCATTGAGTGAATACATCCTAGGGACCACTATACTACAAATTGCCATGAATTCAATTCTGGGCAATTTGGCATCGTAGTGACGTAAACCAGTAGGTTAGTGTGTTGCAATTGCAGGCATGTTTCTATTGACCTATTATTGGTTATGGACATAACCCAACGGATTGAGAGTTAGGACAGGTTTAATGCGCACAAGAGTCTTATGAGGCTTATTATAAGGATTTGCACTAGAAAGTTGGTGGAGCGATTCGTCTCATAACCCAATTTTCCAATTGGGCCTCATAGTAACTATAGCCAACTGATGTCGTTGAGACTCAGAGGCTAATGTCTGGGAAAAAATAGGAGTTTGGGGCCAGCCTATAGTAAGACTTAAGCTAGTCGAGTGATTAGTAGATAGAGATATGGAAATGGAATGGTGTACTCCTGCGATCCAAAACCAGTAGTTGCCCAGTATAGGGAACGTGGTTTGGGGTTAAGAAGGATGCACCTGAAAACTAAGAGGGATTGAGGAACGAAAATGTGAGGATATATATATATATACCTTCATAAGGAAGTCCTTATGGGGATATCTGGTCCGTGAGATCACAAACTCACGTGACATGATTCTTGAGTGGGAATCCCATGGGATCGTGGATCTATGGGAAGACTATTTATGTGGTATGTGTATGTGGCTTTATGTATAATTTATTTTCTTTTTATTTATTTGAATAATTTATTTTTATGTTATGGCTATGGATAGAGGACGTGGTGCCAATATGGAAGCCTGAGATGAGCTTGACTCCCAAGGGGCAACCTGCCAATCATATGGTGATACTTACAGGTGAGGTATCATCTTTGAGAGGGACATCGCCTTCTAGCTAGGTGTATATATTCTATTATATTGTGAATATATGTGTGTGGGTTTGTATTTGTGTGTGGGTTTATGTTTGTGGTATGCTTAGTGCCAAAGAGATGATTGGTATAGCTTATGAGCGAGTTAATGCCTTCGGGTAGGGTGTAAATATATTTTATATTATTGTGAAGTAATTGAGTGGGATTAAGTTTGTCATATGCATAGCTTAAAGTGTGGGATTGATAAGGTTAATGAATGAGAGGTAATATACAATGGTATCAAAATATGCGCGTGAGGTGTGAGCGAGATTCTATATCATGCATATGCTTCTGGGACGACCGGATATCTTGTGGGATAATTATCTCGATGGCATTTTTATATTTATACTTTTGTATGTGGGTGCTTTGAGGTTGAGTGGTACAGGAACTTATGTGTGGTAAGTACTTAAGCCACCCTAAGTTCTTTAACTTTGCTTGTGGTAATAAATGTTGACCCTAAGGCTTTATGCCATAAGTTTTGATGATGACAAATGTATTTGAAATGTAGCATTGATATATATAAAGGTTAATTATCATATACATGCTACAAGTATTTAAGCATGACTATGTTATTTACATGTGTAATGTTTTATACATTAATCATGCTATTTATCATGAATTGAACTAACCATTTGGTTTGCAAGTAAGATATATTTTATAGGTTGGTTCAAAACAAGAAGAGTGAGCATTGGATTGAAGAACAAGGAAAAGTAATATCATGCCTCACTCAAGGAAAGCAACATACAAGGACAAAGCTCCAAGAAATGAAGAATTAGAAGATTTGAAGTCTTGGAAGCTTGGATGCATCAAGATAGCCTATGTGTTTACATTAGGTATATTTTATATAGGCTAGTATACTTGTTCAACTCAATGATTTAGATTTGCATACATTGGCTCAAGCATTTTTGAACAAAAAGATAGTGAGATATGAAGTTTTACAAAAGTTATTTTTTTGACATTTGGTCACTCCTTATATCATATCTCATAAATGAAAATTCGGTTTTTCAAGTATTTTAATCTCATTTGATAGTAGACTCAAATATCTTTCTAACGGTATATTATTTATTCAAAACGGAGTCCAAATGAGAAATATATGACTATTTAAAGTATAGTTTGAAAAACTGAAAGTTGATTTTACTGTACTCAAAAATTATTCTGTTCTGACCTATAGTCAGTATTTTGATTATATCTTTTAAACGAAAAATCATTTTTGAGTAAAACTTAGCTCATTTGAAACTAGACTCCAAGAGCTTTCCAATGATATATTATTTGTTTAAAACGGAGTTCAAATGAGGGAGTTATGAATTTTTAAATAAAGCTCAAAATCTGTATTTCGCTACTGCCAGCCGGTGGTCGACCACCCCATCTACACTGGTCGACCAACGTGATTGATAAATCACTTCTGGACTACACTGGTCGACCAACGTGCCACACTGGTCGACCAATGGACACTTGGACTGCACTATAAGTGCTGTAACGGCTATATAACGGCTAGTTTTGTAAAATCTTATATATATGACCTTAGATACACGATTTTGAGCTAGAACAAAGTCCTACAATGTGATATTAACTTCTTCTATCATCTTTGAGAGAAAGGAAAGCATTCTTGAGCCAAATCTTGCATATTCTCTATCATTAGAGTTATTATAGCTTCATTTGTATTCATCTACTCTTTAGAGAGAGTTTCTTTGTATTGTTGATTTTGATCAACACCAATATTATTCTGAGTTGAGGTTTGCAAGTACCGGTGTTGGAAGAACTTGCTTTGGGTTGAGGAGGAGCCCGGATTCATAAATTCTCCATTGTGGTTTCGCAAATACCTGGATCGAATTTACGTGGTTGTAGTAGTTTGCAAGTACCCGGATTAAACTTGCAATTATAGTGGAAATACTCAAGTGGTCTCTTGAGGACTGGATGTAGGCTTGGATTAGCCGAACCAGTATAAATCTCCAAGTTTGTTCTCTCTATCCCTTCCTCCTTTATTTGTGCTTATTGCTATCTATTCTTTAATTCCTTACTCCTCATAATTATTCATCTTGATAGCACATTGATTTACTGTGTTGTATTTATTATCCTAAACATTGTACTTCTACATAAAATCATTTTAACTTCCAATAAAGTTTTGTGAAAAAATTATAAAACCCAATTCACCCCCCCCTTTGGGTTCCAACCATTACTTTCAATAAATACCCAAATGGCACAGATATAACACCTTATGAGGCTTCATATAAGAGACCTTGTGCTTTGGGTTTTGATCACTGGAGTAATTTATGCTCATCCTTGAGTGAAGAAACTTATAGAGTTCCACGGTATATAGCAGTTGTATAACAACTGGGATTTTAGTTTTCATTTTGGTTCTAGAGAATGCAGGGATTTATGAGTGGTAACGCATGTGCTTCGATTTTTTATGAAAGCTAGGAAAGGCCGCTTTTCATCAATTATCATGGCACCTTTCAAGGTTTGTGGTGTGTTTTGAATTCGCAGGATTGAATTCTTTTAAGGGAGTAGAATGTAATAGCCGCCAATTTTAGAATCACGTAATTGGAGGTATTATAGTTGTGGTAATGAAAATTTTCATTTATTTTAATGGAATTATTTGGTTATTTTTAATTTCCATATTTAATTTATTCTTTTTGAATATTATTTATAGAAATGGAGATAAATAATTGGAGTGAGTATTTTATTGCGGATATTGTTTTTAGGATTTGAGGAAAGATAAGAGGAAGAAGAAATTTCGTGGACATAGAGTTGAGAGACAAGGAACAGGGAGAGAGTAGCTATAAGGTCCAAAGAGGGATTAAACGGAAATGAGGATCAAGGTGGCCTTTAGAGCATAGGAAATACCCAAATTAGAGAAATTACGGGTTTGTCACCACTAAGGTCAACTGAGAGTTACCTAGGGACAAAGAAGTAATTTCACCCTAGGCGGGTATATATAGGCAGTCCCACCTCTTTTTCTTCATTTCTCATTTTGCTCTTTCTCTCTTCCTTCTCTTTACCTTTTTCCCCAAATCCTCAACGAGCTTTGGAGAACCTTTCTCCGATGGTGGGGTGGGTCATTGGAGGCCAAACAACCTAGGGAAAATAAGGAATCGAGGTAAGGATTTCGATTTCCTAAACTTTTCCCCCATTTTCTAGTCTTAGAGGTATATGGGGTAAAACTGAGATTCTAGCTTCGTTTCTTAGTTGAAATTGGGGATTTTGGTGTCTAAATACTACTTAGACATCAAGGATGAGATCCTATGGAAGAAATCATAGAAAACGGTGAAGATCTAGCTAGATCAGACCTAAAACCGAGCCTAAAACGCATGTTCAGCTTTGCGGCACCCCAAGCACCACCCTTGAGGGGAAAAGCTTGGTCATGGAACCCCAAGTGCCATGTGTCATACTTAAGGTGCCAAGAACATAAACTTGGGCAAGAAGTTGGGCCACAGGTGCCCTAAGCGCTAGCCATCGGACAGCCTCCTTGGTCTATTTTCAAATGACCATAACTCTTTTGTCTAGACTTTGTTTTTAACTAACTTTATATCGTTGGAAAGCTCTTTGAGTCTAGTTTTCAATGATATAAGATTTGTTTAAAAAATATTATAGATTAAGAGTTATCTTCAAATGAGTGGCCAAAGGTTGGAGTTAGAGGTGAGGATTTTGCTCGTTTTATTTACTTATTGGTTGTGGTTGGTTCTGGGTAGCTTGGGAGCTTCATTAGCTTGTCTCTGGGGACTTCTTATGCGGTGTGAGTGTTTGACCTTGCCATATACATTTTATTAAATTATTTGGCCAAGTTCAATATAAATCCCATTCACGACATAGTTAGAAATTCACCAACGAAATTCCCTAGTTAGTGGTAATAACTAGATTAAGGAATTTCATTGAATGGTTGTGGGATTTATTTAGTGGGATTGGGGCTTTTATGTTTAATGTTATTTGAAGTGGTGAATTGATGTGGTATGTACTGTGGGATGTTTATGTGGAAAAAACATTGCATATCATCATTTAGATATTTATATTATAAGAAGTGGAAATGAGAGGGAAATAGAGTGAGACGCTACCCATTATGTAATACCGCTGAGTGGTGGTAATGGGTATGCATACGCATTGAGGCTGATCTTCAATATGGTGTGGGAAAAAGTCAGATAAACATTGCATATTGCATTTATCTATATTGCAAGAGGGAACAGAGGGATGGTCCTCTGAATAAACCTATTGAGGGTTGGTCTTCAATGTGGTAAGTGTGGAAAGATGTGGAAAATGCATCATACATCATGTATTGCATAATATATTTTGGAGTGGTTGTTTACTTATGCTTTTATTTGATTGATGATTGTTTTACAGATTGTTTGTGAGATTGTAGCCTCACATTGAACCATGGGTTTTGGTTGCGTGGAAAGGTACCTTATATATATTATATTTCGTATTGATATGCATTAATGGTTTTTATTCTGATTATGGTAGTGAAGCTAGTTTTTGTACTTGTGCTATATTTTATTGAATAGTCATCTGCTCACTGAGTTTTCATAAACTTACACTCTCTATTGCTGTCCTTCAAGACTACATGTCCTAAGAAGGTCATTCTACCTTCGAGATCCTTACATAACTACACATATAAAAACACTCCATGTATATTCATATGTGAGTCATTGCGTTTCCATATACACCCAAACGCATTCCCTCTCAAACTAATGCACATGCTCCTAAGGTACTCACTCTATTGCTAGTGAACTTAGATTTAATCTAAACTCATCCCAACTTACATAGAACAACCTCGAAGTTCACCTTACCAACTTACATTCTCCACCTCATCTGGTTGTTTGCAAAAACCCAAGCATCTTATATATCTGCTGATATGTACATACTATAGACTAATAGGCCCTCTTATCAAAGAAATGTATGCCAAACCTTCCATTAAGCTCTAACATCATGTATACACCACTACTTCTACTCAGCTAAGATGGCATAAATGCCAAAAGACTACCCTCAACACACTCAAACTATTCCAAGGTCATAAGGGCTGACCCTCTTACTACAATAGAAACTCTTGTAAGCTACCATCTACCTCATCTAACCTTCTTAGTATAAGGACCTCATGTATCCTCACACCCTATGTCTACTGTATCCCTACTCAACGACTACCGAGAACTAGTCTCGTGAGTCTTTTCTTCTCTCTCAGACAAATCCCAGCTACCTAAACACACTCACCGCACATTATCGTTACCTACGAACCTCCAACCATGCAGGTGCAACTTAATCAAGTTGCCTTAAGAAATTTACAACTCACTCCAATCGCCCTTGTGTCACCTTCCAATTTACTAAGGTGTCTCCCTCGAGAGAACTACACAATTTAAATCAGTACGCTCAACCGAATCCTACCTCGCTAGTTTTTCTCTAGTATGCATGCTCATGTACATATCCCTACCTTGGCTAACATAATCACTTTAGCGTCTAATTCTCACGTTATAACTTACATCCTAGCCTTTAGCCCATTTCACATGAGCATTCTCCCCTTTTGTGCTCTCTTTCTTCGTAACGACTCCTATACTCTTTAACCTCTACTATCCAACTTCAACTCAAAATAATTTGGTTAAAGTACCTATTTTCACATGGCCCATCTATAAAGCCATCAATACTTAAGAAAATGGACTATACACCCGTTCACATAGGTGTTAATTCACAAAATCCCAAGTCATCCTATAAAAGCACCTAAAAGGAATCCCAACATCTATTCATCAAAGATCCCTCAATTTTTCCTCAAAACACATAATATAGTCTCTCTCACAGCCCAAAGGGTACTTGGGGTGCCAGCTGTGGCGCCAAACTCTTGGCCATAAGCTCCCTTTTGGCACCTGAGGTGTCATGCCTGGTGCTAAGTGCCATACTCTCTGCCCATGTCCCTCACCTGGGCGCCTGGGGCACCTTGCCTGGGGCGCTAAGCCCAAAGCCTTCTGTTCTTCATCTATCTTCATGGATTTTGGGGAGGGATTTCCTAGAAAAATCTTTTCTTTACACTTTTTCTCCTAACAACCTAGTTTCCACAATTCATTAAATTGTATTAATGAAAATTTGTGCAAAATATACACAAAGGCCTACCACAAGAAATCCCAACAAGTTTTTTCTAACTTGCTAATATACAATTATATTCATAAAACCACCACGCATTGACAAGACAAGTCTTGCCAAACCCTTCGAAATTAGTAACCGATACCTCGGTTTCCCACTTGCCACTTACAACTCCATCACAGATACATATATAAACATATATATACCTTTCTAGTAAACAAATAAGTTTTACTTACCACAACATACCAAACCAAAAATTAATTATCACAGATAACTACACATCACATGGAAATCCTGTATTTCCACAATACATATCCCCATATAATCCCATATCCTTATCAAAAATATTTACAACCACCTCAGTGGTAATGTAGCAAAGCTACATCTAAATTGAGCTTATGAGCTCTCTGTGCTCCGAGAATTTCTCCTTCATCTAGAGCTAACCACCTGCATATAAGCATAAGTACTTCTTATGTTAATAAAATTATCCGACTCACTCTACCGAGGAGTAAGTTACCAAAAGAAAAACTAAACATCCTATAATGCCTTTTATGGAACCTAAACCCATGGTCATGCTATGCAATTCACAACAATAGGGAAAGGCCCACAAAGAACACCATTGCTCTGTAACCTATAGGAGACCTAAACTCAAACTTTCCCTCTGATACCATTCTATAACTACCTAAAACTTGGGCATATAAATGTACATATATTACATGGTGTACCTTAGTGGTTGCCCATAATTTCCCTGAACAATCCTAATATCCGCGACTATAAAAATTGTAAATTATATAATTTACAAAGTAAATTACAGCCAAATACATAAATCCCTCTAAACATAGTAGGAACTAGGTGGCCTATAAGATTATAGAGCATTACTACTGGTTCATTTAGAACCCTTCAACTAAATGGAGTATATCTCTAAGCCGCTAACCTACAACAATTTTCCTATCCTTCTTAGCTGCTAAATCTAAAGGATGGTGGTGTATAGTGGGGAATTCTGGAATCAGACGTTCCTATGGCGTAGTTATAGGTATATCTTCTCTTACGAAAAGAGTTGATGAACTTCAAAGGAGACTATACCTACTAGAAGGCTTATGGGACCTAGCTAATTAGGTTGTCTAAGTGTTAGTTTGAGGAGAAGTGTGAGCAGGTGGGTGTTGAAGCATAATTACTTGAAAATGAACACGCATGGAATGTATATACACACGTAATTACGTAAAGATTCCAAATGTGAATCTATTTTGGAGGAGGATGATCTTATTGGAGCTTCTAGTTCTGAGGGAGGGATTCCCATTGGAATTAGCGGTTAAAGCCTTAGCTTATAGGTTAGTGTGTTGCAGTTGTTGGCACGTTCTTATTGACGTATTATTGGTTACGGACATGGCCCAAAGGATTGAGAGTTGGGATAGGCTTAATACACATAAGAGTCAGATGAGGCTCATTGTGAGGATTTGCACTAAAAATTTAGTGAAGCAATTCGTTTCATAACCTAGTTTTCCAAATAGGCTTCCTAGTAACTATAGCTAACTGATGTCATTGAGACTCAGAGGCTAATGCCTGGGAAAGAATAGGAGTCTAGGACTCGCCTATAGTAAGACTTAAGATAGTCAAGTGATTAGTAGATGGAGATGTGGAAATTGAATGGTGTACTCCTGAGATCCAAAACTAGAAGTTGCCCAGTATAGGGAATGTGGTTTGGGGTTAAGAAGGATGCACCTGAACTCTAAAAGGGATTGAGGAATAGAAATGTGAGAATATATATATATATATATATATATATACATTCACAAGGAAGTCCCTATAGTGGTATCTGGTCCGTGAGATCACAGATTCATGTGATAGGATTCTTAAGTGGGAATCCAATGAGATCGTAGATCTATAGGAAGGCTATTTATATAGTATGTGTATATGGCTTTATATATAATTTATTTTCTTTTTATTTATTTGAATAATTTATTTTTATGTTATGGCTATGGATAGAGGATATGATGGCAATAAGCCTGAGATAAGCTTGATGCTCAAGAGGCAACTTGCTAATCATGTGGTGACACTTAGGACATCGCCTTCGGGCGAGGAGCATATATTCTATTATATTGTGAATATATGTATGTGGGTTTGTATTTGCATGTGGGTTTGTGTTTGTGCTATGCTTAGTGCCAAATATATGATTGGTACGACTTATTTGTGGGATAACGCCTTCGGGCGGGGTGTATATATATTTTATATTATTGTGAAGTATGTTAGTGGGATTATATTTGTGGTATGCATAGCTTAAAGTGCGGGATTGATGAGGTTAATGAATGAGAGGTAATATACAATGGTATCAAAATACGCTCTGCATGAGGTGCGAGCAAGATACCATATCATGCATATGCTTCCGGGATGATTGGATATTGTGTGGGATAATTATCTTAAGGGCATTTTTATATTTATGCTTTTGTATATGGGTTCTTTGAGGTTAAGTGGCATAGGAACTTATGTGTGGTAAGTACTTAAGCTACCCTAAATTCTTTAACTTTGCTTGTAGTAATAACTACCCGAATGGCATGGATATGACGCCTTCTAAGGCTTCATATAAGAGACCTTGTGCTTTGGGTTTTGATTAGGGAGCAATTTATGCTCATCCCTAAGTGAGGAAAGTTATAGAGCTCCACTATATACAGGAGCTATATAACAACCAGGGATTTTAGTTTTCATTTTGGTTCTAGAGAACGCAGGGATTTATGAGTGGTAACGCATATGCTCCAATTTTCGATGAAAGTTAAGAAAGGCTGCTTTTCATCGATTATCATGACACCTTTCAAGGTTTATGGTGCGTTTTGAATTCACGGAATTGAATTCTTTTAAGGGGGTAGAATATAATAACCGCCAATTTTAAAATCACGTAATTGGCAGTATTACGGTTGTGGTAATGAAAATTTCCTTTTATTTTAATGGAATTATTTGGTTATTTTTAATTTTCATATTTAATTTATTCTTTTTAAATATTATTTATGGAAATGGAGATAAATAATTAGACTAAGTATTTTATTGCGGATGTTAATTTTAAGATTTGAGGGAAGATAAGGGGCAAAGGAAATTTCATGCACATAGAGTTGAGAGAGAAGGAATAGGGAGATAGTAGTTATGAGGTCCAAAGAGGGACTAAAGTGAAATGAGGAACTAGGTGACCCTTAGAGTATAGGAAATACCCAAATTGGAGAAATTACGGGTTTGTCACCATTAGGTCAACCAAGAGTTACATAGGGACAAAATAGTAATTTTACCCTAGGCGGGTATATAGAGGCGGTTCCACCTCTTTTTCTTCATTTCTTGATTTTCTCTCTCTCTCTCTCATCAATCTCTTTTCTCTCTTTCTCTCTTCCATCTCTCTACCTTTCTACCCAAATCCTCAATGTGCTTTGGAGAGCCTTTCTCCAGTGGTAGGGTGAGTCACTGGAGGCCAAACAACCTGGGAAAGTAAGAAATCGAGGTAAGGATTTCGATTTCCTGAACTTTTTCCCTATTTTCTAGTTTTAAGGGTATATCAGGTAAAATTGAGATTTTGGCTTCATTTCTCAGTTAAAATTAGGGATTTGGGTGTCTAAAGATTCCTTAGACATCAAAGATGAGATCCCATGAAAGAAATCATGAAAAATGGTGAAGATCCGACCAGATCTGACCCAAAACTGAGCCTAAAAAGCTTGTTCAGAGTTGTGGCGCCTCAAGCTCCTTGGTCCATTTTGAAATGGCTATAACTCCTTCGTCCAGACTCTGTTTTTAACAAACTTTATATTATTGGAAATCTCTTTGAGTCTAGTTTCCAATGAAATAAGAGTTTTTTTTTAAAAAAAAATCTCTAAAAATTAAGAGGTATGTTCAAATGAGTTGGCAAAGGTCAGAGTTAGCAGTGACGATTTTCCTTATTTTATTTACCTATTAGTTGTGGTTGGTTTTAGGTGGCTTGGGAGCTTCATTGGCTTTTCTCCCAGGACTTCTTATGTGGTGAACCTTATCAGCATCGAGATGAGTGGATGACCTTGCTATATATATTTTATTAAATTATTTGGCCAAGTTTAATATAAATCCCATTCACGCCATAGTTAGAAATTCACCATCGAAATTGCTTAGTTAGTGGTAATAACTAGATTAAGGAATTTCATTAATGGTTATGGGATTTATTCAATGGGATTAAGGGTTCTATGTTTAACAGCATTTGAAGTGGTAAATTGATGTGGTATGTATTGTGGGATGTTTGTGTGGAAAATACATTGCATATCATCATTTACATATTTATATTATATGAAGTAGAAATGAGAGGGAAATAGAGTGGGAAGCTACCCACTGTGTAATACCATGGAGTAGTGTCAATGGGTATACATATGTATTGAGGCTAGTCTTTAATGTGGTGTGGAAAAAAATGGGATAAACATTGCATATTGCATTTGTCCATATTGCGAAAGGGAACAGAGGGGTGGACCTCTGAATAAACCCATTGAGGGTTGGTCTTCAATGTGGTAAGTATGGAAAGGATGTGAAAAATGCATCATGCATCATGCATTGCATAATACATTTTGGAGTGGTTGTTCACTTATTCTTTTATTTGGTTGAGGATTATTTTACGGATTGTTTGTGAGATTGTAGCCTCACATTGAACCACAAGTTTTGGTTCCATGGAAAGGTACGTTATATATATTATATTTCATACTAATATATGTTAGTAGTTTTTATTCTAATTATGGTAGTAAAGCTAGTATTTGTACTTGTGCTATGTTTTATTTCACAGTCATCTGCTCACTAAGTTTTTATAAACTCACGCTCTCTATTGTTGTTTTCAGATTTAGCAGCTAAAGAGGATGAGAATACCGCTGGAGATTAGCGGCTTGGAGATATACCCCATTTAGTCGAAGGGTTCTAAATGAACTAGTATTAATGCTCTGTAATCCTATAGGTCACCTAAGTCCTGCTGTGTTTAGAGGGATTTATGTATTTGGTTGTAATTTTCTTTGTAAATTTTGTAACTTATAATTTGCATAGTTATGGATATGAAGATTGTTCAGGAAAATTATGGGTTACCATTAAGGTACCCCTGTAATATATGTACATTTATATGCCCAATTTTCGGGGCCGTTACATTCCTATTACTAGTTCCTTACTTGATTAAATAGATGCACTGAAGAAGAATTTGCATGATACATTTGCCTTGAAGGATCTTGGGCATTTGCATTATCTTTTGGAAGTTGAGGTCAAGAAATTGGGTTATAGTTGTTTCCATTTTTCTTAAGATAAATACATACAAGACTTGCTAAAAAAAATCTAGTGTGAGTAAAGCAAAGAACATGGCTACACTTATGGATACGACTCTTAAAATGTTAAAGCTTGATTTCAACAAATTTTGCAATCCAAAATTATACCGGTCTATTACAATATGCTATGACTACTTGTCTAGAGATTTCTAATCCTAGTCAACAAGGTTTTTTGGTGTATAAGTAACCTACTTGAGTTCCATTGGAATTCTAATAATGAATAATGAGACATCTATCTTCTTCTTCCACATATGGCATAGTTCTTCAAAAGTCTCCTGATTTCTCTCTTAGAAGTTTTATCGACGCTGACTAGGGAAGTGATCCTGATTATTAAAGTTTTGCTTTCTGAATCTTGCATAATTTTTAGGCACCTATTTTATTAGTTGATTCTGCAAGAAATAGATTGTTGTAGCAAGGTCCTCCATAGAAGCTGAATTTTGAAGTTTGGCAGCAATAGCAGCTGATGTTCTGTGGCTCCAATTACTTTTGAAAGAATTTGGTGTTGTCTCTGGTTCATACCACTACAATGCCAAATTGTCCAGAATTGAAATCATGGCAATTTTCCAGAATAATGGTCCCCAGGTCGTTTTCACTCTTGGAGCCTCACTTCTAACCACTAACTAATTGTTTTAAACACCTAAACATTAATTAAAAGCTAATTAACACACCGGGGAGGGAGTTTGGTTGTGATAGAATTAGAAAAATGCAATTAGGAACAATAACAGCAACATCAAACATGATAACAGATAGCAGATTTGAACAATAACAGAAGAATGCAACCAGCCTTATCTTTCCTGGAGATGTAATCTTCCTAGTTCTATTCAGATGCTAAGTTTTATTTCGTTTGTCATTTGATTTCTAACTAAAAAGCCTAGAAAATCTTCTAGTCTAGATTACACTAAAACATAATGAAAGAAAACTTTCTCTAACTGTTAAGTTCTGGATTTAGCACCATTATGGTGCTAAATGCCCTATCTTTGTGTCTCTTACTTGCTTTAACTTGTGTTTCTAGCCTTTGTTTAATATGTTTTTAGTTTAGTTTATGTTTTATTAGATTTTAGATTTGTTTGAGTACTTTAATGCCTCCAACCTATGGTTTATTGATTATATTTGTTGTTTGGTAGGTTAAGTTGCTAAAGAAGTTACCCATGAGGTTGTTGTGTGCTGAAGTTCTGAAACATCATTTTCTGCCATCCACCGCTATAGCGGTGGATCTGTGCCGCTATAGCGGCTACTACTGAAGCTGAAAAACCTAAAGACTGACTCTCTGTCAACCACCGCTATAGTGGTGGACCATAGTCGCTATAGCGGTGATCACTGGAACCAGTAGCCCAGAAGCCTCACTCTCTGCCAGCCACCGCTATAGCGGTGGATCTTCACCGCTATAATGGTGAACCCTACACTAGATTTTCTAAGAGTGTAATTAATCTGTCTTGTACCACTATAGTGGTGGAAAGTTACTGCTATAGCTGTAAGTCGCGATCCTGCACTGGTTTAAAACGCGTCAGAACATTTTTTTAGGGCAATTTTGAGTTGGAGACTGAGGGGATGAGCTAATTTCTGCTAGAGGAGAAGGAGGAATCTATTCCTGAAGCCGATCAAGCCCGAATTCATTAACCCAACCTCAGATTCATGGAGTTTGCTCATTTTTTTACTATTTTCTGTAGTTTTAGAGCCATGAGTGGCTGATTTTCTGTTCTAGGGTTACTATGAACCCAATTTCATATTAGGATTTGTATTTCTCTTGAAACTTGTGATTCTTTTCAATTTAATACATACCTATCATTCATATTTACTATACTTGTTATAAAGTTGGCCACTTTATGACTTGTTTGTTGCTTTCGTCGAACTCGGGAGAGGGAGATGTTGGTAGACCACTGAATGATTAGGGCGAGTGATGGAACTTAGGGGTTTTACTTGTTAATTAATAGGAATATTAATTAACCTTGTTTAATCAAATTAGGTTAACATTAATTCTACTTAAACTCATATAAAGGATTATGTAGAGTTGAGTAGCTTAATTTAGGTTCGGAGAATCACTTTAAGCCATTAGAAAACCTAAGATTAATGTGTATAATTGATTTGAATCACAAGTGTTAGGGAGAATTAGCAATTCCTTGAACGAAAGAGGGGGATTAGTAACTCTAGGCCTTTTATTTGAATTATTTCCATTCGATTCTATTGCAATTTGATTTTACTTTCAATTAGAGCTTTCTTAAATCAAAAATTGGTTTGCTTAATTAATACGTTTAAACTTCTGGAGTACTTAGCACGTTAGTCCTTGTGGAGACGATACTCATATTTCATCACTTTATTACTTGTGTGACTGGTGCACTTTCCAGAATGATCAACAAGTTTTTGGCGCCGTTGCCAGGGACTAATGATTTTTAGCTAATATTCTAAGAAATTCAAAGGTGTAGCTTAGGCATTTTTCTGTGTTGTTTTATTTTGTTTTAGTTTTATTTTATTTTGTTTTAGTTTTATTTTATTTTATTTGTTTTTGTGTAGTTAGTCATTTTTGCTTTTAGCATTAATTTTGAGATTTCTTTTTTTTTGTTAATTCTGACTGGAGTTTTCTATTGTGTATGCGAGGTACCACTCATACCTCTGATCTTCTCTTTGAGCCTGAGATTGAAAGGCTAGCAAGGAAAACTAGAAGGGAGGCGAGAGATAGGAGAACTCAAGTGAGCCAAACTACACAGGAAGAAATGGCCGAGGATAACCAGACCAGGATTTTGAAGTTAATGTTGGTAATGGGGCTGGTAATGAGCCTCAGGAGGATGACAATAGAGCTGTGTGGATTATACAGCACCCACTGAGGCTGGACACGCGTCTAGCATAGTGAAACCTCCGCTTAGTGCAAACAACTTTGAAATAAAGGCAGTCTTGATGAATTTGGTCCAGCAGACCCAGTTTGGGGGGAGCCCGATAGAAGACTCAAACAACCATATCACAAATTTGCTGGATATTTGTGACATGGTTAAGATTAATAGATCTAGTGATGATGCCATCCGTCTATGTTTGTTTCCCTTTTCCTTGAGGGATATGGCTAAGAGTTGGTTGAACGCTCAGCCAAGAGGAAGTATAACAACTTGGGATGAGCTTCAGAAAAGATTTTTGGGTAAGTTTTTTCCTCCATTAAGATTAGTCAAACTGAGGAACGAAATCACAGTATTTTATCAGCATGAAGGTGAAAGCCTATATGAAGCCTGGGAACGATTCAAAGACTTACTGATGAAATGTCCTAATCATGGTCTCCCAGAGTGGCAGCAGCTCACAATATTTCATAATGGCCTCACATATGAGACTCGAGACAAATTGGACACCGCAGCTGGCGGTGCTTTGATGGTGAAATCAATAGTGCAAGTAAAAGAAATAATTGAGACAATAGGGGTAAGCCAAAATACATTTAGTCGAGCCAAGAGTGTTGCAAGAAGAGGAGTCATGGAATTAGACACACTAAATGCTTTGTTAGCTCAGAACGAAACATTAATAAAGAAAGTTGACATGCTTTGCTCTGGACAAAATGAACAGGATAAGGTAAATGCAATAGCAATGCCGGGAAGCAAATTACGATTTCTGTAGAGGGGCTCATGTCAATGGGTGTTGTGAGGAATTTCCTTCGGTGGAACAGTTAAATTACATGAGTAATTTGCAGAAGGATAAGAACAACCAGTACTCCAACACATATCATCTGAGTTCGAGGAATCATCCTAATTTCTCATTGAGCAATAATCACTGCTTGAACCCTTCAGCTACATCCTCTGATAAGCCATCTCACCCT
Organism: Biancaea sappan; assembly: GCA_037074585.1. Classification (NCBI taxonomy): domain Eukaryota; kingdom Viridiplantae; phylum Streptophyta; class Magnoliopsida; order Fabales; family Fabaceae; genus Biancaea; species Biancaea sappan. The sequence goes on from CM073498.1 coordinate 42,138,158, forward strand.
CCTGGCTTTAATAATTAGAGTAATTATCCTCCTCAAAACAGAGCTCCACTACCTCAAGTTAAAAAGAAACTGTCAATGGAGGATATGTTCATGAAGTTCATGGAAAAGAGCGAGTCAATGTTCCAGACTCAGAATTTGGCAATCAAAAATTTAGAAACCCAAATGGGACAGATGGCACTTGCTTTGAAAATTAGGCCATAAGGTAATCTCCCCAGTGACACTGAAAATAATCCAAGAAGGGAGGGGAAAGAGCATTGCAATGCTATTATCTTTAGGAATGGTAAGGAGCTCCCAGATACTATTATATCACATGATCCACCTGAGGATATGATTGTTGAAGAGGGAAAAGATAAGGTTGCCAAACCTCAAGAAACTGTAATAGAGGAAGCTGATGTCTCAGAGGAAAAAGGTAAATCTAAAAGGGTGGTAAAAAATGTAAGGGCAGGAAGTTTTGTTCCACCACTACCGTATCCTCAAGCTCAGAGGGCCAAAAAGCACAAAGAGAAGCAGTTTAGCAGATTTTTGGAGGTATTGAGTAAATTGCAAATAAGCATACCTTTTGCTGAAGCTTTGGAACAAATGCCTATGTATGAAAAATTCATGAAGGAGATGTTGTTGAAAAAGAAGAAGCTGGATAGTAATGAAAAAGTCACATTGAATGAAGAATGCAGCGCAATCATACATAAGAAGTTGCCTTCAAAACTCAAGGATCCAGGGAGTTTCTCCATCCCCTGTACTATTGGGGATGTCACATTCAAGAAGACTTTATGTGATCTTGGGGCTAGCATCAATCTTATGCCACTATCAATTTTTAAGAAACTCAGGATTGGTCAGGTGAAACCAATTATGATGACTCTTCAACTCGCTGACCGATCCTTGAGACATCCATATGGGGTAGTAGAAGATGTACTAGTCAAAGTGGGAAAATTCTTCTTTCCAGTGGATTTGTAGTATTAGACATGAAGGAAGATGAGGAAATCCCTCTCATTCTAGGTAGGCCATTCTTGGCTACTTCGGGAGCAGTAATTAATATGGCTCATGGGACATTAACGCTGACAGTTCAGAATGAGATGGAGACTTTCAATGTGTTCAATATTGCAAAATCATCGATGGAAAAGGAAGCCAGCAATAATAGGGAAGAAACAATGTCGATTCAGCTTCAAGACTCTTCCATAGGTTATTGTGATCTAGGATAAAACCGGTAAAGTCTGGCTGAAGACTATAAACTTAGCGCTCTTGGGAGGTAACCCAAGTTTATTGCTTTCATAGTTTTTTCTATTTTTTGTGGTTTGATGTGCTGCTATTGGTAATATTTTAACTGCTATCTATTATTTATTTGGAGTTGAATTGATAAATGATGAATATGGTCATGTTTATTATATTGGTGAATGGCAGTTAGGATGTTTGTAATAGCATTTTGTTTTGTTTTGTTTTTTTTGTTACGTTGTTTATTCTTTTCCTCTGTGTGCTGATTTGAGACAGTGAGGACACTATCAAACTAAGTTTGGGGGAGAAGTTTATCATGTTGATGGATTTCTTCTTTGAGAAAATTTTGATTAATTTTGTATTGTCCATATGCAAGTGTACTAGGAGGAAAATATTTGAAAATTTTGAAATCTGAAAGGTTGAAATTCTTTGGCAAGTTAAATCATGTCAAATGAAATTCTTTTTAAGAGTTACCTCTTATGTTTGCTAATTTAAGTTTCTCATATTTTTTTGATGTTAGCTTTGTCACTTCAAAACAATAGGAGTCATGTTCTTGTCTCTTTGAATGGTTTTTAGATTGATATCTAGCATATTTATACACATATTAACCATTATCTTGGTCTCCTTAATTTTCATCTTTAGAATTTCTCCAACTTTATTACACTTTGTGTTTCATTGGGTCTAAGTTAATTTTAGATGGAAAATGAACTATTTTCATCTTTTAGGACTTAAATTATTAAAGACTCAATTTAATCCTTCTTGTGTAATTTTCAGAATTAATTTTGGAGATTTCTTGATGATGTGGCACTGACATGACATTCCTGATGATCTGGACACTGATGTGGCACATTCTTGGATGACTTGGCAGCTTATTCCATTTGTCTGATGACATGGACGTGTGGGACCCAGGGCTGTAGCACTTCAAACTAACTTTCTGCTCCCATTCCTCTGACCTTGCTAAAAGAAGCAGCAGTCATACCACTTTCTAAAAAGGACAGCCACTCCTTTGTAGCAGCATGTCTTCCATACCAGAAATCAGTAGAAAGAAAGGGGCAGAGTCAGTTTCATCCATCAGCTTTTTGGGCATTAGTTTAGTTTTAGTTTTCAGACTTTAGTTTTGAGTCCTAGTTCTGTAACTTAGAGAAATTTCATAGACCACTTCTCCTCCTCCTTTCTCCCTTCTGTTTTTCTAGTTTTTGCTTTCATGGAGGGCTGAAATCTCTTATAATCAGCCTTGGTTTAGACTGGATGTTGTAATATGAGTTCCCATGCTTTATAAGATAAGTTTTATTCATTTTATTCCAGCATTCATCTATTTCTTTAGCCTCTGTTCTGTAATGTTTATGAATGTTTCTAATTAGAGTTTCATAAACTTGACAACTAGTTTTTATTGCTTCATATAAGGATTTATCTATCATGATTGATTGGAATGGTCGAAATAGATGAAAATGGCATGTAATGAAGATCTTCTTGCATGATTTGATTATCTTTATTGTGGTTACAACAATATGTAGTCAGAGAAGGTTTTCTTTGAGTATGTTTTAGTGTAATCCACATCAGAAGATTTTCTGGACTTTTTAGTTAAAAATCAAATGATAAATGAATGAAACTTAGCATCTAAACAAGAACTAGGAAGGTTACATCTCCACGAAAAATCAAGGCTAGTTGCATTCTTCTGTTGTGTTCAAATCCGTTATTTGCTGTTCTGTTTGTTGTTGCTATTTCTGTCCTTAATTGCAATTTTACTTGTTCTGTCGCAACCAACCCCCCGTGTATTAATTAGCTTTTAATTAGTGTTTGTGTTTAAAACAATTAGTTAGTGGTTAGAAGTGAGGCTCCAAGAGTGAAAACGACCTGGGGACCATTATGCTGCAAAATTGCCATGATTTCAATTCTAGGCAATTTAGCATCGTACTGGCGTGAACCATAGATCATATTCATATATAAAAAAAAAGTTCAATAAGGGGCTAGGGAAAAAAGGATTCAATAAGAGGATGGCTGAAAGTTTCAATAAGGGGTAGGCTCTTATAATTAAAATAAAATGAGAAAATTTGAAAAAAATTTTGAAGGAAATAAGGAAAGTAAGGAAGCTACATCCTTGAGAACAAAATAGCGAAGCCTTTGAGAATCGAAATAGAACGACGCCCTTAAGAACAAATTAGTAATTTAGTCTTGGAATTTTGTGAATTTAGTTTGATAAACTGTTGCAAAAGGTGAAGCTTTGATCTCAAGTTTTCTTGTGGTTTGGTTAACACTTGTTATTAAATCTTTAAGATTGTAAACTCTTGCGTTAAATCCTTTGAGTAATGGTTTGAAAAGGCTTGGCTTGCTTTAATTCACATTTTCAGATCTTTACTCCTCCTAGTTGCACATATTCCTGGTTGCACATATTTTTCTTAAAATTTTTCTCATTGAAAGTTTTTGCTTGAGGACAAGCAAAGGTTCAAGTTTGGGGGAGTGTTAAGTTCTGGATTTAGCACCATTTTGGTGCTAAATGCCCTATCTTTGTGTCTCTAACTTGCTTTGACTTGTGTTTCTAGCCTTTGTTTTGAATGTTTTTAGTTTAGTTTATGTTTTATTAGTTTTTAGATTTGTTTGAGTACTTTCATGTCTCCAACTTGTAGTTTATTGATTATATTTGTTGTTTGGTAGGTTAAATTGCTGAGGAAGTTACCCATGAGGTTACTGTGTGCTGAAGTTCTAAAACATCATTTTTTACCATCCACTGCTATAGTGGTGGATCTATGCTGCTATAGCGGCTGCTACTGAAGCTGAAGAACCTGAAGACTGACTCTCTGTCAACCACCGCTATAGCAGTGGACCATAGCCGCTATAGCGGCGATCACTAGAACCAGCATCCCATAAGCCTCACTTTCATCAGCCACTGCTATAGCGGTGGATCTTCACCGCTATAGCAGTTAGCCTTGCACCAGATTTTCTGAGAGTCTAATTAATCTGGCTTCTACTGCTATAGCGGTGGAAAGTTACCGCTATAGCGGTAAGTCGCGATCCAGCACTGGTTTAAAATGCATCAGAACATTTTTTTAGGGCAATTCTAAGTTAGAGACAGAGGGGAGGTGCTGATTTCTGCTAGAGGAGAAGGAGTAATCCATTCCCGAAGCCGATCAAGTCTGAATTCCATCAACGCAACCTCGGATTCATGGAATTTGCTCTTTTTTTTACTGTTTTCTGTAGTTTTAGAGCCATGAGTAGCTGATTTTTTGTTCTAGGGTTACTATGAACCCAATTTCATATTAAGATTTGTATTTCTCTTGAAACTTGTGATTCTTTTCAATTTAATACATACCTATCATTCATATTTATTGTACTTGTTATAAAATTGGCCACTTTATGACTTGTTTTTTGCTTTCGTCGAACTCGAGAGAGGGACATGTTGGTAGAACATTGAATGATTAGGGCGAGTGATGGAACTTAGGGGTTTTACTTGTTAATTAATAGGAATATTAATTAACCTTGTTTAATCAAATTAGGTTAACATTAATTCTACTTAAACTCACATAAGGAATTGTGTAGAGTTGAGAAGCTTAATTTAGGCTCGGGAGAATCACTTTAAGCTATTAGAAAACCTAAGGTTAATGTGTATAATTGATTTGAATCACAAGTGTTAGGGAGAATTAGTAATTCCTAGAATAAAATAGGGGAATTAGTAAATCTAGGCCTTTTATTTGAATTATTTCCATTCGATTCTATTTACATATTATTGTAACCACAGTAAAGATGATCAAATCATGTAAGAAGACCTTTGTTACATGTCATTTTCATCTCTTTCTACCATTCCAACTAGTCATGATAGATAAATCCTTATATAAAGCAATAAAAACTAGTTGTCAAGTTCATGAAACTCTAATAAGAAACATTCATAAACATAACAGAACAGAGGCTTAAAGAATAAGATGAATACTGGAATAAAATGAATAAAACTTATCTTATAAAGCTCAGGAACTCAGATTACAACTCCCATGTGGAGCAAGACTGATTAGAAGAGATTTTAGTCCTCCATGAGAACAGAAAACCAGAAAACAGAAGGGAGAAAAAAGAGGAAGAAGTGACCTACTAATTTCACTAAGTTTAGAAGCTAAGACATAACTAAAGTCTGAAAAACTAACTAAACTAATGCCCTCCCAAAAAGCTGATGGAAAAATTGACTTTGCTGCCTTTCTCTTCTAATTTCTGATATAGGAGGACATGCTGTTGCAGTGGAGTAGTTACTTTTTTTCAGAAAGTGGTATGGTGGCTACTTCTTTCATCAAGGTTGGAGGAATGGGATGTAGAAAGTTGATCTGAAATGTTGCAGCCCTGGGTCCCACACGTCCATGTCATCAGGCAAGTAGAAGAGGCTACCAAGTCATTCTAAAAGGTGCCACATCAGCGTCCAGCTCATCAGGAATGCCATGTCAGCACCACATCATCAAGAAATCTCCAAAATTAATTATGAAAATTACACAAGAAGGATTAAATTGAGTCTTTAATAATTTAAGTCCTAAAAGATGAAAATAGTTCATTTTCCATCTAAAATTAACTTAGACCAATGAAACATAAAGTGTAATAAAATTAGAGAAATTCTAAAGATGAAAATATGAGGAGACCAAGATTTGGGTTAATATGTATATAAAAATACTAGATATCAAATCCCCCACACTTAGTCTTTTACACTCCTGGGCAAAATCAATTAAAAGCAACAAAGGCACCAAAGGAACACAACAAGAAACGAAGAAAGTATGCAATTATGAAATAGTTCAAGCTTGAAAAGGTTTAACGCTCAGAGAAAACTAATCTTAAATTTCTAAAAAGTTCAAGTATCATGGCAATTTCTTTGACAAGAGTGAATCCAAGTAATAATCCACTCACAAGGGAAGGTGTATATGCTCTATTCTCTTAAGTGTTTAAGGTAGTGCACACACATTTCAACCCATCGTAAATTCACTACCATAAGCTTGTCAAGAATCTAAATCTCCACTACTTAAATCACATACATACTTGAATTATTAGGACTTTGCTATGGCTGTAAGGTGGGAAGAAAAAAAATTGATTGAAAGATGGAGGGAAATACAAGAAACAAGGTTTAACAAAAACTTAAAGAATTGAAGAGCATCAATCAAGTCATAAGAAATTGAACCATGAAACTTGGGCACAAAAATGCTACTTCTTTTTCCTTCTTTCTTCCTTGCTCTTTTTCATGCCTCTTTTGTTTTTATTTTTCAAATTTTTGTTGATCTTTATACAGTATATTTTTCATGAAGAATTATCAAAATTTTCTTTCCTTTTGAGTAGCAAAACTAAATTTCAAAACAGCCCACAAATTCTTCTTTTTGCACATGCTCAATCTCTTTTCAAAAGAATTTTCTAAAGCTCTTCAAATCCTAAGTTTTTAGGGAAAAGAAAGAATTTGTTTTAAGGTGGAAAAGGGGTTGGAAACACAAGAAAGAAAGGTGGAAGTAAGGCACAAAGTGGTACACAATGGAAACAATGATAATGGATGGCTATTTGGCTGAAAGTGGGTAACAAGAAACAAATGCCTAATTCATTTCTAAGCATGTACATATAATGTAGCCTCAACAAAGATTCAAGACAAATTCTAGAGTGAAAATCATGATAGAGAATACTCACAACAACAAACAATATTCTTTTGCAATAAAGGCTCAAATTCTCACGGTTTAAAGACTACTAGTAAAAATTCATTAAAAACAACATCATTGCCATTTTACTTGAGTTCCTTAGAAAAATGAGATCAATTTCTTTTCATGCTAAATCAATTCACACACTTAAGCTATTTCATCATGCATGCTCTCACACAAAAACTCCATCAAATTATTCAAAAAGAGAGCATCAAATTCGGATAAAACAGAGTAGCAAAATTCTGCATTACAGAATTTTTGGCGACTCGGCTTTACCGACACAAAAGTGCACCAAAACGGATCCAAAAGACACCAAATAAAATTCTACAGCTAGAAGACATATAAATATTTAAAAACATGTAAAGAAAGTAGCAAAATTTGTAGTCAAACAGTACAGAAAATCAGTGCAAGACAGCTCAAAAAAACTTTTGAACAGAACAAGGAAAAACAGAGAAAACAGCAGAAAAATTTTTAAATCAGCAACCAATGTTTTCTCCAATTAAATTCTCTCCCCCCTCACTTAAATATTGCATTGTCATCAATGCATGCAATGCATGCATATTGAAAGACTAATCCTAGGAATGTCTGCTAGGGTCCACCCAATTGCCTTCTTGTTCTTTTTCAGCAAACTTATCATTTTCTCTTCTTGATCAGGCTCTAGATTATTGGCTATAATCACTGGAAGCTGGTTTCCTACTTCCAAGAAAGCATACTTGAGGTTTTCTGGAAGAGCCTTCAACTCCAATGCAGGTGGTTGGATGTAGGATGGAATTAGTTTTTATGGAATCACATCCAAGGAGGCACCTATAAATTTAGATTACTCAAAGACAGAATCCTTGGCTAAAGAGAAGGAAGGGTCAACAGCACAAGAAGAAAGAGATAAAGAATATACAGCATTACAGTTTAAATCACTACACCTACAACTACCTAAAACAGAAATAGAATCAAAATCTATGTTAGAGGAAATGACGGAATCAAAATGTAAATCAGAATCAAAATCAGAAGGTAAATCAGAATGCAACTCAGAATTGTCAAGACTTAGAGAATTCTCAATTTCATCACAAGCATGACAAAACTCAGAACCAGCAGCACAATTGCACTCAAAGGCATGAACTAAGTTAGAAAACTCCAGAAAATCAGAAATTAAATCAGCTTGGAAATCATCACATGCCTCATCAACTAAATAATCCAGAAAATTAACCATATGCACATTGGAATGATTTTCCATAGGATGTTTCATAGCATCTAAAATATTAAAATCAATCTTACTGCCAGTAAACTCCATGGAGAAAGTCCCTTCATGCACATTGATAATGGTCTTTGCAGTTTCAGAAAAGGCCTACCAAGTATCAATGGTGCATGACCAGGAATGTTATCATTTTCCATATCTAGCACATAAAAATTAGCAGGAAAAATTAAATCCTTAACTCTTACTAAGACATCTTCTGGAACTCCTGTTGGATGTACTGTGCTTCTGTTGGAAAGTTGGATAATCACTCAAGTTGGTGAAAAGACACCAATCTTGAGGCTTGAGTACATTGATTTGGGCATGACATTGATTGAGGCTCCCAAATCCAATATAGCATTAAAGAACTCTATGTTTCCTATTGTGCATGGTATTATGAAAGTTCCAGGATCTTTACACTCAGGTGGCATGGGTGGTTAGATGAGTGCAGAAACATTCCTCCCCAAATTCACTCTCTCATTGCCCCTTAAATGCCTCTTATGAATGGATAACTCTTTAAGGAACTTGGCATACTTGGGAATTTTCTTAATTGCTTCCAAAAGTGGAATGTTGACCTCTATTTTTTTGAAGGTCTCCATGTTCTCTTTATCCATATCAGATTCATAAGCTTTCCTTGATTGAGTTTACCTATAGGGGAAAGGAAGAGGTATTCTCTGAACCACTTCTTCATCTTTTTTATTTTTCTCACTGGTTGAGGATGAAGGAATACTTTGCTGCACATTTGATTTTTCTGGTTCAGAATCAAGAGGTGAACCATTTACTTGCTTGCCACTCCTCAAAATGATGACATTAACATTGCCTCTTGGATTAATCACTGGTTGAGATGGCAAACTCCCTGAACCTTGACTTTTCATCTCATTGATTGTTGTGGCTAACTGACCAATCTTAGTCTCTAAACTTTACATATTTGTTTCTATTCTCTGCTGAAACTGAAGGGTGTTGGCAGTCAGCTCTTTCATTAATTCTTCCAGACTAGTCTTAGGCTTCTTGGGTGCTGGAGGAGGTATATGGCTAGGTCCAGGTTGATTGTATCTTACATGGGGTGGCTGGTAAGGAAGGGGATTTAGATTTGAGGTATTTCCATACTTGAAGGCTAGATGGTCACACCACCTAGGATTGTAGGTGGAGGAATATGGGTCATATCTCTGTTGTTGTGGCTGCATGGGTCTACTAGGGAATATACCAATGCATGACTCAGTTGGGGTCTCTTGCAGTTGAGGACACTAATTAATATAGTAGGTATTCAGGGCACAAATACCACAAACTGAAGGAGGAAGGGCTGGTTGTTGTGTTCTCTAATTTAATGCCAATTGCCTCATCATTGAAGCTAACTCTTTCGATTTATTTTTTATCCTTTGTTGCTCTATGGGAGGTGTCCTTACTTCATTGGCATAACTACTGCTGGATCATTTAGTCTAGTGCTAAACTGTTGTGCATTTTGGGCCATCTTGGCCAACAATTCTTTTGTGCAGTAAGGGTCTTGTCCGCTAATGCCCCATCAGCAGCTGCATCAACTATATATCTATCCATAGGCAATAATCCCTCATAGGAATACTAGATGAGAAGCTGCTCTGAAATTTGATGGTTTGGACAACTTGAACACAACTTCTTGAATCTCTCCCAATACTCATGCAAAGATTCACCACTTGTTTGTCTAATCCCACTGATATCTTTCCTGATTGCTGCTATTCTGGAGGCTGGGAAGAATTTCTCTAGGAACACTTTCTTTAGTTCATCCCATCTTGTGATCAAGGCAGTTGGAAGGTAGTAAAGCCAACCTTTGGCTACCCCATCCAAAGAGAAAGGAAAGGCTATCAATTTGATTTGTTCTTCTCTAACACCATGTGGTCTTATAGTTGAGCAGACAACATGAAATTCCTTCAAGTATTTACGTGGATCTTCTCCTGGAAGACCATGAAACTTAGGCAGCAAATGGATTAGACTAGATTTCAGATCAAAATTAGCCACCAACTCAGGATAATTTATGCACAATGGTTGATAATGCACATCAGGTGAAATCAACTCTTTAATGGATTATTCTTGCCTATTTTGAGGTACTTGTGCATTTTGATTATCCATCCTAGTTATCTCAACTGACTCAAGATCAATTGACTCTAACACAATATCAGATTCAGACTCTGACTCTACTTCTACACTATTAACAGCAAGCTCAACAATTCAGCCTATGGAAGGTCCTATCAATTTTAGGATCAAAAGGTGGTAAGTCTACATTAAGAGACCTTTTCATACACTAGGAAGGGCAAAATTCACAAGAAAACAACAAAAACAACAAAAACACTGAAATCAAAAAAATCGGCACACTAGGATCCAACCGACGAAATTTCTGAGAAAAATGAAGTATCTCAGAAAAATCTAATTTTTCTTGAAAAAATCCTTCACAAGTTGGAGGGACTAATGCAAAAAATAGAACTTAAAAATTTGATCCCCAAAAATCACACTAAAAATCACAATTAATGAAAAAAATAAAAAACATTAAAAAATAGAAAAGAGGATCTAAACGATGGAATTTAGAAAAATGGTTACCCTGTACTGGGCAAAGCGAAGTAGTGGTTGCGATTTGCTCGAAACGTCGAAAACTAGTGGCCTACCAAGTTTGAGGTCAATCGGAGATAGTTTGGTTTTTCGCCAACAAGAAAATGACTAGTTTTTGACTAGTTTCCGAGAAAATGACTCAAACTTGTAAACCACTTCAACAACACTGAAATAACTTTAAATCAAACAAAGACACACAAAAACAACTAATCTGACAACTTATAAGTGAATTGGCTCCCCAGCAACGGTGCCAAAATTCTGGTACATGCCACTACGGTGTTGAATCGCCCAGAATTGAAATCATGACAATTTTGCAGAATAATGGTCCCCAGGTCATTTTCACTCTTGGAGCCTCACTTATAAACACTTACTAATTGTTTTAAACACCTAAACATTAATTAAAAGCTAATTAACACACAGTGGGTCTTGGTTGTGATAGACTCAGAAAAATGCAATTAGGAACAATAACAGCAACAGCAAACACGATAGTAGATAGCAGATTTGAACAATAACAGAAGAATGTAACCAGCCTTGATCTTTCCTGGAGATGTAATCTTCCTATTTCTATTTAGATGCTAAGTTTTATTTTGTTTATCATTTGATTTCTAACTAAAAAGCCTAGAAAATCTTCTAGTCTATATTACACTAAAACATAATCAAAGAAAACCTTCTCTGACTACATATTAATGTAACCACAGTAAAGATGATCAAATCATGTAAGAAGACTTTCATTACATGCCATTTTCATCTCTTTCTACCATTCCAACCAGTCATGATAGATAAATCCTCATATGAAGCAATAAAAACTAGTTGTCAAGTTCATGAAACTCTAATCAGAAACATTCATAAGCATAATAGAACAGAGGCTTAAAGAATAAGATGAATACTGGAATAAAGTGAATAAAACTTTTCTTATAAAGCTCAGGAACTCAGATTACAACTCTCATCTGGATGAAGGCTGATTACAAGAGATTTTAGCCCTCCATGAGAGCAAAAAACCAGAAAACAGAAGGGAAAACAGAGAGGGAGAAGTGACCTACAAATTTCACTAAGTTCAGAAGCTAAGACACAACTAAAGTCTAAAAAACTAACTAAACTAATGCCCTCCCAAAAAGCTGATGGAAAAACTGACTTTGCTGCCTTTCTCTTCTGATTTCTGATATGGAAGGACATGCTATTGCAGTGGGGTAGTTACTTTTTTTCAGAAAGTGGTATGGTGGCTACTTCTTTCATCAACGTTAGAGGAATGGGATGTAGAAAGTTGATCTGAAATGCTGCAGCCTCAGGTCCCACACGTCCATGTCATCAAGCAAGTAGAAGAGGCTGCCAAGTCATCCCAGAAGGTGCCACATCAGTGTCCAGCTCATCAGGAATGCCACGTCAGTGCCACATCATCAAGAAATCTCCAACATTAATTCTGAAAATTACACAAAAAGGATTAAACTGAGTCTTTAATAATTTAATTCATAAAAGATGAAAATAGTTCATTTTCCATCTAAAATTAACTTAGACCCATTAAAATACAAAGTGTAATAAAATTGGAGAAATTCTAAAGATGAAAATGTAAGGAAACCAAGATAGGGGTTAATATGTATATAAAAATGCTAGATATCAGTCTTCAATGCCAAGCCATTGATATTATTTGAGTTTTGTCTTGATGTCCCATAAACCAGTACAACATGCTTGATCAAAACACATTGAACTTGATCACTTCTTTGTTAGAGAGAGAGTCATCAATGTTGATGTTACAGTTACACACATTGCTTCAGAGAACAAAATCAGACGTTTTTATCGCGCCTTTGTCCAACACACTGTTTCAACTTTTTCAAAACAAACTCAATGTGATTAATTCTTGAAATCCACCTTGAGTTTGAGTGGGAATATTAGATTATATGTTAGATAGTGAGTTCTTATATGTTAAGCCTTGTATAGTTTTTAAGTTGTTAGAATTTATACAACTTAGCTTTAATAGGTTGTTATAGTAGTTAAACAGCTCATATGCTAAGTATACTTGTGGTATACTGTGCAAGCTTTTAATTTGTAGGATATTATCACATCACTTTCATTTTTAAATGGAGCAATAGTTAATATATCTTCATCTTGGAACATGTACCACAAATCATTGCTACTATTGCACCCATTCTTCTATAACCAAGGTTGTTAAGATTGAGATTTTATTTAAAATTAGTCAATGGATAAAATAAATCAAATCGTAAAATCGAATAGAGGATCGAAAAATCCTATATTTAAATAAATGTAAAATTTAAAAATTTACCTATGCATATGTAAACTACAAATAAGCATAATATTATATTAAAAATAATCATTCAATGTATAACTTCTATAAATAAGACCTAAAACATGATACTAGAGGAGACACTTTGCAATAATAATAATCATTGTTATACAAGGCTTAAAAATATTTGATTAGTGAAGAGGAAAATGGAGAGTAGCCCCCACTTCCTATTGTCTTTAAAAACCTATATTTTTCTCAACTAATAAACATTTATTTCTTCAAGACCTACTATAATATCTCTAGCCTTCACTAAACTAAGTAAAAAATCAAACAAATTATGAATGATAAGACTATAATTGTGCAGTATTAATAGAAATTTAAGTTAGTTTAATCACTTTTTTCATCTCAATTGACTTAATAGATTGGAAACATATCAACAAATAAAAAAATTACAAAAATCTAAAATATTATAAGATCGAAAATATAGTGAAATTATAAGATTTTAAGATTTAAATCGAGATTCTGCTAAGATTTTAGTAAATTTAGATTTTTTCATAAAATCGAGATCATTTGAGTTGCTTGGAATCGTAAGATCTTAAGATTTAGATCGAGATCTTGACAACTTTGCCTAAAAGAATGCATTGATGTTTGTGACTATAATGAGGTATGAATTATAGTTTTCATACACTTCTTTCCTTCCCCCCAATGTTGTGCATAGACAGTGAAAATCCTAGTTTCCTCCATGGTCAACTTCTAGGATTGCTATGGTCATAATGGATCATACCTACAAAAATGATAAGCACATTAGACAAATATATACCTTTACACTTTAACAACTACTATTCTAAAATAGCCATTCACATTTAAAATTTGTGTAACATTTTCTTGGGTTTAAAAGACTTGAACAAGTCTTTGTGAAACCTTAGAACTTAAAAATGGTTATTACAACTTTGAATTTATTCACCTTTTTCTTTTCAAACTACAAACTTTAAGGGTATAAAATAGCCCTATCAGACATGCACACTCAAACACCAAGTTTCTAATTATACTTGTTTAACAAATTATGTCAAACAAACTCAAATATGTCACTTTTGTTAGGTTACTTCCATTCATAGAGAGTAAACAAAAAAATTAAAACATGTTAATAGCATGGAATATGAAAATTAGAGTAAATACAATTGTTGACCATAAATAAATAAATATAGAAATTTTAATATAAATCTTTAAAGAAAATAAATTCTAAAGATTACATTGCACCACAACTCCACCCACCATCATTATAAAAGTCAAATGGAAGAAGTAAGGTATACTAATGAGTTTTAAAGTTTGGGAAGGATAATGTGTAACCCCTAAAACTTAGGAGAACAGCTTCCCTACTGGTCCCTTGTCAGCAAGCACTCTGCTTGTCAGTTCCTGAATATTAGATCAATCTAATCCAACAGCCAGGAGCCTTTAATTTTTTTGTTGTGTAACACATTGAAACGACGTCATTTCACTTTTTTTTTGGTCTACAATGCAGGGAAACGACTTCTTTCTACTAACATTTAAAAAGTCTCCTGCTTTATTCTCTAAAGGCATTCTCGTCTCCTACCATCACCTTCGCCTCCGGCCTCCCTCCACTCTGGCACACTCTCCGTCTTCTACCCTCACCCTAGCATCTCTCCACTCCGGTGATTGGGGATAAACATCAAGAAAGAGGTTGAGATTGTGGATGTTCCTAAATCTGGGGTTGAGGTAGCAAAGGAAGGCTTTGGTCTAGAAGAAGAATGCCATTCGAGATCCTATGAATGCTAATCGCTTAGGTTACTTACATCTCTATGTATAAATACATCAGCATATATGTTTTAAACAACATATATGTTTTAAACAACATATATGTTTTAAACAACATAAATGTTGTGTTGGTGGAATTGTCTACTTTTATTGCTTGAGTTGGTTTTTCTTGAAAATTATTACTTAACATTGTCGAGATCTTTTACCAAAAAATGAAGATTATTGGTTACATGAAAAATGCTTACTCTTGAACAAGTTTTGAACTTTTATTATAGAGAGTATGTGCCTGAGTTTGTTGTTGCTGTATTAATTGGAATCATACCTGGTTGGTGCATGGGCCTTCTATTACCTATTATTGGTCATTGGTTAGCCAGAAAATCTACCCTGCTATCATTTCAATATGAATTATTTTAACCTTGCTGTGAGTTGCACTGTTACTATCAGTCCTTGCTTACTGTACTATTTTGCTTGGTCATTGCTACTATCATTCCTTATGCTATTTAGGATTTCTTGTTTAGGACAATTTTAACTATTAGAATCACATGTAAATTGCTTTATTGCTAATGACCATTTATCATTGATCACATGTTGTTTAGGACTAGTTTAGCACACTATCACATGCTCATGTTGTTCAATACCTATGTTCCTTGTTACTTTATTGGTAATGACCATTTATCCATATTTCTGAAATAAAGGTGCTGCATAACTTCAAATGGGTAAGAGCAAAAACAACAATTAGTTTTAGGCAAGAGCAATAGCAAGAGCAAGAATTGGGCTAGTATGCTGTTTTGTTTTAGAAAATGCTGACCGTTGACGACGTGGCAAGCATACCAATCGTACAAGTAGCATAGTGAAAATTAAGTAAGAATGTCATTCCCACGAGGATTAGCTTGCTAACTATCTGAGAAATTGAAAATGTATTAGTCAGACGATTCGAATATGTGTTGGTTCAATTGACAAAATGTAAATGAAAATGTAAACTTGAGTTAGAATGAGTTGTGTGATTTTATGAACTTCAAATAAACACAATGGAAATCATAAGACGAACACAGTGCAATTCACTAGATTAACACAGCCTAGGATTGCTAATCCCTCGTTGTTCTTCACAAATTTTAATCTCTCTCTCTTTTGTTGTCACCAACCACACATGCTAATCTAGGATACGAATACTTTTAAAAGGATTTTTCCAAACCACAACTAAGATAAAAACCTAATTCTCCATAATTCCTTATGTGAAAATCAAGTTAATTAAATGAATAAACCCTAATTTGACTATATGAGGTTAATATCTATATTCTTATGACTTTAACGAATCCATCCCTTCACCTTTAAGGTTCAAGAACTCATACTATCCATTCTATGGTCTAGGTTTTTACATTCCTCTCCCAAGTGCAGCAAAAACCACCAAATAATCCATTAAATTGATCAAGTTTAATGAAAGCAAGAAGATAAGAATGAATAAACAAGTATTAATGGCCAAATGATCACAAGAAGTCAAGAGATTTACAATCTAATCCAAACTATAGTTCATAGCAATCCTAGTATAGAAATTTAGCTACACGTGATTACAAAACATAGAAAATGGGAGAAGAGAAGAGAAAACTCCATGATTCCGAGTTGGGTGGAAGAGAAATTGCTCTAATCTCCACCAAAAGCTGGTTCCCTTAGCCCTTAGAGTTGAATTTGTCATTCTCCCCTCGGCTCCAACTCAGAATGCCCTAACATTTCAGTCCAAAATGCCTTTTAAAGCCTGCTGCATGTGACAGCAAAATGGCCTGTGCGCTTAAGTGCACACTTTTCCCGCTTAAGCGCTATTCAAACAGAATTGAGCTCTTCTTCAGCACAAGGGACCCACTTAAGCATAAATTATTCATGCTTAAGCGTAAAGTTGACATAAAGCAATCCTCTTCTAGAGCTGTATCCGCTTAGGCAAAATTTATCTCGCTTAGGCACATTAAAGACAGCATCTAATCTTCATTTTGAGCCCCATTTTCTTCTCCAAGGTTCCCTTTTTTCATTATTTATGTCTTGGCTTAGGCTTTCTCAATCTTCCACATCATTTTCCAGCTAAGATATCTGCAAAAACATCAGCATCAACAGATTTACAATTATAACCTAAAAAGAATGTGATTAGGGGCCAAAAATTGCATTTCTAATCTAAGAGTAAGGTATGTATGCAACTATCCAAAAGTATAGTGTTAAAACCCTAACAAAAGCCAAAAGTATACCACAATGACCAAAATCTACGTAGAATTCATATGAATGATGAGGACTCATCACTGAGTTAGGCAAATTGCTCCTTTATTGTCTACATTGGTCAATAATTTGTAATGGGGTGGATGTCATTTATAAAGTTATTGTAGGTTATGTTGTTTCCAGGTACAATGTTGTTATGAACTTGAAATGATCTCAAATTGTTATTAATAATAAAAATAAATATTTTTTGGATACATTGCCTTTCTTGAACAGTACATATTCATGAAGCAGACTAATATGATACATTGCCTTTTTTAAACAGTACATATTCAAAAAGTAGACTAATATGATACATTGCCTTTCTTAAACAGTACATATTTATAGAAAGGAACAATACATATTCATTTAAAGTGGTTAAAGCCTATAACATATATTATGGGAATACTTTAAGGCAATTAAGACCTCATTTAATAGATGATAAAGTTATATTAGAGTCTATAACATATATTATGGGAATACACTAAGGCTATTAAAAGCTCCTTTAAACAAAACATATATTATGGGAATACACTAAGCTAATTAGAAGCTCCTTTAAACAGAGTACATATTATGGGAGTACACTAAGGCACTTTTTTAATTTGGGAATTATTCTAATCGATTGTGTTGCACTTTTCTGCACTTTTGCTCAAAGTAACTCTAATAATCTATTGGCATAGAAGTTTTTAAATTTGGGAATTATTCTAGTTGATTGTGTTGCACTTTTTCTCAAATGAGTAAACTTGTGGGGAAAATCTGTGAAGTTGGGCTAATTTAGTTCTAATAATAAGCAAATATCTGCCATTGTTCAAAAACTTTTTCTCTCCCTATATACCAAAATCACTTTATATTGCAATTTTGTTAGTGAGAACCTAGAAGGAAGGGCTATATTTATCAACTTAAAGGGATATTACTCATGAGAATATAAGCAACAAAAGAATGAAGTTTGCTATTACAGAGAAATGAAGGAGAACAAAATTTTATAGAAGGAGCAAAGAAAGGAAGAAGTATCAATATTATTCAACTTAAAGGGATATTATTGACCATTAATGTAACAATATAATGCAAGAGTAATGTCATCGGAAAGAACAAAAAAAGATGGAAATACACTCATATTACAGAGAACACAGCAATGACGCAACGACAACGGTGGATGATGATGGAGACCATGGCAAAGCTCATGGCGGTAGAGGACAATGCAGACTATGATGAAGCTGAACACGTTGGATAAGTGCAAGGGTAAACATAAGAGACGGAGGGTGTGCCAGAGTGGAGGGAGGCAAGGGCGAAGGCAAGAGACAGAGAATGTGTTGGAGTGGAGGGAGGCAGGAGGTGAGAGCGATGGCAGGAGATGAGAATGACATTGGAGAATAAAGCAGGAGACTTTTTAAACGTTGGTGGAACGACGTTGTTTCCCTACGTTATAGACAAAAAAAAAACAAAATAAGTGAAACGATGTTGTTTCAGTGAGTTACATAGCCAAAAAAAAAAAATTAAAGGCTCCTGGCTGTTAGATCATATTGATCCAATGGTCAAGAGCCAAGAAGCAGAGTGCTTGTCAACAAAGGACTAGCAGAGAATCTATTCCCAAATTTTAGAGCTTTTCTACATTTTGGCCTTAAAGTAACCCAAAAAGAAAGCATATGTCTAATTATCTAATATGTCACAGAAAAGCATTAGCCTAGAACCAAAACTCTTTAACCTTCTACATAGAAGGAACTAATATAAAACATAAAAAAGAAAAAAGTTAAAATAGGCTTTATCCCCCTAAACTTTACCTGATATGTACTTTAGCTCCTTAACTTTAGAACTCAATAAATGACTCCGTCAAATTTTTATAATTTATGCCAAAAAAAAGTTCATCCATCAATATTCCATTAACAAAAATAACAGTCAAATGTTAACTTTAAAGTTAACTTTCAACTCAGCAAGTATTTTAACAGGTGGCATCCATATTAGTCCAAACCCATGTAACCCAACTTCCTATCAACTCATACTAATTGGTTTAACCCAAAGCCATCTAAAACAAAAAAATTTCCCCTATTTGCATTAAGAAGCTTACCAATTCATCCATACACATCACACAGAGAATAACAAGTATAAATACAAATAATGATTCAGAAATTACAACAAATAGCAAAAATGTTTTTATGAGGATTGAGCTAGCTACCTTGACAAGCCAAACAAGTTTAACTTCAATTATTCTCTTTCTTCCTTCTAGTTCCTATCCCTTCAGTTAGCTTCCCTTTAACCTTTAACTGTGTTTTTTGTCTTATACTATCAAGTACTATATCATTAATTTCTTTCTTATAGAAGTAAAAATAAGGTTAATTCACGAGTTTCTACTTACCTTCAGACTCCTCATGATTAATTCCACCAAATCTTCCTTCTCTGTGCTATAACTATTTCACTCTAGCTCTATCTCTCTTTCTCTTTCCTCTTGCTCTATTTTATGCTAAAGGAGTTTCTCACATATCTCTCGGTTAAAATTCTCAATCTCACAACCTCTCAAATTTCCCTTTCTAGCCTTTTATGATTCCTATCATGTTCCAGAGTAGTACAGGGGTAAAAAGGACGTTGGTCACTATTTCAAGTCACCTTCTTGCCACCCCAAATCTGTCTAAAGGCCGACAGTCAATTGCTTGCTCTCAATCAAGCATTTACTATGTTTTCTGGGTTCTACAAGTTGACTAGCTTTTCTTAACAGCTGACTATTTACCCCCTTGCAGTCTGCTAGTACTCCCCTATTTCAATTTCCTTTATTTTAAACCCTATTTCACCTTGTTTTAGAGTTCCTTTCCACATTTTCTTGCTTTTTGTGGTTTCTTTTCATATTAACTCCTCTAAACTCTTGTTTTCCTAGTCTTAGTTAGATGTTTAATTAGGATGTTACAAAATTAATGTACAATATACTCTTCAAATATAAAGAGACCTTAAATATTTTATTAACTACTTATTGTTATCCAATTTTTCAAATGCATATCTTCTATTAGGGTGAAAATGATGATAACACACCAACCATATATATATGTATATGTATATGTATATGTATATTACATGTAGAAAATCAGGTAGACTTTCAAGATATTAAAACCTGATCAAATTAAACTTATAGAAGAATTTTTTGAGAAATTAGTGAGGACTTCTCATAAAAATGTAAAGTCTTTGAATATCAATCTTGAATTAAGATCAAAACTTGCAACACTTTTGTAGATGTAGCATTAACTGGTAAAAAATGAAAAGTTTTAGGGATGCCAAAACTTACCAACTAAGTCATCCTTTGATGTGGACTTAGGTCTAAGGGGGAAAACTATGCCACCCTTAGAATAAGTCACTGTGGATACCTTTTTAATTACATTATGCTTCCTCATAACTTTTATAAATCGATCAGGCATTTCAACAAGCCAAAAAACTTGGAGAGCTTCCATATTCTGAATATCATGTTGCATGTCTACCACTTGAAGGCACAAAACCCAAGAAGAGATTTTCAAGGGAAGGAAATGCTTTTTTATCTATTTTTAAGTCCCTCAAGACAGGTAAGTCATATAATTGCAAATTCTTTAGTTTTTTAAACTATCCATCTTTGAAATACAATTTATCACCATTATATAATGCATAGAGACTGAGAGTCTGCAATTCTGAAAAATCTTTAAAGATAGACAATGGATCTTCTGTTAGTCCCGACCAAGTCAGGCATAATACAACAAGGTTTTTAAGTTTGGATATCCAAATTGGCAAATTTTCTATGCACACTATGAGATAAATTCGTTGCAACAACTGAGGAGGATCCTTTAATGAATCCAAATCAATAACTTCATTCCCTCCCATGCCTTTAATAAGTAATAAAGAGAGAGAGTTCATTCTCTCTATTGCATTGCATAATGGTTTTCCATTTCATCTTCTTAGCTGCATAATGGCCAAATTCCTCATCTCCTTCAAATTCTTTAGTTCTTCAATAAAGTCTTCCTCACTTAAGTTAATTGCTCATAGCTTTTGCAAAGCCCTTAAATGCCCAAACCCTTTCTTCGATTTCACTCCACTATGGGATCTTGCTATTCAAAAATTGTGTTCATAATGATAAGAATATGCTATTAAATGACGCTGTTTGAGAAGCTTGTTGATCTCGATGGGCAATTCACACACGAGACTTTGTTTTAGGTCCAAAGTCTCTAGGTTCTGAAGCTTCCTAATGAACTTGGGAAGGGTCTGGATCTTTGTTTTCCTCAGGCTTAAATATTCCAAATGCAATAAATCCCCAATGGGTTTGGGAAGATAATCAAGAGGTGTATCTTTAAAATCTAATGCTACCAATAGCTTGAAACTGGACAACAATGACTTAAGCATATCTCTTGGCAGCTTTTTCAAGTTGAAAACCAGACAAGAACACAGTCTACCATAATTTGCATAGCTTTCCGAATCATGAACATCAATTTTTTTGGTGTTGATTGATAAGCGTCAGGTCCATGTCTAAACTTTAAATTTCTCATTATTCTTAACTTGCTCCTCACACATTTTCAGAATAAAATCATGCAATAGGTCATGGACTCCACAACTTTAAAGTCTGCCATAGGAATACCACCTTGTCCCTTTAACTAAGGTCCTACTAATCAACTCAGCTAAGTATCCTTCAGCTACTTCTTCAAGTGTTTTATCTTCATTTCCCCTTTCCTTTATATAGCCCTCTGCTATCCAAAGTTTAATGAGCTTATTGCAAGAAATGAGGTAGTCCTCAGGAAATAGAAAAAAGTACAAGAAGCATGACTTGAGATCGCAAGGGAGATCATTATAGCTTTCTGATAAGACTTGATAGTAATTTCCAAGATGAGGATCAATTGCCAAATTTGATCAAAGGCTTTCATATACCTTTTTCCACTCAGAAACATTTTTTTTTCTTTTGTTAAGAGGAGACCAGCAGTAGCTACAATTGAAAGTGCTACCCCATTGCACTTCTCAACAAAGTCTTGAGATAATCCAACAAATTCTTTAGGATAGCCTTCAACATCAAATGGAAAGGCCATAAGATGGAAGAGCTTCAAAGCATCATTGAAAGGTAGAGGCTTCAAATCATGAATGTAACCTTTGTTTCTTGTGGTAATCATTATCTTGCTGCTTTCTTGTTGTCCGATAATGCAGATTCAATAGCTCTCCAAAAGTCTCTGTCCCATACATCATCAAATACAATCAAATATCTCTTGTCTTGCAAGTATTCTCTAAGTTTACATATAGGGCTATTTTATCCAATGTTTTATCTTTCATCTTGTCCCACTGATCAAAGCTCCCTATCAAATATTTTGATAAATTTTCCTCTATAAATGAACAAGATAAGGTGATCCAAGCATAACATTCAAAAGATCTTTCTTCTTCCCACTTTTTGTATACCTTATTGACGAGAGTAGTTTTACCTTCATAGAAATGTTAAATGGAAAAAGTTAAAACTTTATACAATTTTTTTTTTCTAAGTCTAACTAAATGGGGGAAAGAATCGTCACTTTACTACCAATATAGCTAGTAAAAAAAATTAAGCTAATCAAATGGCCAAAAAATCAAAGTCTCTCTCTTTGTCTTCCTCTAATAATTACAATGAAGATTTTCCTATATTTTTATTTAGATTTAACTTTAATTTTTTCAGCTTTCTAAAAGAAATCAATCTATCTCTTTTAATTTCCATAATTCTTTTAATTTTATTTTTCAAAAAGAAATAATACAATCGAACTTACAAGTTAAGAATGGAGTGGTAGCTCTTACCGACTCTAGCTTCACCGACGATAAAGATAATGTCGCATTTACTGTTGGGGTCTAGTAGCTAGCTAGTGAGTTTTTTACTGATTACTTCAACACCCACAAGTTGATCATTATCTATGAAATGCCCACCCTTTTGAAGGTCAATCTTCATTGAGGTCTCTCTGCCATGGCCGCTTGGTTCTAGAGCTGAGAGATTGAGCCCAAGAGTGTCTCTTGATTCCTCGAGTCTCACTATTGATTTTTTAATTTCTCCAATCTCGTCTGAGATATCGTGGCATGATATTATGGATTTGAGCAAGTCACTAGTCTTCCTGACAACACCATGCCTCTGACCATGCTTTGCCACTTTGAACAAGTATCCATCCACCACATTTTCCATGCAATAAGCAACTTTTTTCACTTACTGCACCTACTCTTTCACCAGGTCGCTTCAATCTTTCATTTTTGTTTTCACGTCTGCATCTCTTAAGTAAGCTTGTATCAGCCTTAGTTGATCTTTGATGAAACCGATTTCTCCTTCCACACCTCTCAGTAGTGTTACTTCTTTTATCAGTAAGGGGATCAAATTGTCGATGATGGTGTTCATTGCAATTTCTGCCATGTAATTGGATTAAAGCAGCAACACAAGTTCTGTATCGATGGTGCTGAAAGAAATGAGTAAATTTAAGACAGCATTTCATGATAGATATTCAAAAGTATGAAGAAATACATAGAAAAATGATGATTGATGAATGTTGACATTGACGATAAGCTTTCTTTTTTGGGGCGCACCGGGGGGAAATGGGGTGTTGAAAGTAGTGTTCTCATCCCTTAGCTTTATAAAGTTCCGTCTTAATCCCCAATCTTTTTTTTTTGTTCTATTAATGATGCCTTTAAAAATTGTCCCATGTAATCACTTTAGGATCACAACTGCAACTACTGCCAACACAGAAAATTGGAACAATTTCCAAAACTGAGGGGACCACTATAGCACCACCATTTTTCATTGTTATCTTATTCTCTATTCTTTGTTGGTCCATGGATTTGATCACTTTTGGAGGGTCTTGGACTATCCTGAGCTACTAGAACATCTGATCCAATGGCTCTCTTTTTTTAGTGTTTTGTTCTTTTTTTAAAAAAATTACAATTATTTTATCATTCTATGTTTATTATTGTGCTTACAAACATCATTGGATCAATTAATCATTGTAATTTTTGTTTTGTAAAATTTTTAAAAAAGAGGACCCTCCAGTGCCCGTCCAAGGAGTCCTAATCTTATTGACACTACTGGTTGAGAAAGCACTTGTCCTAGTTTCAAATTGCTAAGCATTTTATGCCTTCATGGCAAGCAAATCTCTGGCTACAATTGAGGTCTTATCTACAAGTGCCCCACTAGAAGTTGCATCCACTATACATGTATTCATCAATATCAAACTCTCATAGAAATATTGTATCAGGAGTTGTTCACTAATTTGATGACAGGGGCAACTCACACACAATTTCTTGAATTTCTCTCAATACTCATGTAAGTTCTCACCTCCTAATTGCCTAATTCTATAGATCTCCTTCCTAACGGTAGCTGTCCTAGAAGTAGAGAAAAACTTCTATAGAAACATCCTTTTTAATTCTTCCTATCTAGTAATTATTGTAATACCTAATATTTTTAAGATCTAACATAAAATAATAGTTCTTCAAAAGTCTTCTGATTTCTCTCTTAACTAGAAGTTTCACTGCTGACTAGGGAAGTGATCCTGATTATTAAAGTTCTGCTTTCTAGATCTGGCATATTTTCAAGCACTAATTTGAGAAGTTGATTTTGGAAGAAATAGAGTGTTTTAGTAAGGTCCTCCATAGAAACTAAATTTTGAAGTTTGGCAGCAATAGTAGTTGAGGTTCTGTGGCTCCGATTACTTTTGAAAGACTTTAGCATTGTCTCCAATGCCAAGCCATTAATATTATTTGAGCTCTGTTTTTATATCCATAATCCAGTAGAACATGCTTGATCAAAAAACATTGAAATTGATCTCTTCCTTTTTAGAGAGAAAGTCATGAATGTTGAGTTACAGTTGCATATATTGGTTTAGAGAACCAGATCGTAGACATACTTGTCATGCCTATGTCCAACACTCGATTTCAACTTTTTTGAAATAAACTCATTGTGATTGATTCTCGAAATCCACCTTGAGTACTTTGAGTGGGAATATTAGAGTATATATCAGATAGTGAACTTCTAGGATTACTGTGGTCATAATGGATCATACCTATAAAAATGATAAGCATATTAGACAATTATAGTATCTCTACACTTAAGAGTTTAACAACTACTATTCTAAAGTAGCCATTCACACTTATAATTTGTGTACCTTTATCTTGGGTTTAAAAGGCTTTTACAAGTCTTATTGACACCTTAGAACCTAAAAATACTTATTACAAATTTGAATTTATTTACCTTTTCTTTTCCAATGCAAACTTTAGGGGTATAAAATAGCCCTATCACACATACACACTCAAACATCAAGTTTCAAATCATACATATTTAACAAATTATGTCATACAAACTCAAATATGTCACTTTTGTTAGGTTACTTCCTTTCATAGAGTAGACAAAGAAATAAAACTTGATAATAGCATGGAATATGAAAATAAGACTAAATAGTAAATACAATTGTTGACTATAAATAAATAAAAACAGAAATTTTAATATTAATCTTCAAAAAGAAAAAAACTCTAAAGATTCCATTGGACCACAATTCCATCCATCATCGCTATACAAGTCAAATTGAATAAAATTAAAAATCAAGTGGATACAATAACACAATAGAATCATCAATTTCATGGGACCACAACTACATTCACCATAGATAAACATGCCGAGGACATCCATGTTGAGTGACTTGAATTATATGATAATCCAGATTATGATCTGATCGACTTGATTTATTTAGATGGAGGAATTTTTGCATGAGTAGAAGTAATGTATTCTAATGAGTTTCAAAGTTTAAGGAGGGTAAAGTTCCTAAACCCCTAAATTTAGAGCTTTCCTACATTTTGGCCTTAAAATAACAAATAAAAGCATATGTCTGATTATCTAATATGACAAAGAAAAGCATTTGTCTAGGACTAAAACTCTTTAACCTTTTACATAGAAGCAACTAAAATAAAGCATAACAAAGAAAAAAAGCTAAAATAGGCTTGACCTTGACTAAACTTTATTTGTAACATCACCTATGTGCTATCTTTTTCATTAACTTCATTTTATGTTCCATGTCTCATAAAGGGGAATAACACATGCTTTTACATTTCATGTCTAGATTTTTCAGCATTTATCTCACCGTCAATGTTATTACTTTAGGATATGGATAGGTCGTGATATAGAGGGGTCTAATGCATAGAAATAGCCACTTAAAATTTAATTTGGAGATCTGATCCATAAAGGGACCGACTAACTGGTTGAACTCGAGTAAGTTTCCTGTTGTAAATAGTGTGCTGGCAGTCGACTAGCCTTTCCCAAGCAGTCGATTGCTAGCTTATTGAATTTAGCTACTTCTCATACATTGAGTTAGTTTTGTAATCCAATGTTATAATGACACGTATGAACTAACCTAATACCACTTTATGAGTTAATTAGAGTTCCATTACACAAATACAAGGTATGTTCTGCACTTATCACACATATAAGCTATATAACATGAAAATCCCAAAACTATAGCATATAGCATTACAATTTCAAAGAAATACATTAGTCAACAAACACTTGTTTTCTTAACTGCATCAGCTATCCCAGGCTAACAAAACTCTTATCAGAACTACACATATAATCCCACGAGCACTATATATAGTCGATATCCATTACATAAAACTAACAATACATGCAAGCTTATTCTCTAGCTTAACTATCTCCAGCATCCCTTGAACCTGAAAATGGTTAGTTAACAGGAAAATGATAGTGAGACTTATAATCTTTGTAGCTAGCAACAATTCATATAAAACAAGTATCATTTTCAATATAAAAATATGTTGATTTATCAAGAGCAACTCAGTTCATGCTTATTAATCCAATAACTCACTGGGGGGCTAACCCAGCTTCAAGAAGTTTAATGTGTCCAATTCAATTTATTATAATCTCTATTGTAAACAACAGAGGCTCAACCGAGTACTTTACAACACCGTGCCCCAGTACAAACCTCCCTAAGCCAGCCACGATTGTTTTTCACTGCATTAAGCTTACCAATTCATCCATACACATCACATAGAACATGAACAGTTATAAATACAAACAATGATTCAAAAATTACAACTATTAGTAGAACTCGTTTTTATGAGGATTGAGCTAGCTACCTTGTCAAGTAAAACAAGTTTAACTTCAATTATCTCTTTCTTCCTTCTAGTTCCTAGCCCTTTAGTTAGCTTCTTTAACACTTAACTCTGTTTTCTATCCCCTACTGCTGTCAAGTATTGCTTCATCAATTTCTTTCTTATAGAAGTAAAAGTAAGGTCAATTCATGAGCTTTTACTTACCTTTGGACTCCTCGTGCTTAATTCCACCAAATCTTTCTTCTCTATGTTATACACCACTTCACTCTAGCTCTCTTTCCCTCTCTCATCTGTTGCTCTATTTTATGCTAAAGGAGTTTCTTTCATCTCTCTTGATTAAAATTCTCAACTCATCACCTCTCAAATTTTCCTTTCTTGCCTTTTATGATTTATGTCATGTACTTGAGTAGTATAGGGGTCAAATGTCATTGGTCACCATTTCAAGCCACCTGCTTGCCACCCCAGACTTGTCCAAAGGCCGACAGTTGACTGGTCATCCTAGCCATTCGATTTCTTGCTCTCAAATCATTCATTTACTAAGTTTGCTGGGTTCTACCAGTCGACTAGCTTATCCTAGCAATCGAGTATTGCTTACCCACCTACAATCAGTTGTTGGCATCAAGCAGTTGGCTGGTTCTCCCTTGTTTCAATTTCCTTTGTTTCAAACCCTATTTCACCTTGTTTTTGAGTTAATTTTCACATTTTCTCACTTTCCAAGGTTTCCATTTCATATTAACTCCTCTCAACTCTTGTCCTCCTAATCTTACTTAGATGTTTAAACAGGATGCTACAAAATTAATGTACAATATATTTTCAAATATAAAGTGACTTGTAAATATTTTATTAACTACTTATTCTCCAATTTTTGAAATGAAAATCATATATTGGGGTGAACAATGATGATAACATGCACACCATAGTAATTAGGTATACTTTCAAGATATTAAATCCTAATCAAATTGTACTTATACAAGAATTTTTTGAGAAATTAGTGAGGACTTCTCATAAAATTGTCAAGTCTTAGAATACCAATCTTGAATTAAGATCAAGACTTGCAACACTTTTGTAGATATAGCATTAACTGGTAGAAAATGAAAAGTTTTAGGGATGCCAGGACTTACCAACTAAGTCACCCTTTGATGAGGACTCAGGTCTAAGAGGGAAAACTCTGCCACCCTTAGAACAAGTCGTTGTAGGTATCTTTTTAATTACATTGTGCTTCCTCATAACTTTTATAAATTGATCAGGCATTTCTTCAAGCCAAAAAACTTAGAGAGCTTCTAGATTATGAATATCATTTTGCACGTCTACTATTTGAGGGCATAAACCTAAGGAGAGATTTTCAAGGAAAGGCAACGCTTTTTTTTTTTTATCTATTTTTAAGTCCCTCAAGTTAGGCAAGTCCTGTAAATCCAACATCTTCAGTTTTTTAAACCATCCGTCTTTGAAATATAGTTTATCACCTTCAAATGATGCGTGGCAACAATTCTAAAAAATCTTTAAAGACAGACAATGGATCTTTTGTTGGTCTCGACCAAGTCAGGAACAATAGAACAAGGTTTTTAAGTTTGGATATCCAAATTGGCAATTTTTCTATACGCACTATGAGATAAAGGCATTGTAGCGACTGAGGAGGAACGTTCAATGAATCCAAATCAACAACTTCATTCTCTTCAATGCCTTTTAATAGCCAATGAAGAGAGATACTTCATTCTCTCTATTGCATTGCATAAATGTCTTCCATTTTGTCTTCTTAGCTGTATAATGCCCAAATTCCTCAACTCCTTCAAATTCTTTAGTTCTTCAATAATGTCTTCCTCACTTATGTTAACTACCAATAGCTTTTGCAAAGCCCTTAAAAGCCCAAACCCTTTCTTCAATTTCACTCCTTTGGATCTTACCGTTGAAAAATTGACTTAATTCATAATGATAAGAATATTCTGCAGTTTGAGAAGCTTGTTGATCTCAGTAAGCAATTCACACACGAGATTTTGTTTTAGGTCCGAAGTCTCTAGGTTTTGAAGCTTCCCACTAAACTTGGGAAGGGTCTGGATCTTTGTTTTCCTTAGGCTTAAATATTTCAAATGCAATAAATCCCCAAAAAGTTCGAGAAGATAATCAAGAGGTGCATCTTCATAATCTAATGCTACCAATAGCTTGAAACTGGACAACAATGACTCGAGCATATCCTTGGCAGCTTTTTAAAGTTGAAAAAGAGACAAGAATGTATTCTACCATAATTTGTATAGCCTTCCGAATCATCAACATCAATTTTTTTAGTGTCAATTGATAATCGCCGGGTCCATGTTTGAAATTTAAATTTCTCTTTATTCTTAACTAGACAAAAATTCAATTCCTCGCACTTTTTGAGAATAAAATCATGCACTACATCATGGACTCCACATCTTTCAACTCTACGATAGAAATACTTCCTTTTCGAGATTGTTTGAGTTGCTTGGAATTGTAAGATCATAAGATCTTAAGACTAAGATCAGTATCTTGACAACCTTGCCTATAACAATGCATTAATGTTTGTGAATCTGAATTGTAGTTTTCATAAACTTCTTTCCGTCCCCCCAATGTTGTGCATAAACAGTGAAAATCCTAATATCCTCTATGGTCAACTTCTAAGATTGTTGAGGTCATAATGGATCATACCTACAAAAATGATAAGCACATTAGACAATTTTAATACCTTTACACTTTAACAACTACTGTTCTAAAATAGCCATTCACACTTAAAATTTGTGTAACTTTTTCTCGGGTTTAAAAGACTTGAACAAGTCTTATTCACACCTTAGAACTTAAAAATAGTTATTACAACTTTGAATTTATTTACCTTTTCTTTTCCAACTATAAACTTTAAGGGTATAAATAGCCCTATCAGACATGCACACTCAAACACCAAGTTTTAGGAGAACAACTTCTTTGCTGGTCCCTTGTCGATAAGCACATTGCTTGTCGGCTCCTAACCATTGGATCAATCTGATCCAACAGCCAGTGGGAAACGATGTCATTCCACCAATGTTTAAAAAGTCTCCTGCTTTATTCTCTATTGGTGTTCTTGTCTCCTGCCATCACCTTCGCCTCTCGCCTTTCACCTCCCTCTATACCGACACACTCTCCATCTCCTGCCCTCGCCCTCGCCTCCCTCCTCTCTAGCGATTGTGGATGGACATCAAGAAAGAGGTTGAGATTGTGGATGTTCCTGAATCTGGGGTTGAGACAGAAGAGGAAGGCTTTGGACTAGAAGAAGAACACCATCAGAGATCCTATGAACGCCAATCACTCAGGTTGCATGTGAAATTTTCTACAATTAGAAAATAGTGTGTTTGCCAATTCTTGCAAAAATAGCTTCTTATGTCTTGCTTCACCTTTTGTCTTAACAAGTATCCTTTCGGTCCATTCATGTAACAGTAGATTTTAGTGGCTTGTTCACACCATTGATTCTCGTGTTTTCTTTTAATTTTTTTTAATCTAATGTTACCTTAGTTACATCTGCGTTTTTATTTACTTTTTCTAGGTCAACAATGTTTTACATGATACCTTTGGTTCCAGGCCTTACGTATTATTTTGATGGCTTTTTTGCTGAGAGTGATCTTCCTCTGCCTTTTATTGTTGGGGAGTATGATGGGTGATCTTCCTCTGCCTTGGGGTTGGTTTCTAAAATTATATTTATGATCCTACTAATGAATTTTATAATATATAGCTTATGTTAAGTCTTGAGACAACCATAGTGCTGACCACAAAATGTGCTTTATATTTTTCCTAAAAACCTTTCCATCAAAGGAACCAAGTTTCCTGTATATCTGAATGTTGACATATAATACCTTTTTTCTGGTGCTTATGTAGGCACCTGTTAGTGTGTTTCTATTACTTACATGTCTATGTATAAACACATCAGCATATATGTTTTAGACCAAATAAATGTTGTGTTGGTGGAATTGTCTACTTTTATTGCTTGAGTTGGTTTTTCTTGAAAGGTATCACTTAACATTGTCCAGATTTTTTACCAGAAAATGAAAATTATTGGTTATGTGAAAAATGCTTGCTCTTGAACAAGTTTTGAACCTTCTATTACAGAGAGTATGTGCCTGACTTTGTTGTTGCTGTATTAATTGGAATCATAATTGGTTGGTGCATGGGCCCTCTATTGCCTATTGCTAGTCATTGGTTAGCCAGAAAATCTATCATGCTATCATTTCAAAATGAATCATTTTAACCTTGTTGTGCATTGCACTCTGCTATCAGTCCTTGTTTGCTGAACTATTTTTGCTTGGTCATTGCTACTATCATTTCTTATGTTGTTTAGGATAATTTTAGCTATTATAATCACATGCAAATTGGTTTATTGCTAATAACCATTTATCACTGATCACATGCTATTTAGGACTATTTTAGCACACTGATCACATGCTCATGTTGTTCAACGCCTATGTTCCCAGTTACTTTATTCGTAATGACTATTTATCCATATTTCTGAAATAGAGGTACTGCATAACTTCAAATGGGCAAGAGCAAGAACAACAATCAGTTTTGGATAAGAGCAAGAGCCAGAATTTGGCTAGTGTACCGTTTTGTTTTAGAAAGTTTTGACTTAGGCAAATTGCTCCTTTGTTGTCTGTATTGGTCAATAATTTGTAATGGGGTAGATGTCATGTATAAAGTTGTTGTAGGTTATGTTTTTTCCAGGTACAATATTGTTATGAACTTGTAATGATCTCAAATTGTTATTAATAATAAAAATAGATATTTTTTAGATACATTGCCTTTCTTGAATACTACATCTTCATGAAGCAGACTAATATGATACATTGCCTTTCTTGAATAGTACATATTCATAGAAATGAACAATACATATTCATTTAAAGTGGTTAAAGCCTATAACATATATTATGGGAATACACAAAGGCAATTAAAACCTCCTTTAATAGATGATAAAGTTATATTAGAGTCTAACATATATTATGGGAATACACTAAGGCTATTAAAAGCTCCTTTAAACAGAACATATATTATGGGAATACACTAAGGCAATTAAAAGCTCCTTTAAATAGAACACATATTATGGGAATACACTAAGGTACTTTTTTAAGTTGGGAATTATTCTAATTGATTGTGTTGCACTTTTCTACACTCTTGCTCAAAGTCTTAACAAAATGGCATTTTCTGCACTTTTGGTCAAAGTAACTCTAATAATATATATTAGCATAGAAATTTTTTAATTTGAGAAATATTCTAATAGGTTGTGTTGCACTTTTGCTCAAATGAGAAAACTTGTGGGGCAAATCTGTGAAGTTGGGATGATTTAGTTCTAATAATAAGCAAATATCTGCCATTATTCGAAAACTTCTTTCTCTCCCTATATACCAAAATCAGTTTATATTGCAATTTTATTAGTGAAAACCTAGAAAGAGGGAGTATATTTATCAGTTTAAATGGATATTATTCATGAGAACCTGAGCAACAAAAGAATGAAGTTTGCTGTTAAAGAGAAATGAGGGAGAACAATACTTTACAGAGGGAGCAAAGAAAGGAGGGAGTATCAGTATTAATCAACTTAAAGGATATTATTGACCACTAACACAACAATAATGTCATATAAAAAAACACAGAAAGATGGAAATGCACTCATATTACAAAGAACACAACAATGATGCACCGACAATAGTGGACGACAATGGAGACCACAGCGAAGCTCACCGTGGTGGAGGACGATGCAGACTACGATGAAGCTGAACACGTTGGACAAGGGCGAGTGTAGGGGCAGGAGACAAAGGGTCTGCCGAAGTGGAGGGGGCGAGGGCGAGGACAGAAGATAGAGAGTATGCCAAAGTGGAGGGAAGCAAGAGGCGAGGGCGATGCCAGGAGACGAAAATGCCATCGGAGAATAAACCAGGAGACTTTCTAAACGCTGGTGGAACGACGCCGTTTCCCTGCATTGCAGACCCAAAAAAAAAAACAAAATAAGTGAAACAACGTCGTTTCTGTGTGTTGTATAGCAAAAAAAAAAATTTAAAGGCTCCTGGCCATTGGATCAATCTGATCCAACGGTCAGGAGCAGAGAAGCTGTTCTCTAAATTTAGAGCTTTTCTACATTTTGGCCCTAAAATAATAAATAAAAGCATATGTCTAATTATCCAATATGACAAAGAAAAGCATTAGCCTAGAACTAAAACTCTTTAACCTTCTACATAGAAGCAATTAAAATAAAACATAAAAAAGAAAAAAGTTAAATTTGGCTTTATTCCCTGAACTTTACTTGATATGTACTTTAGCCCCTGAGCTTTAGAACTTAATAAATGACTCTCTCAAATTTTATAATTTATGCAAAAAAAATTTTGTCTGTCAATATTCCATTTAAAAAAAATAATGGTCAAATGTTAACCATAAATTTAACTTTCAACTAAGCAAATATTTTAACAGGTAGCATCCACATTAGTCCAAACCCATCTGACCCAACTTCCCATTAACTCATACCCATCGGTTTAACTCAAAGCCATCTAAAACAAAAAAATTATCCCTATTTCCATTAATAAGTTTACCAATTCATCCATACACATCACACAGAGCATGAACAGGTATAAATACAAACAATGATTCAGATTTTACAACAACTATCATAACATGTTTCTATGAGGATTGAAATAGCTACCTTGACAAGCAAAACATGTTTAATTTCAATTATTCTCTTTCTTCCTTCTAGTTCCTAGTCCCTCAGTTAGCTTCCCTTTAACACCTAACTCTATTTTCTGTCCTCTACTATCAAGTACTATTTCATTAATTTCGTTCTTATAGAAGTAAAATTAAAGTTAATTCACAAGTTTCTACTTACCTTCAGGCTCCTCGTGCTTAATTCCACTAAATCTTCCTTCTCTATGCTATACTTTGTTTCACTCTAGCTCTCTCTCTCTCTCTCTCTCTCTCTCTATTTCTCTCCCTTACTTCTTGCTCTATTTTATGCTGATGGAGTTTCTCACATATCTATCGGTTAAAATTCTCAATCTCACAGCCTCTCAAAATTTCCTTTCTAGCCTTTTATGATTCCTATCATGTTCCTGAGTAATACAGGGGTAAAAAGGAAATTGGTCACCGTTTCAGGTCACCTACATGCCACCTCAAGCTTGTCCGAGGTCGACAATCAACTGGTTATCCCAGCTAGTCAACTGCTTGCTCTCAGTCAAGCATTTACTAGGTTTTTTTATTTCTACTAGTCGACTAGCTTGTCTTAACAGTGGCTACTTACCCCCTTGTAGTCTGCTGGTTCTCCCCTATTTTAATTTCCTTTATTTCAAACCCTATTTCACCTTTTTTTTTTTGAGAGTTCCTTTCCACATTTGCTTACTTTGCATGGTTTCATTTCATATTAACTCCTTTAAACTCTTGTTCTCCTAGTCTTAGTCAAATGTTTAATTAGGATGTTACAAAATTAATGTACAATATACTCTTCAAATATAAAGAGACTTATAAATATTTTATTAACTACTTATTATTATCCAATTTTTCAAATGCATATCTTATATTAGGGTGAACAATGGTGATAACACACACACACCATATATATATATATATATATATATATATTACATGCAGGTAATCAAGTATACTTTCAAGATATTAAATCCTAATCAAATTAAACTTACAGAAGAATTTTTTGAGAAATTAGTGAAGACTTCTCTTAAAAATGTCAACTCTTTGAATATCAATCTCGAATTAAGATAAAAACTTGCAACACTTTTGTAGATGTAGCATTAACTAGAAAAAAATGAAAAGTTTTAGGGGTGCCAAGACTTACCAACAAAGTCACCCTTTGATGAGGACTCAGGTTTAAGACGGAAAGCTCTGCCACCCTTAGAACAAGTCACCATGGGTATCTTTTTAATTACATTGTGCTTCCTCATAACTTCTATAAATTCATCAGGCATTTCTGCAAACCAAAAAACTTGGGAGAGCTTCCAGATTCTGAATATCATGTTGCACGTCTACCATTTGAGGGCATAAACCCAAGGAGAGATTTTCAAGGGAAGGCAATGCTTTTTTATCTATTTTTAAGTCCCTCAAGCCAGGCAAGTCATATAAATGCAAACGCTTTAGTTTTTTAAACCATCCATCTTTGAAATACAGTTTATCACCTTCATATGCTGCGCAGAGACCGAAAATCTGCAATTCTGACAAATCTTTAAGGACAGACAATGGATCTTCTGGTAGTCCCGACCAAGTCAAGAACAATAGAACAAGGTTTTTAAGTTTGGATATCCAAATTGGCAATTTTTCTATGCGCACTGTGAGATAAATACGTTGCAGCGACTGAGGAGGATCGTTTAATGAATCCAAATCAACAACTTCATTCTCTTCCATGCCTTTAATTACCAAGGAAGAGAGAGAGTTCATTCTCTCTATTGCATTGCATAACGGTTTTCCATTTTGTCTTCTTAGCTGCATAATGGCCAAATTCCTCAACTCCTTGAGATTCTTTAGTTCTTCAATAAAGTCTTCCTCACTTATGTTAATTGCCGATAGCTTTTGCAAAGCCCTTAAACAACCAAACCCTTTCTTCAGTTTCACTCCATTATGGGATCTTACCATTGAAAATTTGTGTTCATAATGATAAGAATGTGCCGTTAGATGACGCAGTTTGAGAAGCTTGTTGATCTCGGTGGGCAACTCACACACAAGACTCTGTTTTAGGTCTAAAGTCTCTAGGTTCTGAAGCTTCCCAATGAACTTGGGAATGATCTGGATCTTTGTTTTCTTCAGGCTTAAATATCTCAAATGCAATAAATCCCCAACAGGTTCGGGAAGATAATCAAGAGGTGCATCTTCAAAATCTAATACTACCAATAGCTTGAAACTGGACAACAATGACTCGAGCATATCTGTTGGTAGCTTTTTAAAGTTGAAAACCAGACAAGAACGCAGTCTACCATAATTTGTAAAGCTTTCTGAATCATGAACATCAATTTTTTTGGTGTCGATTGATAAGCGCCGGGTCCATGTCTGAAATTTAAATTTCTCATTATTCTTAACTTGACAAAAATTCAGCTCCTCACACTTTTTGATAATAAAATCATGCACTAGGTCATGGACTCCACAACTTCGAAGTCTGCCATAGGAATACCACCTTGTCCCTTTAACCAAGCTCCTACTAATCAGGTCGGCTAAGTATTCTTCAGCTACTTCTTCAAGTGTTTTATCTTCGTTTCCTCTTTCCTTTATATAGCCCTCTGCTATCCAAAGTTTAATGAGCTTACTGCAGGAAAGGAGGTAGTCCTCAGGAAATAGACCAAAGTACAAGAAGCATGACTTGAGATGGCAAGGGAGATCATTGTAGCTTTCTGATAAGACTTGATAGTAAATTCCAAGATGAGGATCAACTGCCAATTTCGATCGAAGGCTGTCATATACCTTTTTCCACTCAGAAACATTTTTCTCTTTGGTTGAAAGGAGACCAGCAATAGCCACAATTGAAAGTGGTACCCCATTGCACTTCTCAGCAAAGTCTTGAGATAATCCAACCAATTCTTCAGGACAGCCTTCAACATCAAATGGAAAGGCCTTAAGATGGAAGAGATTCAAAGCATCATTAAACGGTAGAGGCTCCAAATCTTGAATGTGATTGGGCGCAAAAGCTTTACAAAATTCAGCGACACCTTTGTTTCTTGTGGTAATCATTATCCTGCTGCTTTTCTTCATGTCCGGTAATGCAGATTCAACAGCTATCCAAAAGTCTCTGTCCCATACATCATCAAATACAATCAAATATCTCTTGTCCTGCAAGTATCCTCTAAGTTTACTTATCAAGGTTATTTTATCCAGTGTTTTTTCATCTTTATTCTTGTCCCACTGATCAAAGCTCCCTATCAAAGATTTTAATAAATTTTCCTCCTTGAATGAGCGAGATACGGTGATCCAAGCATAACATTCAAAAGATCTTTCTTCTTCCTGCTTTTTGTATACCTTATTGGCGAGAGTAGTTTTACCTTCATAGAAATGTTAAATGGAAAAAGTTAATACTTTATACAGTTGTGTTCTAAGTCTAACTAAATGGGGGAAAGAATCGTCACTTTGCTACCAATATAGCTAATTAAAAAAAAAATTAAGCTAATCAAATGGGCAAAAAATGACACACACACTCTCTCTCTCTCTAATAATTACAATGAAGATTATCCTATATTTTTTTATTTAGATTTAGCTATAATTTATTCAGCTTTCTAAAAGAAATCAATCTCTCTCTCTTCTAATTTTCATAATTCTTTTAATTTCATTTTTTCCAAAAAAATAATCCAATCGAACCTACAAGTTACAAATGGAGTGGTAGCTCTTACCGACTCCGGCTTCGCCGACGACAGAGATGATGGTGCGTCTGCTGTTGGGGTCTAGTAGCCAGCCAGTGAGTTTTTTGCTGATTCCTTCGACACCCACAAGTTGATCATTATCCATGAAACGCGCACCCCATCGAAGGTCAATCTTCGTCGAGATCTCTCCGCCATGACTGCTTGGTTCTAGAGCCGAAAGATTCAGCCCAAGAGTGTCTCTTGATTCCTCGAGTCTCGCTATTGATTTTTTAATTTCACCGATCTCGTCCGAGATATCGTGGCGTGATATTGTGGACTTGACCAAGTCACTGATCTTCCTGACAACACCATGCCTTTGACCACGGTTTGCCACTTTGAGCAAGAATCCATCCACCACGTCTTCCATGCGATAAGCAACTTCTCTCACTTGCTGCACCCATTCTTTCACCAGGTCGCTTCCATCTCTCATTTCTGCTTTCGCGTCTGCGTCTCTCAAGTAAGCTTGTATCAGCCTTAGTTGATCTTCGATGTAACGGATTTCGCCTTCCACACCTCTCAGCAGTGTTACTTCATCTGTCAGCACGGGGATCAACTTGTCGATGATGATGTTCACTGCAATTTCTGCCATGTAATTGGATTAAAGCAGCAACACAAGTTCTGTATCGATGGTGCTGAGAGAAATGAGTACATATAAGACAGCATCTGATGATAGAAATTCAAAAGTATGAAGAAATACATATAAAACCATCTGATGATTTATAAAAGTTGACGTTGACGATAAGGCTTTTTTTTTTTTTGACGTGGACATATAGACCGTCAGCCGTTGTTTTGTTTAAAAGAAATTTTGAATATTTCAAAAAATAATCATCAAAAATAAAAATAAAAAATATTTTTAGAATCCAAACAAATTTTAGAGGATTCAAATAGGACTTTTACCAGTAGGGTGAGCGTCAAACTTGCCAACCCAACCTAGTTTACAAAAAATTGAATTTAATGATTGGTGGGTTGGATGATAGGTTGAAAGCGAATTCAGATTTGGTGCTTGACCTTCTGGACTGTCAGATTTTAGATTTAACAGTTTAAATTTTAATGTCCTTTAAAAAACTATTAAAATTACTATTTGAAATTTAGACTGTTAAATCTAAAATCAGATAACTTAAATTAAGATAAGTATTTCAACCCGCTAGTCATTGAGTTCAATTTATGCATACAGAAGCTCGGCCTGACCCAGATCGAGCTTCTATGAGCTTTTTTTTAAAAAAAAGGAAAAAGAAGCTTGGCCTGACGCAGACCAAGCTTCTGTCAACTTTTTTTTTTTGAAAAAAGGAAAAAGAAGCTCGGCCTATTGTCTTTTTGTTTTTTTTAAGTCAAAAGAAGCTTGGCTTGTTACAGGCCGAGTCTCTGATAGCTTTTCGAAAAAAATTTAAGCTTGGCCTGTTTGTGTATTAAAAAAAAAACTCTGATTTGATAGAAAGGGTAGCATTCGAATAAATAAATTTGCAATGGTAGTATATTGGTAAATAATTTTGAAACAGTAGCATGTTGGTAAATTAGTCAAGGAAACGTCGTCACCAAAATTAGATTACCAGAACATTGTTTGTGAAGGCTATGGAATAGACCACCCTCTGGAGCCGTTGGTCAATGAGATTAGGGGAAGAATGGAAGAAGGTTGGGAAGCGAAGCTAGTCTGGTGTATCAAGGAAGGAAATGCCATCGCAAAACAATCGACTCAGAGCATAAATCCTGGAGGAGCCACTGGAAGGGATTATGCCCATTCTATAGAGTGATAGAGCAATGAGGGGAGTGCCAAGATGGACCCTCTTTGCTGCTTAGACTCGATTTGGGCCTCTACCTCAACAAGATTGTCTTTTGTAAGGCGATTAAAAGGGGGCAGATGGTGTGGCGATGGCGGCAACTTCGTCGGGGACAATGTTGATGTGGTTTATCGCTACCACTCCACTCCACAAGCTTCTTTCTCGCCATCATAGCCGTTGCCCCAAATGATGAATTTCCTCTAGCTTTACCTAGAATCAGAATTAGTTTTCTGGCATCATCACCGTCTAGCACCAAATTGCTGCTCGAGATCGAAGCCTTCAACATCGTGATGTTCCCGTGCTTGAAAGAGGAAATCGTACCGTCGCCGATGTCAATGCCATCAGAGAAAATGGAAATTGAAGTTGGCGGTGGGTGCATTTGATTTCATTCTGGTGATGTTGGCGTCGAGAAAAAGGGGTGCATTTGATTTCATTCTATGTTGCCTTTAGAGTAATTCAGTATTTTTATTTAAATAAAAATTTTGATGTTATTTGAATTAATTTTTATTAGGATTACCAAATTGTCCTTGCCATGTCAACATACACATAGACGTATTTTATCTGACTAAGCACTATTTTGCTGATGTGACTATTGATTAACAGTCAATCTAATGACAAGAAATTTTTTTGCACATTACAAAAATTGAAGGGGGTGTTTTGATGAATTTGAAAGTTCAGGGAGTAAAATGCAATGAATCCTAAGTTCAGGGGGATTTTATGCATTTTACCCTTTTTATTAATATATTTTGTATCAATATAAATTTTTTAATTTGTCATCTAAGAATAGATGTATCTAATAAAAGAAGTGACTTAATTTGAGAAACGAGAGGAGAAAATACTCATGCTTAAATTACAAATGATAGTTTATTTTGATGCAAAATATTTTCATGCAAAAATTTAGAAAAATATTTTAAATCTCTATTAATGAATTATTTATCAATTTGAACTATTGGTTTGTGACAAGAGAGTAATTGTTTTCGCTTCTCATTTCTCGCATTAAACCGCTTTTCTTACTTGATAAAGCTTATTTATATATATATTATAAAAAATTAAAACATATTATTATTAATATAATAGGAAAATAAAAAGTTAAATGACTGTGATCTATTCATTTATTTTAAAAGAATAAATTTAAAAAACGACTAGCCTCTAATATGTTTTAAACTTATTTATCTATGTTAAGTTGACCCATAAGTCAATAACATTTGATAAAGTTAAAAAGTTTCCTCAAATTTAACCAGCTTGACAGTTAAACTAATTAGGTCACACATGCACGCACAATGACACTCAATATTATGAATATAACGTTATAGCTACTTCAAGCAATATGATGTTGTGTCATATAATGTTTTAGTGAAAGTTAAATTCTGAAAAATCATATTAATATGATCACCCATCAATGTAAACCATCTACTAACAAAGTTAACGTGAAGATGATATTAGTTTTGAAATGAAATATCATTTTTTTTAAAAGATTGAAATAAATTATACAAAAAAAAAATCATATACGATCTATCTTTTAAAATCCAAAAATCTCAATTCTCCCTATTTAATTACCGTAACATGATGTACCTTTATGCTATGTATATTAAATTTGTGTATATAAAAGAAATGAGAAAATACATATTAAATCTTTTTTAAGTGCATATATATGATTTTGGATAAAATTATATAGAAACATCAGCTATATGTGTGTGTGTTTGTGTATAATTTTCACTTAAATATACAAATTTTACTTATAGTAAGAAATTAATTAGTACAAGCAATACTATAAATAATCCCTTGTTTGATGGATTGTAAAAAAAGAAGATGCGGACCCATCTACTCGTTGAGTTAGGGCATTTAGATTTTTATTCTCAAATTTCTTCACAAATGAATCGAACTTGAGTTATTTTTAAAGTTCTTCAGTATATAATTCATTGTTTGATGGATTGTAATAAGGAAAATACATACTTTTCTACATTGGGTTAGGGCATTTCTCCACAAATGTATCAATTCTAAGGTTATGTTTGATTGCTGGAATTGATATAAAGAATTGAAATAGAAATAAGAATCACTAATATTTTTATATTTATTTACTATAATTTCTATTTTTCTGAGATTCAAGTTCAAGTGAATGAATAGGCTTTTTCATGATTCCAATATAACAATTTGACTATTATACCTTAATAAAATTTTCAAAATTATACTTTTATCTTAATTTATAATTATTGATGGTTGATCTTGACAAATTTGCAATCCAAAATTAAATTGTTGGGACTAAATTTTTAGAAGCGATATTTATTTTAATTTATATTATCTTTTGCTTATTTTCATTATTATTTGACTAAAATAGTTAGTTTACCACATGCTAATCTTTTTTAATATTTTCATAACATTCGATTGTGTGACTTAATCTGTTATAATTTATCGCACTCCTTTGGAATTTAAATCATGTTTTAATAAATATGAAAAAAATTAAGTGCAAGGAATATGTTTATAAGAGTAGATAAAAAATTATGAATAATTAATTTTATTTATTTGTAAAAATTAATAGAATTTTGTATCTTCGAGAAAATAAAACAACACTCCAGTTAATTAAAATTTTCTTAAAACTTCAAACATACATGCAACTTTCAATGTTGAGAATTGTGAGTAAAGAAGGGCATTGTGGTCAAAATTTATTAAAAATTATTTCATATATTTTGTAATATATTAAAAAGTTATCAAGTGTTAATGACTTACCAATTATTAATTATAACTATAAACTAGCTCTACAAATTGTGCTTTTGATATGACTTTTACAATAATTAATATATTTTTAATATGTTATTATGTAATATTTAATATGATATAATATGTCAAAATAATTATATTCAATGTCTTTGTTTAATTATTTATCAGTTTTTTCTATAATATTTATATAATTGTTTGCATTTATAAGTATTATAATAGTTTTCTCACAATTTTTTTTTCAACACATGTTCTTATAACCAAACAAAATAAATGAATGATTTTCTCATTTCTTTTTATACCTAACCAAAGAAGGGAGTGGAAATATAATTTTAATTCTCATTCCCATTTCAATTTCCCTGACTTGATTCTAGCAAACCAAAGATGACCTAGGTTATTATCAAAGTTCTTTAGTATATAATTCATTGTTTGATGGATTATAACAAAATGATGCGTAATTTCCTACATTGAGTGAGACATTCATGATTTGAATTAAATAAACTATTGGTTAAGGTGATAAACGATTTTACCCTTGTAAATAAGAAAACATAGTTTGAATTTTGAAAAGCACACTTGTTGGCAGAATTTTAATCTTTAAATATTATTGACCTGACAGGAATTAATCTAAAGTCTAATACAACTTGAGGATATCCAAGATTCTCACCAAAAAAGAAAACCGAAGTAAAAACAAATGTTATCTCCTTACCAAGTTAGTTCATCCCTTGAGTAACATGAGAAAAATTTAATTGATATGTAAATTGTCCAATAAATTCACCGTTGAGTATTTTCAAAAGCCTAAAACTCATTTCATTTCAATCAGAGATTAAAAAAGAAAAAATGAAATCATTTCTTAATATTATGTAAAGTCATGCTCATACCTGTGCGCACTTGCGACCGTATATGGAAAGGGATTAACTGACACCAATACTAATTAAATTTATTCTTACTCGCTATTAAATAACTATAGGACTTGCAATTCCACCATTGTATTAAAATTTGTAACATCACCTATCTTTCCATTAACTTCCTTTTAAGTTCCATGTCTCATAAAGGGGAATAACACGTGCTTTTACATTTCATGTCTAGATTTTCCAGCATTTACCTCACCTTCAAATGTTGCTACTTTAGGACAGTGATAGGTCGTGATATAGAGGGGTCCAATGTAGAGAAATAGCCACTCTTGGAGATCTGATTCAGAGAGAGACCGATTGAGTAACTGAATTCGGATAAGTTTCCTGCTGCAAGCAGTGCGCTGACAATCGACTAGCCTTCCCTAAGTAGACAATTCCTAGCTTATTGAATTTAGCTACTTCTCACACATTGAGTCAGTTTTGTATTGCAATGTTAAACTGGCACATATGAACTGCCTAATACCGCTTTATGAGTTAATTAGAGCTTCCATGACATAGATACAAGGTTTGTTCTGCACTTATCACACATACAACTAGTATGATACAAGCTATGAAACATGAAAATCCCAAAAATATAGCTTATAGCATTACAATTTCAAGGCAATACATTAGTCAAGAAACACCTGTTTTCCTAACTGCATCAGCTATCCCAGACTAACAACTCTTATCAGAACTACACAGATAACCCCACAAGCACTACACATGGTCCATATCCATTACACAGAACTAACAATACACGCTGGCTTATTCTTTAGCTTGACTATCTCCAGCATCCCCAGAACCTGAAAATGGTTAGTTAACAGAAAAATGACTTATTCTTTAGCTTGACTATCTCCAGCATCCCCAGAACCTGAAAATGGTTAGTTAACAGAAAAATGACAGTGAGACTTATAACCTTTGTAGCTAGCAACAGTTCATATAAAACAAGTATCATTTTCAGCATAAAAACATGTTGATTTATCAGGAACAACTCAGTTCATGCTTATTAATCCAATAACTCAAACAGGGGCCAACCCAGCTACAAGGAGTTTTATGTGTCCAACTCCAATTTATTATGATCTCTATGGTAGACAACAAAGGCTCAACCGAGTACAAACCTCCCTAAGCTAGCCACGACTGTTTCTCACTGCATGAAGCTTACCAATTCATCCATACACATCATACAGGGCATGAACAAGTATAAATACAAACAATGATTCAAAAATTACAACAAATAGTAGAACATGTATTTATGAGGATTGAGCTAGCTACCTTCTCAAGTAAAACAATTTTAACTTCAATTATTCTCCTTCTTCCTTCTATTTCCTAGCCCTTTAATCAGCTTCCCTTTAACACTTAACTCTGTTTTCCACCTCCTGCTACTGTCAAGTATTGTTTCATCAATTTCTTTCTTATAGAAGTAAAATTAAGGTTAATTCACGAGTTTCTACTTACCTTTGGACTTGGTGCTTAATTCCACCAAATCTTTCTTCTCCATGTTATACACCGCTTCACTCTAGCAATCTCTCTCTCTCTCTCTCTCTCTTCTCTTGCTCTGTTTTACACTAAAGGAGTTTCTCTCATCTCTCTTGATTAAAATTCTCAATCTCATTGCCTCTCAAATTTTCCTTTCTTGCCCTTTATGATTCCTGTCGTGCTCTTGAGTAGTATAGGGGTGAAAAGGTCATTGGCCATTGTTTCAAGTCACCTGCTT
The DNA here is from genome assembly GCA_037074585.1 of Biancaea sappan. NCBI lineage: Eukaryota > Viridiplantae > Streptophyta > Magnoliopsida > Fabales > Fabaceae > Biancaea > Biancaea sappan. The sequence goes on from CM073498.1 coordinate 42,182,500, forward strand.
GCTGCCCTAGACCTGTCCAAAGGCTGACAGTCAACTGGTCATCCCAGCCAGTCGATTGCTTGCTCCCAATTAAGCATTTACTGAGTTTTGTGGGTTCTACTAATCGACTGGCTTATCTTAGCAATCAACTGCTTACCTCTTACAATTGGCTGGTTCTCCCTTGTTTCAAACCCTATTTCACCTTGTTTTAGAGTTCCTTTCTACATTTTCTCACTTTCTAAGGTTTCCATTTCATATTAACTCCTGTAAACACTTGTTCTTCTAGTCTCAGTCAGATGTTTAGTCAGGATGCTACAAAATTAATGTACAATATACTTTTCAAAAGCAAAGAGACTTGTAAATATTTTATTAACTACTTATTATCCAATTTTTGAAATGCATATCATATAATGGGGTGAACAATGATGGTAACAGACATACCATACATACATACATACATACATTATATAAATATTACATGTAGGTAATCAAATATACTTACAAGATAATGCAGATCAAGTTAAACTTACAGAAGAATTTTTAGAGAAATTAGTGAGGACTATTAGTGAGGACTTCTCAAAAAAATGTCAACTTTTTGAATATCCATCTCGAATTAAGATCAAAACTTCCAACACTTCCGTTGATGTATCATTAACTGGTAAAAAATGAATAGTTTTAGGGATGCGAGGACTTACCAAGTCACCCCTTGATGGGGGAACCACGGTCAAAGAGGGAAAACTCTGCCACCCTTAGAATAAGTTATCACGGGTATGTTTTTAATTACATCGTGCTTCCTCATAACTTCTATAAATTGATCAGGCATTTCTTTAAGCCAAAAATATTTGAGAGCTTCCAGATTCTGAATATCATGTTGCACGTCTACCATCTGGGGGCATAAAGCCAAGTGGAGATACTCAAGGGAAGGCAAAGCTTTATTATCTATTATTAAGTCCCTCAAGCCAGGCAAGCCCCTTAAAGTCAACTGCTTCAGTTTTTTAAACCATCCGTCTTTGAAATACAGTTTATCACCTTCATATGATGAGCGGAGACCGAGAACCAGCAATTCTGACAAATCTTTAAGGACAGACAATGGATCTTCTGTTAGTCCTGACCAAGACAGGTCCAATACAGTAAGGTTTTTAAGTTTGGTTATCCAAATTGGCAATTTTTCTATGCGCACTGTGAGATAAAGTCGTTGCAGCGACTGAGGAGGATCGTTTAATAAATCCAAATCAACAACTTCATTCTCTTCAATGCCTTCAATAGCCAATATAGAGAGATACTTCATTCTCTCTATTGCATTGCATAACGGTTTTCCATTTTGTCTTCTTAGCAGCATAATGCTCAAATTCCTCATCTCCTTCAGATTCTTTAATTCTTCAATAATGTCTTCCTCACTTATGTTAATTGCCGATAGCTTTTGCAAAGCCCTTAAACGCCCAAATCCTTTCTTCAATTGCACTCCTCTGGATCTTGGTGTTGAAAAATTGAATTCCCAATGATAAGAATATGCTATTAGATGACGCAGTTTGAGAAGCTTGTTGATCTCGGCAGGCAATTCACACACGAGACACTGTTTTAGGTCCAAAGTCTCTAGGTTCTGAAGCTTCCCAATGAACTTGGGAATGGTCAGGATCTTTGTTCTCCTCAGGCTTAAATATTTCAAATGCAATAAATCCCCAACAGGTTTGGGAAGATGATCAAGAGGTGCATCTTCAAAATCTAATGCTACCAATAGCTTGAAACTGGGCAACAATGACTGGAGCATATCTCTTGGCGGCTTTTTAAAGTTGAAAACCAGACAAGAACGCAGTCTACCATAATTTGCGTAGCTTTCCGAATCATGAACATCAAATTTTTTGGTGTCGATTGATAAGCGCCGGGTCCATGTCTGAAATTTAAATTTCTCATTATTCTTAACTTGACAAAAATTCAGCCCCTCACACTTTTTGAGGATAAAATCATGCACTAGGTCATGTACTCCACATCTTCGAACTCTGCCATTGGAATACCACCTTGTCCCTTTAACCAAGCTCCTACTAATCAGCTCGGCTAAGTATTCTTCAGCTACGTCATCAATTGTTTTATCTTCATTTCCTTTTTCCTTTATATAGCCCTCTGCTATCCAAAGTTTCATGAGTTTATTGCTGGAAATGAGGTAGTCCTCAGGAAAAAGACCAAAATACAAGAAGCATGACTTGAGATGGCAAGGGAGATCATTGTAGCTTTCTGATAAGACTTGATAGTAATTTCCAAGATGAGGATCGATTGCCAATTTCGATTGAAGGCTGTCATATACCTTTTTCCACTCAGAAACATTTTTGTCTTTGGTTGAAAGGAGACCAGCAATAGCCACAATTGAAAGTGGTACCCCATTGCACTTCTCGGCAAAGTCTTGAGATAGTCCAACCAATTCTTCAGGACAGCCTTCGAAATCAAATGGAAAGGCCTTAAGATGGAAGAGCTTCAAAGCATCATTGAAAGGTAGAGGCTTCAAATCGTGAATGTGATTGTGTGTAAAAGCTTTACAAAATTCAGCGACACCTTTGTTTCTTGTGGTAATCATTATTCTGTTGCTTTTCTTGTTGTCCGGTAATGCAAATTCAACAGCTCTCCAAAAGTCTATGTCCCATACATCATCAAAGACAATCAAATATCTCTTGTCCCGCAAGTACTCTCTAAGTTTACTTATCAGGGCTCCTTTATCCAGTATTTCATCTTCAATCTTGTCCCACTGATCAAAGCTCAATATCATAGATTTTAATAAATTTTCCTCTCTGAATGAGCGAGATACGGTGACCCAAGCATAACATTCAAAAGATCTTTCTTCTTCCTGCTTTTTGTATAACTTATCCACGAGAGTTGTTTTACCTTCATAGCAATGTTAAATGGAAAGGAAAAAAGAAAAAAGTTAAAATTTAATACAATCATGTTCTAACTAAATGGGAGAAAGAATTGTCACTTTACTACCACTATAATTAATTTTAAAAAAATAAAAATTAAGCTAACCAAATGGCCAAAAAAAATCAAAGAGCCTCTCTCTCTCTCTCCCCCCCCCCCCTTTTAATAATTACAATGAAGATTATCCTCTATTTTTATTTGGATTTAGCTTTAATTTATTCAGTTTTCTAAAAGAAATCAAACTCTCTCTTTTAATTTTCATAATTGTTTTTATTTTATTTTTTAAAAAGAAATAATCCAATCGAACCTACAAGTTACAAATGGAGTGGTAGCTCTTACCGACTCCGGCTTCACCGACGACAGAGATGATGGTGCGTCTGCTGTCGGGGTCTAGTAGCCAGCCAGTGAGTTTTTCTCTGATTCCTTCGACACCCATAAGTTGATCATTATCCATGAAACGCGCACCCCATCGAAGGTCAATCTTCGTAGAGGTCTCTCCGCCATGACCGCTTGTTTCTGGAGCCGAGAGATTTAACCCAAGAGTGTCTCTTGATTCTTTGAGTCTCACTATTGATTTTTTAATTTCACCGATCTCATCCGCAATATCGTGGCTTGATATTATGGATTTGAGCAAGTGACTGGTCTTCCTGACAAAACTATGCCTCTGACCACGCTTTGCCAGTTTGAACAAGTATCCATCCACCACATCTTCCATGCGATAAGCAACTTCTCTCACTTGCTGCACCCACTCTTTCACTAGGCTACTTGCATCTCTCATATCTGCTTTCGCGTCTGCATCTCTCAAGTAAGCTTGTATCAGCCTTAGTTGATCTTTGATGTAACCGATTTCGCCTTCCACACCTCTCAGCAGTTTTACTTCATCTGTCAGCAGGGGGATCAACTTGTCGATGATGATGTTCACTGCAATTTCTGCCATGTAATTGGATTCCAATGTACTTACAGAATTTCAGTGTGTTAAATTTCTCACTAGGCAAACATAGAAGTATCAGGATATGTTGTGATACAAATTGCTACAGTTTGATAATCATCCTTCATCGCTTTCAATTATGGTAGATGGCAGAATACCTGAAGAAAATAAATAAATAAAATCCTTCTTTAATTCATTTTCTGGTTCTGGTTCTGGTTCTGGTTCATATGAACCAGATCTGGGTCATACGGACCACAACCAGAAATTTCGGGTTCTGGTCCGTATGAACCAGATCCATGGGAGAAACGGAGAAGGTGTGTGGCAGTGGCATACGAACCGGAGACGGAGTGGACTGTGGAGACGGAGTGGGGGAGCGTGCAGGAGGAGGAGAGCTGAAGAACTGATGGAGTGACGGAGTGGAGACGAAGAGGTTGAGGAGACGGAGTGCCAAAGAGGAGCGAGTAGTGGAGGTGGAGCGACTGTGGCGCGCGATTGGAGATAGGAGAGGATGCCGGGAGCGAAACCAGAGGAAGTGAGGCTGCGGTGAGACGTGAGACTGAGGAGTCCGGCGCCCCTGCTTTAAAAGCAGGTGCTTTTAAGTAAAAAAATTCGTTACTAAAACATGAATGGGTTAATTTTAATCACAATTTTTATGTTTTGTGACACTTTAACTTTAGTAACGATTTTATAATTTTAATAACGATTATAATCGTTTCTAAAAAAAAACACCGGACTCCAGACTGAGTGATAGTGTGATGAGAGTGAGGCTGACAACTGGAAGAACTAGTTTATATATATATATATATATATATATATATATATATATATATATATATATATATATTTACATCCAACCTGCCACCCAGCCCGCCGGTTGGCAAGTTTGATGCTCTCCCTGGTGGAAGTAGTGTTTTGATTCCTTAACTAGGTTTTATCTTTGTCCCTAATTTTTTTTTTGGATTCTATTAATGTACCCAACTACTCAAATATTATTAGATTAATGCCTCTTGCTAACGCTGTTAGTATTTTTAACCAAAAGTGCCTATGTCTTGCAATTAGGGGTTCATTAAGAATAGTTTATTTGAAACTTATATGATTTATCTTATATCATAGGTACTTATATGTGTATTTGAAAGAATTTATACAAATAGCTTATAGCATGTCAATAAGCTATTTTCAGTTTATTTTCATAAGTTTTCTACAATAGTTTATGAAAATAAACTGAAAACAGCTTATATGAAATTTATCTTCATAAACTTTTCAATTATAGAAAAAAATTTATATATAAGCACTTATATGATAAGCGTTTATTCTATAAACACTTAAATAAATTGTTTACTCAAACAAAACATAGATCTATTAACACTGATGTAACCTTCTTCTTCTTCTTTTCTTTTTTAAAAGCTACTATCTACATGATGCCTTTAAAAATTGTCCACCGTAATCATGTAATCACTTAAAGATCACAACTAGACCTACTGCCGGCACAGAAAATTGGAACAATATTCCAAAACCGAGGGGGATCACTATAGCACCATCATTTTCCATTGTTCTAAAAATAGAAATATCAAATTTGAGGCACAAAAAACTTCAGTTCACATGGATTACAATTCCAGCTCTACGTAAAACTGAAAATTAAGCATATCTAAGTGAAAGCAAAAGATCCAAAAAAACACAGATTGGTTTAATTCTCGGAACAGCCAAAGAAAGAAAAAACAAACAAGAGAAAAGAACTTAATCGGACGGGGGATGGGAAGAGTGGGAGGAGGAGGAGGAGTAGGAGATGGGAATGCAACCCAGGCACTATTATGGCAACCAAAACAAGGGCTTTCCTTTGTTTTAGCTTTCGAATCAGAGCGAGACAGGAATGCAGCTCTCATGCTTGCAAGGAGGTTTGCGTTTGACTGTAATGTATATCTCTCAAAACCCTCTAAAGCAAGCTTTGTTAAGACTAAAAATTACATGGTCCCCTCTCAGTTTTAAAAATATATTCTCTTCTCCTAAATTTATAGTTTTAAACAAAAATAAATAAATAACATTGAAATAAAAATTTTAAAATATATTTTTAATAAAATAAATTAATATTATCAATGACAGTACTTATGTCATATTTAGGCTTTAGAGAAGTTTACGTATATATTCAAAAGAGGGAAGGATTGAATAATTTATGCATTTTTAAGCGAGTATAACTTACTCTAGAATTATATATTTATTTCTTATATAATTTTATTGAAAGAATAAATAAAACTAGTGGTTTGGCATTTACAAATTTGCGGGTAATTTTTAATAATTTTTTAACATATAATTTTAATATAAAATTAAATCATTGTAATTATCATTATATTTTTAAAATAATAAAGTAAAGTCGTTGGAGGTTGTTTAACGTCCCACTCTCTTATATACATTTTGACTTTTTTTTAATTTTATATTTTATATTTTATATTATTTCTGATAAGATATGATTTTGGAACCTAATGATTAAAAGGTTCAAAGTAATATATATTGGTAAAGATATTGTATATGTCAGCAATATATGTGTCTGTATCAAATGTAATAATATTTATAGTATTTATGAATTCAATTATTAGGCAAGCCATGAATAATAAGTTCTTGCTAGGCGTGAATTTGTTGCTTGACAAGCAACTGTTGATCACTTTCAGTAATGATTTTTATTATTGTTGAAAGCAGCAATGATAAAATTTGTTGTTAAAAGTGATCAACAGCAATAATTTACTGCTTGTCAAGCAGTAAATTTAGACTCATTCTTGTTTGAATTGATTTGATTACTTAAAATGAACAAGTTTAAATAGCCTACTCTTCTTTGTCCCTTTTTTCTTGGTCTGCATGCATTGCTGAACTCTAAATGCATAAATGGCATATCACTCTTTCTGGATCGGATGATAGAATGCCTTTACGGTCTTGATTGAACCTCTCGAAATCTTCTTTTTATTTCTTTTTTTGTTTTTTGGTTCTAGTGTAATTCTGTAATTATGAGGTTTACTAGCTTGTATTTATAAGAGTGTAGCAAAACATGCCTTGTTATTGTGGAAGATTCATATCTTTTGGACAGAACCCTTCTATTTAACTTTTTTTTTAACATATATTTTTAACCAAGTGCCAAGGCATATTTTTTGTTTGCCTTCGTGAAAGATTGTTGATTAGCGTTAGAGCTTACACTGTAAGATTGATGGCATCCATGCCCAGTGCTTGAGATGCTAATATATTGATTGTATTACCCTGTTTAGTTTTGCGAGTAGTTGTAATGTGTATAAAATTAATTGTGAATTGAGAAATACTTGTTTATAAAGAATCAAATTAAAAAGTCAATTTTATGAGAGATCCAATTGACAAGGTAATAAAATGACAAAATGTACATGATCCTTTTAATTTTAATAAATTTCAATTAACCTCCTTTGTTATTACTCCTTTGTTGCTACTTTCTTCGATGTTAGCATTGTACACTTCAGATTCATATGTGGCACTGGTCAATCTCCAAGTCAACAATTTTTTACACATCATGCATGTGTGTGCCATAATTTTCTCCTTCTCTCTTACTCTTGGCTCTATTCGGTAAAATTAGCTAATAGACTAGCTGAAAACTTAAAAGTTAACTAAAAGTTTATAAGTTAATTTTTAGCTGATAACTTATAGTTGAAAGCTTATAAACTAGTTTATTAAATTAAAAGTGTTTAGTAAAAGTAGTTGTTGAATTAGCTAAAAAATGTAAAATGACATAAAATGACATTTTTTTAATCTCAAAATAATATAAATAAATTTTTTATTTTTTTATTTTTAATTAAATTAATTTAAATTATTATATATATATATATATAATTCATTAAAAATATATTTTTTCATATTTTATTACATTTTATATATGTATAATATATTTTTACATATATAATATATTTATATATATTATATTTTATTATATATAATAAAATATATTTACATATTTTATTATATTTATATATAAGAATATAATGAATATAAAATAAGGTATAATAGGTATTTTTATAAAACAACAAGGGTAAAAAGGAAAGAAAATTTATTTCCTTTCTCTCAAATTGTTATATGGTATTAGTGCCGTAGCTTTCCAACAATGGAGAATAGCAATTCTGCACCATCGACCTTTAAGTCCACTTTCCTCAGTTCAAAAATCAAATGTGATCAACTTCAATCACTTTCTTTCTGTAAAATTGAGTGAAAAGAATTTTCTGTTGTTAAACCAGCAAGTTCTTGCCGTGATTGAAGGTCATGACTTGGAAAAATTCATTGGTGGAGAAAGGAATTGGCCACCTAAGCATCCTTCAATTAAATAAAAAGTTGAAAATGAAGTCAATGACGAGTACCATTCTTAGAGAAGACATGACCAACTAAAGTAGTAGAATGTGATATATCCTATAAGATTTGAGAGAAATATCCAAAAATTCCTTGCTTATCAAATGCAAGCAAATATTCAACAAATGAAATTGGAATTAAGGAACACAAAGAAAGAAGATCGACCAATCAATGAGCATCTCCTTTGCATCAATTCTATTACTGATGCCTTGATTGCAATTGGAAGTCCAATCACTACAAAAGAACACATAGAATCAATTTTTGAGGGTCTTCTTAATGAGTATGATCCATTTGACTTTGCTATTATTTATCATTAGGATCTATTTACAATCATTGAAGTTGAGTCACTATTGCTTGTCTAGAAGTTAGGTTTGAAAGGAATGTTGTTACTACGTCTGAGATGATATCTGTTAATGTTGCTAGTTTTGATATCAAGGGCAAAAATAGTAACAAGTTAGGTTTGAAAGGAATATTGTTACTAGATCATGGTTTTCAAGGATCATCAAGCAATTATTCTCAGTCATAGAACTCCAAACATACAGCCAATTACAATATTGCCCTGTATGTTGGTCCTAAAATTAATCACTAATCTAAGCAAATTTCTTCTCTTACACCAAATTCCAAATTCTCTTCCTCTAGTTCTGCTATACCTCCTTTAATAAATTTTTCCTTCCAATGTGATTCACACTTTAAGGTTCTTACCATTCCTCATGAACATAATATTGATGTTTTTGTCATTACCACTGACTGTCAAGTTGGTTGACAGGAAAAAGTAGGTACTACACATAGTTCAAGTGCCTCAAGTGATTCTTTGTAGCATGTAGTTTGTCGAGACCAATTCCTATTCCTTTTCTGAGTTCAACATCTTCAAGTGATAATCCTAGTTCATCATGGCCTGGTTCTTAAGCTCAAGAAGCCTCTAATCAATTCGCTCCTAACACACACAGATTGCAACCTGTTATTGATGCGATTCCTTTTGGACATCATATGGTGACTCGTCTAAATCTGGCATATGTAAAAAGAGAGTAAAACTTGCTATCACCTAACCAAAAACTGTGGAAGAAACCATGTTAATACCAGAATGGGGAAATGCTATGAATGACGTATATCAAGCCTTGCTTAGAAACCCTATTTGGTCTTTTGATTAAATTACCTCCTTATAGATCACAAATTAGTTACAAGTGGATGTTCAATATTAAATACAATCGAAATGGGTCTATCAATAAGGCCCGATTGGTTGCTAAATGATAAAAACATGGGTTTCATATTTCAGAGACATTCCCCTTAGTTGTGAAACCTACCACAATAAGAACATTACTTTCCATTGCCATTTTAAGAGGTTGGCTTAAGTTAGATGTAAATAATGCCTTCCTCAATGGAAGGCCCAAGGAGGAAATTTACATGTCACAACCTCTTGGCTTCGAGATTGTGACTTTGCAGACTCAATAAGGCGTTGTGCGGTCTAAAACAAGCCCCTTGGGCTTGGTTTGAGAGGTTGGCACTAGCTTTAATCAATTTTGGATTTGTATCTAGTAAGTCAAATCCATCCTTGTTTCTAAAAATTAGTGGTTCCAACATTACCTATATTTTTAATTTACGTAGATGATATTCTTAATTACTAGTTCCTCAATTGATTACATAGATGCCCCAAAGAAGAATTTGAATGATACATTTTCGTTGAAGGATCTTGAGCATTTGCATTATCTTTCGGAAGTTGAGGTGAAGAACTTAGGTAATAGTTCCTTCCATTTTTCTCAGGATAAATACATACAAGACTTGTTAGAAAAAAATCCAGTATGAGTAAAGCAAAGAATATGGCTACACCTATGGATGTGACTCCTAAACTGTCAAATGGATCCTAGTCAACAAGGTTTGTCAGTGTATGAGTAACCCACTTGAGTTCCGTTGGAAGGATAATAAATGAATAATGAGATATCTATCTTATTCTTCTACATATGGCACAGTTCTTCAAAAGTCTCCTGATTTCTTTTAGAAGTCACTGACGCTGACTAGGGAAGTGATCCTGATTATTAAAGTTTTGCTTTCTTGATCTTGCATATTTTCAGGCACCAATTTTATTAGGTGATTCTGCAAGAAATAGTGTTGTAACAAGGTCCTCCATAGAAGCTGAATTTTGAAGTTTGGTAGAAATAGCAGCTAAGGTTCTGTAGCTCCGATTGCTTTTGAAAGAATTTGGTGTTGTCTCCAATGCCAAGCCATTGATATTATTTGAGCTCCGTTTTGATGTCCCATAATCCAGTACAACATGCTTGATCAAAACACATTGAAATTGATCTCTTCCTTGTTAGAGAGAAAGTCATCAACGTTGATGTTACAGTTGCACACATTGCTTCAGAGAACCCAGATTGCAGACATTCTTATCACACCTTTGTCCAACACTCAGTTTCAACTTTCTCGAAACAAACTCAATGTGATAGATTCTTGAAATCCACCTTGAGTTTGAGTGAGAATAATATATTTCAAATAGTGGGTTCATGTACGTTATCCCAGTATAGTTGGTTAAGTTGTTAGAATTTATACAGCTTAGCTCTAGTAGGTTGTTATGGTAGTTAAACAGCTCATATGCTAAGACTTGCCTATATAAACCTGTACACTTGTGACATACTCTGCAAGCTTTTAATTTGTGGGATATTTATCACATCACTATCATTTTTAAATGGAGCAATAGTTGATCTATCTTCATCTTGGAACATGTAACACAAATCATTGTAACTATTGCACCCATTCTCCTTCAAGAATGCATTGATGTTTGTGACTGTAATGAGGTCTGAGTTGTAGTTTTCATACACTTCTTTCCTTGCCCTCAATGTTGTGAATGGACAGTGAAAATCCTAGTATCCTCCATGGTCAACTTCTAGGATTGCTGTGGTCGTAATGGATCATACCTATAAAAATGATAAGCACATTAGACAATTATAATACCTTTACACTTAGAATTTAACAACTACTATTCTAAAATAGCCATTCACGATTAAAATTTGTATACCTTTTTCTTGGGTTTAAAAGGCTTGAACAAGTTTTATTGACACCTATTAGACATGCACACTCAAACATCAAGTTTCCAATTATACATATTTAACTAATTATGTCATACAAACTCAAATATGTCATTTTTGTTAAGTTACTTCCTTTCATAGAGAGTAGACAAAGAATTAAAACTTACTAATAGCATGGAATATGAAAATTAGACTAAATACAATTGTTGAACAAAAATAAATAAATATAGAAATTTTAATATTAATCTTCAAAGAAAACAAACTCTAAGGATTCCATTGGACCGCAGCTCCATCCACGTTCCACCATCGTTATACTAGTAAAATGGAATACAATTAAAATCAAGTGGATATAATAACACAAGAGAATCATCAATTTCATGGGACCACAACTTCATTCACCGTAGATAAACATGTAAGGAATATCTATGTTGAATGACTTGAATTACATGATAATTTAGATTATGATCCGGTCCAATTTATTTAGATGGAGGAATTTTTGCACAAGTAGAAGTAAGCTATTCTAATGAGTTTCAAAGCTTAAGGAGGGTAAAGTGCCTAAACCCCTAAATTTAGAGCTTTACTACATTTTGGCTTTAAAATAATAAATAAAAGGATATGTCTAATTATCTAACATGACAAAGAAAAGTTTTAGACTGGAACTAAAACTCTTTAACCTTCTACATAGAAGCAACTAAAATAAAGCATAAAAAAGAAATAAAAAAGCTAAAATAGGCTTTACCCTCGCTAAACTTTAAAAGTCCATCCGTCAAAATTCCATTAACAAAAATAACAGTAACTTTCAACCCTGCAAATATTTTATCAGGTGGTATTCCCATTAGTCCAAATCCATCTGACCCAACTTCCCATCAATTCATAGCCATCGGTTTTATTCAAAAGCCATCTAAAACCCAAAAAAAAAAAAATCCCTATTTGCACTAACATGCGGGTTTCCTCCTAATTCTTTTTTATTAATGGATTTTGAATCAATATAAGCTTTTTAATTTGTAATATAAGGATAGATGTATCTAGTAAAAGAAGTGAATTAATTTGAGAAATGAAAGAAGAAAATACTTACGCTTAAATTACAAGCCAATAGTTTATTTTGATGCAAAATAGTTTCATGCAAAAATTTAGAAAAAATATTTTTAATCACTATTAATGAATTCTATATCACTTTGAACAATTGGTTTGTGATAATAGAGTAATTATTTTATCTTCTCATTTCTCACATTAAACCACTTTTTTTACTTGATAAATCCTATATATATATATATATTATAAAAAATTAAAACATATTATTATTAATATAATAGGAAAATAAAAAGTTAAATGACTGTCATCTATTCATTTATTTTTAAAAAATAAATTTAAAAAACAACTAGCCTCTTTAAACTTATTTATCTATGATAAGTTGACCCTTAATTCAATAATATTTGATTAAGTTAAAAAGTTTGCTCAAGTTTAACCAGCTTGACAGTTATACTAATTAGGTCACACATGCACACACAATGACACTCAATATTATGAATATAACGTTATAGCTACTTCAAGTAATATGATGTTGTGTCATATAACGTTTTAGTGAAAGTTAAATTCTGAAAAATCATATTAACATGATCACCCATCAACGTAAACCATCTATTAACAAAGTTAATGTGAATATGATATTAGTTTTGAAATGAAATATCATTTTGTCAAAAGATTGAAATAAATTATACAAAAAAAAATGTAAGATCTATCTTTTAAAATTCAAAAATCTCAGTTCTCCCTAACTAATTACTGTAACATGATGTACCTTTATGTTATGTATATTCAATTTGTTTATATATAAAAAAAATGAGCAAATATATATTAAATCCTTTTTAAGTGCATATATGTGATTTTGGATAAAATTATATAGAAACATCAGCTATATGTGTGTGTATAATATTCACGTAAATATACAAATTTTACTTATAAGAAAAATACAATAAATAATCCATTGTTTGATGGATTGTAAAAAAATAAAAGAAGATGGGTTAGGGCATTTAGATTTTTATTTTCAAAGTTCTTCGCAAATGAGCTGAGTTATGCTCAAAGTTCTTCAGTAAATAATTCATTGTTTGATGGATTGTAACAAAGAAAATGCGCACTTTTCTACATTGAATTAGGGCATTTAGGGTTTTATTCTCAAAGTTCTTCACAAATATATCAATTATAACGTTATATTTAGTTATTGAAATTGATATAAAGAATTGAAATAAGAATAAAAATTGCTAATATTTTTATATTTAGTTATTCGAATTCTCATTTTCTTAAATTCATATTTCTTTTTTTTTTTAAATTCACATTTCTTTGAGTGAGAGAATGTGAATTCTCAAGTTCAAGTGAAGTAATAGTCTTTTTCATGATTTTAGTATAACAATTTGACTATTATACTTTAATAAAATTTTCAAAATTATACTCTTATCCTAATTTATTGATGGTTGATCATGACAAATTTGCAATCCAAAATTAATTTGTTAGCACTAAATTTTTAGAAGCAATATTTATTTAATTTGTTTGTTCATCCTTTATTAAAAAAAAAACTAAGTAAAAACAGATATTATCTCCTTACCAAGTTAATTAATCCCTTGAGTAACATAAGAAAAATTTAATTGATACGTAAATTGTCCAATAAATTCACCAATGAGTATTTTCAAAAAACCTAAAACTCATTTCATTTGAGTCAGAGATTAAATAAAAAAATGCAATCATTTCTTAATATTATGTAAAGCCATGCCGTGCGTGCATGCGACCGTATATGGAAAGGGATTAACTGACACCAATACTAATAAAATTATTCTTACTTTCTATTAAATAACTATAGTACTTGCAATTCCACCATTGGATTAAAATTTGTAACATCACCTATCAGCTAACCTTTCCATTAACTTCCTTTTATGATCCATGTCTCATAAAGGGGAATAACACATGCTTATACATTTCATGTTTCCAACATTTATTTCGCCGTCAGATGTTATTATTTTAGGACAATGATAGGTCGTGATATAGAGGGTCCCAATGTAGAGAAATAGCCACTTAAAGTTTAATTTGGAGATCTAGTCCAAAGAGAGACAGATTGATTGATTAATCTTGGATAAGTTTCTTAGCGCAAGAAGTGTTTTGACAGTCAACTAGCTTTTTCCAGACAATCGATTGCTATCTTATTGAATTTAACTATTACTCACACATTGAGTCATGAATAGTAATTTTGTATTCCAATGTTATATTAGCACATGTGAACTGCCTAATACCACTTTATGAGTTAATTCACTACAAAAAAAAAGGGAATATAGCGTCGGTTTTTTAACGTCGGTTTCAAAAACCGACGTTAGATGCCGCAACTAGCGTCGATTTCTATACCGTCAGTTACAACCGACGTTAGATTCTGAATTTAGCGTCGGTTAAAAATGACGTTAGATTTTGTATTTAGCGTCGGTTTCTATAACGTCGGTTAAAACCGACATTAGATGTCGCATATAGCGTCGGTTTCTATAGCGTCAGTTAAAACCGACGCTAAATGCCTTATTTTAAGAAAAGAAAAATTGGAGAATTTCTTCTACAAAACATGCCATTCACATATCTCTTTCATATTTTAGTTTCACTTCTCTTCTCTATTTCAATTCCCCTCTAATATTTTCTCCCACACTCACCTCTTGACCTTAATCCTTCCAATAATTTCATTTTTAACCATAATCCTTACATTCTCATCGTGAGTGTAAGAATGCTGGAGAGAGTAACAACTGTGTTGGGTTAGAGAGAGAGCGAGAGAGAGAGAAAGGGATGTCATAGAAAGGCATAAACGTGAGATAGTCTTTCTCACACTTCATGAATTTTCGACCCATTTCTTCCTCATCATGATTTCTTGGTCTCAAATTCAGTAACATCTCCACCTCAATGTAGTGTATACATACATACATACACATATATATATATATATATATATATATATATATATATGTATATATATATATATGTATGTATATTTAGTGGCAGTTTTTGTAAAAATCTCTCACCAACTTCATCTCAGCTCCTGTCTC
Organism: Biancaea sappan; assembly: GCA_037074585.1. Lineage (NCBI taxonomy): Eukaryota > Viridiplantae > Streptophyta > Magnoliopsida > Fabales > Fabaceae > Biancaea > Biancaea sappan. The sequence continues at coordinate 42,197,727 of CM073498.1, forward strand.
AAGTCCAGCCCTGTTGAGTTATCCTTCCAAGCTCGATTGCTCTTCTTCTTCTTTGTGTGATATGAACACTTATGTACACTTGCACACTTAACCTTCAGCCATAGCTTCACACACACATAAGCACCACTACCCACTTTCAGTGAAGACTTCTGAACACTTACAATTTTTTTAATCAAAATGAAGTCTAATCATTTAAATACACAATTTTTCACAAGTTAGAATACCCACAACTTCTTTGAATTTGAAAGGTTATGCAATTTATTTTATTAATGTTAAAAATTGATTATATCTTATAAATGTTTGGAACATGATCTTGTTCTATTTTGTATAACAATATGAAGATCTTATTTTATTGTAATATTATAAAGAATGAAAATAGAGTATTTTATTAAAATATTTAAACTTTAAAAGAAATCTAATGTTTTTAAAGAAAATAATTTGAAATTTTTTTTACTATTTTTTTATTATTTTATCCAGTAGATCGTTACAAAAAAAAGTAAAAAAAAGAGAAAAATATTGTTTAATTTACTGTAAAAAAAAGAAAATTATGCCTATTAAAAATTAAGTTTAATTTTAAAATAATTTTAATAGTATATTTTATTATCTAAAATATTGTTTCTTGTATTTAAAATCTGTATATATCTAATATTTTAGATTTCGTACAGATTAAAAAAATTTCAAAGTTCCCACTCACTCATTTAAATTTTTGGACTTCCCACTCACACTAATTCAATTTTTCGGACTTACCGCTCACTCACATCATTTCAATTTCACACTTAGCCAAAGAGACACTACAAAAAATCGGTGATTAGCCACGGTTTTGTAGCCACTGTTGAACAAACCGTGATAAATTTCCAGCTAAATTAACTATACTGCCACGTACATATTAGACGTGGCTAACCCTAAAAGAATCTGTGGCAAAAAGGACCGCCAATATCTCCCTCCATTTTTTTTCTTCACTTTTGGTTTTACACTTCATCTCCCGTCTGCGTTTCACTCCATTTTCCCACCGATTCACTACATCTTCCTCAAGCTCTGCTCTCCGCCATTCATCCAGAGGGACCACTTCTCATATCTATTCAATATATTTCATTATGCTCTCTTCCCTCTATTTCGCAGGCTGAAACTCTCATCTCCCTCTTTTCATTTTCCATAAAATTTTCCTGTGTTTCTACATTCTTCCTAAAATCTCCCTCTTTTCTTTCTTTCATTTTCACTCTATTTTGTTAGAGGTACTCTCTTGCCTTTTTTACACTTCATCTCTCTGATCTTCATCCTTTCTCTAACATTGTTCTGTTCCTTTTTTTTTTAAGTTTTTACTCTTAGATCTTCCTCCGGTGGATTTGCGTGGACCAATCGAACCTCTGGATGGCATTGATGTTGTGGTCGAACAAAACCTCGAGACCCAGACGCCTGACTCTCATCTTTGCATCTAGGTACTTTTCATCTTCTCTTCCTTTTTAATTTAATGCTTGTAAATATTTATCGAATGAAATTACTTTTGTTCTGCGATTAAGAAGCTGATTGATTTTTGTGCCCTATTCAAAGACGTGCCTCTCTCATCAGTCATCACAAATATAAAACTCTTCAGCTGGGCAGTGAAATGAGAGAGAAATTGAACCCTCTGTCTACCATATCCGAACTTGATAAGTCGAATTTTTTAACTTTTTCTTCTGGATTGTTCTCTTTCTATCTCTAGCTAATTCCTTCTCTCTCTTACAGACAATCTCTCCCTACTGTCGGGTGCCTTGGTTCTTGCTTCGTCTGCTTACCAAAGGGGGTGAAAGGCGGGTCCCTCCACAAGTGGGGCCCTAGGGGCCAAATTACAATTTAACTAAAGTTGCAACCAAATTTTGTAATTTGCTCCAAAGTCAATTTTTTATCAAAAGTTAGGCACCTCCTTTGAAATTGAAGGGGCTGCGCAGAAGAAAATTTGGAAGAAAGTTAGGTGCAGACAACGTGTAGGCAAATTTAGAGAGGGTTGGTGGGGAATGACTCTATAAATAGAGTCATTCACCTCATTCAAAAACCATCCCTCAAAATCATCCTTCAGATTAACCCAAAAAGAAGCCTCACCTTTGAGAGAAAGAGTGAGAAGAAAAATAGAGAGAGTGCCTCAGAAAGTTTTTGAGAAGAAAAATAGTGAGTCCAATTTGTGAGGATTATTGTTCACAAATTGAAGAAATACTGTTGTAGTATTTTCTGTGAGTGAGAGGTCCACCTAAGGGTGAAGTTTGTATTCCCATTATTACTATAGTGGAAGATTTAAGCGGCCTACGGGTCCCGTGGTTTTTACCTAATTTGGGTTTTCCACGCTAAAATTTTTTTTGTATTATTTTTGTCTATTGTGTTTTGGGAATTATCCTGGGTCTGTGGAATTATTTTGATTCTGCGCATACCGCCGTTTTTCCCAACAAGTGGTATCAGAGCTTCTGGTTGCAGTACCATTGAAGAATACCGTACAAGTATTATTCACAAATACTGTACGAAGACGTATGAGTACTATTCACATATATAGGTACTATTCATACATACGAAAGTACTGTTCATACATACAGAGACACTGTTCATACGTACGGAGGTACTATTTACTGCAAGAAAAGTTTTGGGATCAGTTAAAACTTTGACTACTGATCTCAATGGAGACAAGAAACATCAAAATGATCAGCCTAAATGGCACAAATTATCACATGTGGAGAAGCAAGATGAAGGATCTCCTATTTGTGATGAAAATGTATCTACCAGTGTTTACATCAGATAAACCTGAAGGCAAGACGGATGAGGAATGGGGGTTTGAGCATGAGCAGGTATGCGGTTTCATCCAACAATATGTCGAAGACAACGTATACAACCACATCTGCAATGAGACTCATGCCCGGACGCTATGGAATAAGCTTGAACAGCTTTATGCATCAAAAACTGGTAACAATAAATTATTTTATTTGACCAAATTGACGCAGTTGAAATACAGGGAAGGGACTTCTGTAGCAGATCATCTAAATGAGATGCAAGGGGTCGTAGATCAACTGTCTAGAATGGGCATAAATCTGGACGATGAAATATTTGCTATGCTGGTATTGGGCTCTCTACCAGAGTCGTGGGAGACTCTGAAGATTTCCATCACCAACACTGCACCTGATGGTGTAGTTAATATGGAGTCTGTTAAAAGCAGTATCTTAAATGAAGAAATGAGAAGAAGATCTCAAAGCTCATCTTCTTCATCACAACCAGATGTTCTAGTTTCAGACTTCAGGGGGAGGAACCAGTCTAGGGATCAAAAACCTAGAGGAAGGAGCAGAGGCAAATCCAACAGATATGCCAATGTTGAATGCCATTACTGTAAAAAGAAGGGTCATATCAAAATACACTGCCGCAAGTTCAAAAAGGATCAAGAAAAGAACAAAGGCAGAGGACAGAAGAAAAACAACAGTAGTGATGATGAGCAAGCAGATGTTGCTGAGGAGTTCAACATTGTCTATAATGATGATGTAGTCAATCTTACAACCCATGAGACAAGCTGGGTGATTGACAGTGGTGCCACCATTCATGCTACATCTCGGAAGGAATTTTTCTCATCTTACACACCAGGCAATTTTGGTGCCGTAAGAATGGGAAATAATAATCTTTCAATAATTGCAGGTAACGGAGATGTTTGTTTAAAGACGGAGAATGGTACGCAATTAGTCCTGAAGGATGTGAGGCATATTCTAGATATGCGTCTGAATCTGATCTCAACAAGCAAGCTAGATGATGAAGGTTTCTGCAATACCTTCTTTAATGGCCGATGGAAGCTCACCAAAGGATCGTTGGTGGTGGCCAGAGGGAACAAAGACTCCAAACTGTACATTATGCAAGCAAAGCTCTCCAAGGATGTTGTGAACACAACGGAGAATGATAGTACAGTTGAGCTATGGCACAAACATCTCGGTCACATGAGCGAGAAGAGCATGATCCATTTAACTAGGAAGAATGCTCTACCTGGTTTGAATCAAGTTCACTTAAAGAAGTGTGATGATTGTCTGGCAGGAAAGCAGAATAGAGCTACGTTCAAAAGCCACCCTCCTTCTAGAATGGCAAATGTACTGGATTTGGTACACTCATATTTATGTGGACCAATGTTAAAGTCACTTGGTGGTGCTCAGTACTTTGTGACTTTCATTGATGACCATTCAAGGAAGATATGGGCATACACTTTAAAGACAAAGGATCAAGTGCTGAGTGTCTTTAAAGAGTTTCATGCCTCAGTTGAAAGAGAAACTGGGAAGAAGCTAAAATGCATCCGGACAGACAATGGTGGAGAATACATTGGGCCTTTTGATGCCTACTGTAAAGAGCATGGTATTCGGCATCAGACAATGCCTCCAAAAACACCCCAGCTGAATGGCCTGGCTGAGAGGATGAACAGAACTTTGATGGAGAGAGTCAGATGTTTACTCTCTCATGCAAAGTTACCAAATAAATTTTGGGGTGAGGCTTTACTAGCAGCAGTACATGTGCTGAATCGCTCACCTTGTGTCCCTTTAAAGCTAGATGTTCTAGAAAAAGTATGGTCAGGAAAAGATGTTTCCTACAACTATCTGCGAGTGTTTGGATGCAAAGCCTTTGTACATATTCCAAAGGATGAAAGGTCCAAACTTGAAAGTAAGACACGACAATGCGTGTTCATTGGATATGGTCAAGATAAGCTTGGCTACAGATTTTATGATCTAGTAGAGAAGAAACCAGTCAGGAGTCGTGATGCTGTATTCATTGAAGATCAGACCATTGAAGATATTTCTAAAGCCAATGGTGATTCAACTGGTTCGGAAGTTATTCCTCCAACACTGGTGCCAAGACAAGTTGAAGATGAAATACAGAATGATCAGCCTGAAACAGGTAATCCAGATGCTCCCGTTGAGATTCCATCAGAAGATTCTGATGATGATGATGGTGTTCATGATCAACCACCAGTTCCAATGGGTTCTCCAGAATTGAGAAGATCTACTAGAGTTTGACAACCCTCTACTAGATACCCTGCAAATCAGTATGTGTTATTAACTGACGGGGGAGAACCAGAAAGCTTCGAAGAAGCAATGGATGATGAACACAAGAAGAAGTAGATTGAGGCCATGCAAGATGAGGTGAAATCATTGCATGAGAATAAAACTTTTGAACTGGTGAAGCTGCCAAAAGGCAAGAGGGCTTTGAAAAACAAATGGGTGTTCAGAATTAAGCATGATGAGAACAGTTCCCATCCAAGATTCAAAGCCAGATTGGTCGTCAAGGGATTCAGCCAAAGAAAAGGGATTGACTTTGATGAGATATTTTCACCAGTGGTGAAAATGACATCCATTCGAACAGTAGTAGGGTTAGCAGCAAGTCTTGACCTTGAGGTTGAGCAAATGGATGTCAAAACTGCATTCCTTCATGGTGATTTGGAGGAAGAAATATACATGGAGCAGCCAGAGGGTTTCAAGCAAAAAGAAAAAGAGGACTATGTTTGCAAGCTAAAGAAAAGCCTGTACGGCTTGAAGCAAGCACCAAGACAGTGGTATAAGAAGTTTGAGTCTGTTATGGGGGAGCATGGTTACAAGAAGACTACTTCAGATCACTGTGTGTTCGTGCAGAAATTCTCTGATGATGATTTCATTATTTTATTGCTCTATGTGGATGACATGTTGATTGTTGGCCAAAATATTTCTAGAATTGATGACTTGAAGAAGCAGTTGAGCAAGTCTTTTGCTATGAAAGACTTAGGGCCAGCTAAACACATTCTTGGCATGAAGATAACTAGAGACAGAAGCGCCAAGAAATTATGGTTGTCACAAGAGAAGTATATAGAGAAAGTACTTCAAAAGTTCAACATGGACAAAGCTAAAGTGGTTAGTTGTCCTCTTGCTAATCACTTTAAGCTAAGTTCTAAGCAGTGCCCTTCCACAGATGAAGAAAAGGAAGAGATGGACAAGGTTCCATATGCTTCAGCAGTTGGAAGTTTAATGTATGCCATGGTGTGCACACGGCCGGATATTACTCATGCAGTTGGAGTAGTGAGTAGATTCCTTTCAAAACCTGGAAAGGAACATTGGGTTGCAGTAAAGTGGATATTCAGGTATCTACGGGGTACTACCAAAATATGCTTATGTTTTGGAGATACCAAACTTGTGTTAGTTGGATACACAGATGCAGATATGGCCGGTGACATAGATTCGAGAAAATCTACTTCGGGCTACCTGATCACTTTTGCAGGCGGAGCTGTGGCATGGCAGTCAAAATTACAGAAGTGTGTTGCACTGTCCACCACTGAAGTAGAATTCATCGCAGCGACTGAAGCCAGTAAGGAGTTGCTATGGATGAAAAGGTTCTTAAATGAACTTACTTTCCATCAAGAAAAATATGAGCTATTTTGTGACAATCAAAGTGCAATTCACCTTGGAAAGAATGCCTCCTTTCACTCAAGATCGAAGCACATTGATATGAGATATCACTGGATAAGAGGTGCATTGGAGAAGAAGCTACTACAGCTTGAAAAGATCCATACAGATGAAAATTGATATGATATGTTAACTAAAACTCTTCCAAGAAGCAAGTTTGAATATTGTCGATCAGCTGCAGGATTGGTGGAACCCCCCACTTAGGTCGGGAGGGGGAGAATTGAAAGGTGGGTCCCTCCATAAGTGGGGCCCTAGGGGCCAAATTACAATTTAACTAAAGTTGCAACCAAATTTTGTAATTTGCTCCAAAGTCAATTTTTTATCAAAAGTTAGGCACCTCCTTTGAAATTGAAGGGGCTGCGCAGAAGAAAATTTGGAAGAAAGTTAGGTGCAAACAACGTGCAGGCAAATTTAGAGAGGGTTGGTGGGGAATGACTCTATAAATAGAGTCATTCACCTCATTCAAAAACCATCCCTCAAAATCATCCTTCATATCAACCCAAAAAGAAGCCTCACCTTTGAGAGAAAGAGTGAGAAGAAAAATAGAGAGAGTGCCTCAGAAAGTTTTTGAGAAGAAAAATAGTGAGTCCAATTTGTGAGGATTATTGTTCACAAATTGAAGAAATACTGTTGTAGTATTTTCTGTGAGTGAGAGGTCCACCTAAGGGTGAAGTTTGTATTCCCATTATTACTATAGTGGAAGATTTAAGCGGCCTACGGGTCTCGTAGTTTTTACCTAATTTGGGTTTTCCACGCTAAAATTTTTTTTGTGTTATTTTTGTCTATTGTGTTTTGGGAATTATCCTGGGTCTGTGGAATTATTTTGATTTTGAGCATACCGCTGTTTTTCCCAACAGGGGGAACTTACCATATTGATTGAAGGTGCAGAAAAAGTAAAGTTGAACCTACATCAGAGATTCAACTTGAAAATGAATTGAGAGATTTGATTTCACATAGAGAGAGTCTTTCCACGGTAACAAGTTGCTTCTATTTAGAATACAAGCTACTGAACTATTTTACATTTTGGGTATTTTCCAATTCATTATAATGCAGCTGACTTCATTCAGCAGGGTTAAAATTCTTTACATTGAATAAGTACAGCATCCAATTCATGTTTTATTTCATTTATATAAGCTTGCAAATTTCACTGGTATTTCTTGTGGCTGCCATGTTTTCAAATGTTAAGACAGCTATAGGTTTGACCACAGATACTCTTAAGTTATTTATTATATTGTGGCTGGTATACTACTTTTCTTTCCTTGGGTCTGATTACTAACTTTTATTTGTGATAATTGCAGTAATTTCATATATTGGTGTAATTGGAACTGGGCTTTTAGGTGCCTTTCTTTTCCAATTTTTTGTTGAATACATCATTGTGTCTATGGACATGATTAGCTTAGAATTTGTTATGGTTTGTCTTCATCTGTTGCTATATTTATATCTTCTTTGTGATGTCCTCTTTTGTTTTTACTTTCAGACCTTGTGCTTGCTATTCAGAACTTACTGTTTCTACCGTCCACTGTCTCTGTGCTGGCTATCCATTGTTGTTAACATGTTGCTTTGCATGTCTCATGATTTTTAATGAAGAGGCTATAGAATCAGCAACAATGTGTCACACATAACACTACAAAAAGTCTTCTTTTTCAGGTATGTATTTTTTCTCTCTCTCTTGTTCATTTCAAATGGTTTTCTCTTGCATTTTTTAAAGCTTGGAATTTTGTGCCAATTTAAATGTAACCTGAGGTCATGTCTAAGTTGGAATAGAAGAAGTTAAAGATAGAAAATTTATGCTCTTTAAAACTCTGACCAGCTAAAATATATATATATTTTTTGGATTTTGGTTTCCATTCTGGTTTTCGAAGGTTAGGGTTCCTCTGCTGTTGGTGCTTCCTCTGCTGCAATTTTTGTTGGTGCTTTTTACTCAGGTTAGGTTCCTCTGCTCTCTCTCTCTCTCTCTAAAATTTTTGTTGGTGCTTCCTCTGCTGTAATTTTTGGTTTTTAAATTTATTTTAAAGTCCCTGGTTAATTTCTTGTTCTGCTGCAATTGATATTTCTGTCATATTATGAAATTAAACCTTGTATATAGGAATTATATTAAAGAGTGCTGAAATAAGCATGAGAGCATCACTTGCCCAGTACAGAGGAATATCTGAACAGTTTAGGAATTTGGTTTGGTTATGGTAGTTAAAAGTCTCTTTTTGAGCTGAAATTTTTATGGCATTTAGCCAAGACATAATGCTAATGATCTCCAAAGTTTCATTGCATTTATATATGTCTAAGATGGTCTGTTGCACATAAGAACAGAACTAATGGCAGAATTGGGAAATTCTGATATTGGAGTACTAAAGTGATCATTTGAAGAGCCAAATCTTGGATTTTTGGGCTGATATTTTTATTCTAGTATGCCAATACATAAATAAGGACGTATACAAAATTTCATGAATTATGGAGTTCTGAATCAATACCAGAATTTTTGTTAAGTCATGGCTAAAATCAACCTTAAAACAGAATTTAGGTGCATGCGTAGTTCCTTGAGTTTGGGCACTTAATTTTCTATTTTAGGTGTGCAAGATGAGTTAAAAAGGGAACTTAATACAGTATTTTGGCCCTAAACTTAATATAGTTTGTTCATTTTGGTTTCTTTTCCTTTTCCTCTGTTATATTCAATTGCTTTGAAATTGCATAGTGAATTAAAAAATAAAGGGAAGCTCATAGCTGAAAATGCTAAATTTCTTAAGCGTCAAAGAATTAAGCCTAGTAAGCCCATTCTGTAATTTAATCCATACTCTTTAGGTGAATAATTTGTCAATATGATATCAAAGTGTCATTGGCTAAGTGATCAAGAACTAATTTATGAGTTAACCCCTTAGTGTCCTGTCATTGGACCCTTGTGCAATAATAATTAATTGGTCAGTGCAATAAGAAATGATATTTTTTTTATTGATATCTATTTCTATTTCTTTGGACTCATTTTTTGTTGGTTATTGATATCTATTTCTATTTCTATTTATTTCTAATTTTAACTTTATGTATCTTAAACAAATATTATTTATCTTAAACAATTTTAACTTTATATAATTTTAGATTTATTAATTCATTATTTTCATCTATTATGGACTATAATAATAAATATTATGTTTACAGGCACCTGAAGCAAATAATGCATGAGCTTCACATCAAGGATGTTAACGTTCTTCTAAAACTAGTCACAACTCATGACTATGACTAGTTGTAATATTTATTTTGTTAGGACATGTGAAACTTGTTCTTTTACAATGTATTAACTTGTAACTTTGAATTTGATGTAAAACTTATGTTTAAAAATATATGTTTTTATTCAAATATATTTTCTTTTATAGTTTGGCTATTATTATTTGTTAAATTTTGACCAGATAATGTTGGTTTTGGAAATTAATGGTAATTTCAATTTAATTAAACTTAAAAAAAATTGCCCAAAGTTATTTAACATCGGATAAAATTGATTTTAAATCAAACATTTAGCGGCGGTCGAAACCGATGCTAAATGATAATAACAAAAAAAATTCAAAAGTCATCTAACGTCGGTCAAAACCGACGTTAGATCACTCACATAGCGTCGATCACAACCGACGTTAAATGACCAAATAATCATCAGTGTGTCATCTAACGTCGGTCAAAATCGACATTAAATTACAACTTTAACGTCGGTCATAACCGACGTTAACTGTCAGAATTTAATATCGGTCAAAACCGACGTTAAATCACAACTTTAACGTTGGTTATTACCGACGCTAAATTTCAGAATTTAACGTCGGTTTTGTCAAAATCAACGTTAAAATCATCTAACGTCGGTTATTCCCACGGATGTCAAAATCGACGTTAAACAACCTCACAACGGAGCAGATAACGTTAGTTTTGTAAACTGACGTTGAGTCATTTAGCGTCGGTCAAAACCGACGCTAAAGGTTGATTTTGACCGATGCTAAATTCCAATTTTTTTGTAGTGATTAGAGCATCGGTTACACAGATACAAGGTCTGTTCTCCACTTATCACACGTACAAGCTAAGTAACATGAAAACCCCATAGCTTATAGGATTAGAATTTCAAGGCAATATATTAGTCAAGAAACACATGTTTTCCGAACTGCATCAGCTATCCCAGACTAACAAAACTCTTATCAGAACTACACAAATAATCCCAAGCACTACATATAGTCCATATCCATTACACAGAACTAACAATACATGCAGGCTTATTCTCTAGCTTGACTATCTCCAGCATCGCCTGTACCTGAAAATGGTTAGTTAACAGGAAAATAATAGTGAGACTTATAATCTTTGTAGCTAGTAACAATTTATATAAAACAAGTACCATTTTCAGCATAAAAACATCATTTATCAGGAACAACTCAGTTCATGCTTATTAATCCAATAACTCACTAGGGGGCCAACCCAGCTACAAGGAGTTTAATGTGTCCGACTCCAATTCATTATAATCTCTATGGTTACTAGACAACATAGGCTCAACCGAGTACTTCACATCACCATGCCCCGGTACAAACCTCTCTAAGCCAACCACGACTGTTTCTCACTGCATTAAGCTTACCAGTTCATCCATACACATCACACAGCATGAATAGGTATAAATATGAACAATGATTCAAAGTTTACAACAAATAGAAGAACATGTTGTTATGAGGATTGAGCTAGCTACCTTGTCAAGTAAAACAAGTTTAACTTCAATTATTCTATTTCTTTCTTCTAGTCCCTAGCCCTTTCGTCAGCTTCCCTTTAACACTTAACTCTTTTTTTTTATCTCCTGCTATTGTTAAGTACTGTTTCATCAACTTCTTTCTTATAAAAGTAAAATTAAGATTAATTCATGAGTTTCTACTTACCTCTGGACTCCTCGTGCTTGATTCCACCAAATCTTTCTTCTCTATGCTATACACTGCTTCACTCTAGCTCGCTCTCTCTTTCATCTCTTGCTTTGTTCTACTCTAAACGAGTTTCTCTCGTCACTCTCGATTAAAATGCTCAATCTCACCACCTCTCAAATTTTCCTTTTTTGCCCTTTATGATTCGTATCATGTTCTTGAGTAGTACAAGGGTAGAAAGGTCATTATTGGTCACAGTTTCAAGTCGCCAGCTTGCCGCCCCAAACCTGTCCAAAGGTTGACAGTCGACTGGTTATCCAAGTCAATTGATTACTTTCCCTCAGTCTAGCATTAACTAAGTTTTATGGGTTCTACCAGATGACTGACTTGTTCTGGCAATCGACTGCTTACCCTCTTGCAGTCGGCTTGTTCTCCCTTGTTTCAATTTCCTTTGTTTCAAACCCTGTTTTACCTTGTTTTAGAGTTCCTTTCCACATTTTTTTCACTTTCCAAGGTTTCCATTTCATATTAACTCCTCTAAAATCTTGTTCTCCTACTCATAGTCAGATGTTTAATCAGGATGTTACAAAATTAATGTACAATATATACTTTTCAAATGTAAAGAGACCAGTAAATATTTTTTTAACTACTTATTATCCAATTTTTCAAATGCATATCATATATTGGGGTGAACAATGATGATAACGGACACACACCATATATATATATATATATTACATGTAGGTAATCAAGTATACTTACAAGATATTAAACCCAGATCAAGTTAAACTTACTGAAGAATTTTTGGAGAAATTAGTGAGGACTTCCCAAAAAAATGTCAACTTTTTGAATATCCATCTCGAATTAAGATAAAAACTTGCAACACTTTCGTAGATGTAGCATTAACGGGTAAAAAATGAAAAGTTTTAGGGATGCGAGATCTTACCAACTAAGTCACCCTTTGATAGGGAATCAAGGTCTAAGAGGAAAAGCTCTGCCACCCTTAGAATAAGTCGTCACGGGTATGTTTTTAATTACGTTGTTCTTCCTCATAACTTCTATAAATTGATCAGGCATTTCTTGAAGCCAAAAATCTTTGAGAGCTTCCAGATTCTGAATATCATGTTGCACGTCTACCATTTGGGGGCATGAAGCCAAGGTGAGATATTCAAGCGAAGGCAATGCTTTTTTATCAATTTTTAAGTCCCTCAAGCCAGGCAAGCCCCGTAAATCTAACCTCTTCAGTTTTTTAAACCATCCGTCCTTGAAATGCAGTTTATCCCCTTCATATGATGAGCGGAGACGGAGAGCCAGCAATTCTGACAAATCTTTAAGGATAGACAACGGATCTTCTGTCAGTCCTGACCAAGACAGGCACAATACAATAAGGTTTTTAAGTTTGGTTATCCAAATTGGTAATTTTTCTATGCGCACTCTGAGATAAAGGCGTTGGAGCGACTGAGGAGAATTGTTTAATGAATCCAAATCAACAACTTCATTCTCTTCCATGCCTTTAATATTCAATGAGGAGAGATAGTTCATTCTCTCTACTGCATTGCATAACTGTCTTCCATTTTGTCTTCTTAGCTGAATAAGGATCAAACTCCTCATCTCCTTCAGATTCTTTAGTTCTTCAATAATGTCTTCCTCACTTATGTCAACTCCCGACAGCTTTTGCAAAGCCCTTAAATGCCCAAACCCTTTTTTCAATTTCAATCCACTGTATCTTGGCGATGGAAAATTGACTTCCCAATGGTAAGAATAAGCAATTAGATGACGCAATTTGAGAAGCTTGTTGATCTCGGCGGGCAATTCACACACGAGGCTGTGTTTTAGGTCCAAAGTCTCTAGGTTCTGAAGCTTCCCAATGAACTTGGGAATGGTCTGGATCTTTGTTTTCCTCAGGCTTAAATATTTCAAATGCAATAAATCTCCAACAGGTTCGGGAAGATAATCAAGAGGTGCTCCTTCAAAATCTAATGCTACCAATAGCTTGAAACTAGACAACAATGACTCGAGCATATCTCTTGGCAGCTTTTTAAAGTTGAAAACCAGACAAGAACGCAATCTACCATAATTTGCATAGCTTTCCGAATCGTGAACATCAATTTTTTTGGTGTCGATTGATAAGCGCCGGGTCCATGTCTGAAATTTAAATTTCTCATTATTCTTAACTTGACAAAATTTCAGCTCCTCACACTTTTGGAGAATAAAATCATGCACTAGGTCATGGACTCCACATCTATGAAGTCTGCCATAGAAATACCTCCTTGTCCTTCTAACCAAGCTCCTACTAATCAGCTCGGCTAAGTATTCTTCAGCTACTTCTTCAGGTGTTTTATCTTCATTTCCTTTTTCGTTTATATAGCCCTCTGCTATCCAAAGTTTAGTTAGTTTATTGCAGGAAATGAGGTAGTCCTCAGGAAAAAGACCAAAGTACAAGAAGCATGACTTGAGATGGCAAGGGAGATCATTGTAGCTTTCTGATAAGACTTGATAATAATTTCCAAGGTGAGGATCAATTGCCAATTTCGATCGAAGGCTGTCATATACCTTTTTCCACTCAGATTCATTTTTCTCTTTGGTTGAAAGGAGACCAGCAATAGCCACAATTGAAAGTGGTACCCCATTGCACTTCTCAGCAAAGTCTCGAGATAATCCAACCAATTCATCAGGACAGCCTTCAACATCAAATGGAAAGGCCTTAAGATGGAAGAGCTTCAAAGCATCATTGGAAGGTAGAGGCTCCAAATCGTGAATGTGATTGGGTGCAAAAGCTTTACAAAATTCAGCGACACCTTTGTTTCTTGTGGTAATCATTATCCTGTTGCTTTTCTTGTTGTCCGGTAATGCAAATTCAACAGCTCTCCAAAAGTCTATGTCCCATACATCATCAAATACAATCAAATATCTCTTGTCCTGTAAGTATTCTCTAAGTTTACTTATCAGGGCTCCTTTATCTAGTGTTTCATCTTTAATCTTGTCCCACTGATCAAAGATCCCTGACATAGATTTTAATAAATTTTCCTCGCTGAATGTGCGAGATACAGTGATCCAAGCATAACATTGAAAAGATCTTTCTTCTTCCTGCTTTTTGTATACCTTATTCACGAGAGTAGTTTTACCTTCATAGAAATGTTAAATGGAAAGGGAAAAAAGTTAAAACTTTATACAATTATGGTCTAACTAAATGGGGGAAAGAATGATCACTTTACTACCGATATAGCTAATTAAAAAAATTAAGCTAATCAAACGGCCAAAAAAATAAAGTCTCTCTCTCTCTCTCTTTGATAATTACAATGAAGATTGTCCTCTATTTTTATTTGGATTTAGCTTTAATTTATTCAGTTTTCTAAAAGAAATCAAACTTTCTCTTTTAATTTTCATAATTGTTTTTATTTTATTTTTTAAAAAAGAAATAATCCAATCGAACCTACAAGTTACAAACGGAGTGGTAGCTCTTACCGACTCCGCCTTCACCGACGACAGAGATGATGGTGCGTCTGCTGTTGGGGTCTAGTAGCCAGCCAGTGAGTTTTTCTCTGATTCCTTCGACACCCACAAGTTGATCATTATCCATGAAAAGCGCACCCCATCGAAGGTCAATCTTCGTACAGGTCTTTCCGCCATGACTGCTTGTTTCTAGAGCCGAAAGATTGAGCCCAAGAGTGTCTTTTGATTCTTTGAGTCTCACTATTGATTTTTTAATTTTACCGATCTCATCCGAGATATCGTGGCGTGGTATTATGGATTTGAGCAAGTGAATGGTCTTTTTGACAACACCATGCCTCTGACCACGCTTTGCCAGTCTGAACAAGTATCCATCCACCACATCTTCCATGCGATAAGCAACTTCTCTCACTTGCTGCACCCACTCTTTCACCAGGCTACTTGCATCTCTCATATCTGCTTTCGCGTCTGCATCTCTCAAGTAAGCTTGTATCAGCCTTAGTTGATCTTTGATGTAACCGATTTCGCCTTCCACACCTCTCAGCAGTGTTATTTCATCTGTCAGCAGGGGGATCAACTTGTCGATGATGATGTTCACTGCAATTTCTGCCATGTAATTGGATAAAGCAGCAACACAAGTTCTGTATCGATGGTGCAGAGAGAAATGAGTACATATAAGGGCATCTGATGATAGAAATTCGAAAGTATGAAGAAATATATAAAACCATCTGACGATTGATAAAAGTTGACGTTGACGAAATGCTTTTTTTTTTTTTTGACGTTGACATATAGACCGCCAGCGCTTGTTTTGTTTAAAAGAAATTTTTAATTTTTAAGAAATTAAAAAAATAAAAATAAAAAATATTTTCACAATTCTAACAAATTTTAAAAGATCCAAACACTACTTTCATCACTAGGGGTGAGTGTCAAACTTGCCAGGAAATTTTATCCCAATACTATAATTTTTAAAAATATTTCTTCAAATAATACTTTTTTAAAATTATTTCTTCACATACTACATTTTCTGTCAAATCAAATTTTTGACCTTTTTTTTTTAGATAAGGCTCGACCTGTGTCATGCAGAGCCTTTTTTTTTTATGAATCGAAACAAAGCTCGGCCTCGCTGAGGGCGAGTTTTAATTTAAAAAAAAAAAGAGGAACTCGGCACAGTCAAAGCCGAGTTCCTAACAGTGTCAGGAATCTCTGTATGCAGCAGAGATTCGCGTGCGTGTTGGGAAGAGGAGTGGGGGGGCTGATTTTGGGAGAAGGGAGGGAGGGGGTTTGTTTGTGTGTGTGTGTGTATATATATATATATATATATATATATATATATATATATGATACACATTTGCAAAGGAAACACACAATTTTCTTTGAGTTTTCTGGAGAGTCTTCAGTAGAGGAGGAGAGGAGAGTAGATAGGAGGAGGAGAGTTGATTTATAGGAGGAGGAAAGCTAAGCAGAAGAAGAAAAAGCAGAGTAGATTCTGTATAAATAAGGTTTTAAAGTTAATTTTTTATGTTTATTTTGATATGCAGATTATTATATTTAAATTTATATATTTATTTTAATTTCAGGTGGTTAGATTTTACTGATTAAAGTTGTATGATATTATAAATTTGATCTTATTATATACTTTATTTATTTTTTAGATTGTGTTAGATATTTTAACTTGTGTTATTTTTTATAACTAAATATTGATTGTATTATTTTGTAGTTATTTTTTGCTTTATATAGTTATTTTTTTATTGGGTTAGGATTTACTGATTTTTTAATATAATGTTAAAAGTCATTTATTAATTGACTTTAATAAAATACTTTTAGACAAAAGATTAATATAAGAAATTGTTAATGATGTTTAAAAATTAATTGTATATTTTTTTCCTTTTAGTATTTCGTATGATTTGAATTATTTAGATTATATATTTGAATTATTTGATAGATTATATATTTTAATTAGTTTTTATAAATTAATTTCACATTTTTTATAAATTACTTGTAAACTTATGCAATTTAATTTGATAAATTTTTAAGTGAAAATAGAATTAAATAATTGTATTATTATTATGTAAAATAATAAATTGAGATATTTAATTCATAAATATTTAAAATAGAAAATAATAATCTTTGTATCTTTTTAATTTTGAACTTGAAGTTAAAAGGATAAATTAAAAAGAAATTTTGGAACATTTTAAGAAAGTAAGATTGAGTTATATTTTTAATTTAAAAATTAATTAATTGACTTTAATAAAAGACTTTAAGATAAAAGATTAATATAAGAAATTGTTAATGATGTTTAGAAATTAATTATATATTTTTTCCTTTTAGTATTTCGTACGATATAAATTAAGTAAATTATATATTTTAATTATTTGATAGATTATATATTTTAATTAGTTTTTATAAATTAATTTCACATTTTTTTATAAATTACTTGTAAACTTATGCAATTTAATTTGATAAATTTTTAATTGAAAATAGAATTAAATAATTGTATTACTTATTATGTAAAATAATAAATTTGATAAATATGGCTGTAACCCAAGAGGGGAGGTGAATTGGGTTAAATAAAAATGATAATAGGAAGTTTAAAATTCAGTAGCAATATATATAGACAATACAGAAAACAGAGTGATAAGAAGATGAAGAAGGATGTAAAGCATTTAAACAATTAAAAGACTTTAAGCAGATAAAAGAATAAGGAGAAAAGATAAACACAAATATTTATAATGGTTCAGTTTAATCCAAGCCTACATCCAGTACCCAAGAATATATCTTGAGTATTTCACTATGAACCACAAATTTATGAAGAAAGGCACTTGTGAACCACTACAACAGAGATCTTTTCCTTTCCAAGGGTGTCTCTCCCCCTCACAAATTTGTTTTCTTACAAAAACAAACTTCAAGAAAGAACTTCCTTGATACACACAGAGAAAAACAATTTTCAAATGCAAACTCTGAAAACAGAGTGAATATGACAGTAGCAAGCTCTCTTACAATACACATATTGATTTCAAGAATATATATCACACTTGATTTCTCTTCTCTGTCATTTAATAACCTCCCTAAGACAGCTATTTAAAGACCAAGGAGAAATAAAGCCGTTGGAGATGAATTACAAATTAAATCTTGTATTACGTCAGCAAGAACTAGCCGTTAGAGCTCTTTTAGGATGTCGGTGGTCGACCAGTGTGTCACGTTAGTCGACCAGTGAGCTCTAGAATTGAAACAACAGGTACGTTGGTCGACCAGTCTTATTGCGTTGGTCGACCAGTGCTTGATTTCTTCTTCTACTGGAGCTGAGTGGTCGACCAGTGGAGCGGAGGTGGTCGACCAGTCTTCAATACTATCTTTTTACTGGAACACGATGGTCGACCAGTGCTTCAAGGAGTGGTCGACCAGTGAGTGGCAGAAATGATTACTGAAGTTCACTGGTCGACCAGTGTACGAAGAGTGGTCGACCAGTGTATCACTTTGTTGCTGATATGTTGCTTCTGTCATCCATTGGTCAACCAGTGCATTCATGGTGGTCGACCAGTGTAGCACTTGTTAATGATAATTTGCTTCTGCCAACCATTGGTCGACCAGTGCAGCCATGGTGGTCGACCAGCGTGATATTATCACTCTGACTTTTGCTTCTGTAAACCGTTGTCGACCAGTGCAGGCAAGGTGGTAGACCAACGTGCTGCTTAAATGCATAAGAGCTTTAGATATGACTATTTTAAGTTGATTTGACAATCATCAAAATTAGAGAGAACTTTAAATGCAATGAGTTCAACAATCTCCCCCTTTTTGATGATGACAACCAAATTAAAATAGTTGTATATCTAATATACTCCCCTTGAATCATATATCTTAAAAAAAAACTTTAAACAAACAGAGTAGAGTTAGCATCAGTATCATAACCATTTAAAAGCGTAATAATAAGATAACACATTCATAAGAGTAGCAACACATCATAAGAGTAGCAACACATCATAAGAGTAGCAACATAATAATCCCAAAACATGGTCTCTAAATCACATAATTAAAACAGAGTAAAACAGAGTACTTCTCCCCCTTTGTCATCAACAAAAAGGAGGTTCATGGCCGGTGATGTAAAGCACGAATCATATCCTTGACCTGTTGGAGTTCAGAAGCTTGAGTAGAGGATGCAATCTCCAATGATTGGAGTCTGGAATTCATAGAATCCATCAGACTAAGCATGTGATTGGAATTGTCCAACAAATCACGCAGCATCTGTGAGGATGGTTCAGTAGGAATAGAAGGACCAGCTGAGGAATCTACTGGAGGAACAGTGTTGTCGTCTTCATCAGAGTCTTCTTCACTGTTAGTTGCTGCAATATGAGTATGCACCCCACTTTCTCTTCATTCTCTGGCCCGCTTCATGGTTACATTATCATTCGTTGCCAACTAACTCAAAATTCATCCGCCTCAGAGAGTTCTGATCAATAATGGAAGCATATTTCGTGACATTGAAATGATTGTTGATCTTGCAATGATTTACAATCTTGGAAACAAGGTGAGCATATGGTAAAGGAGCATTCCGTTTGGAGACACTTGAGGCCATTCGTTCCATGATGAGGTGAGGAATATTAAACAGAGTTCCATTCAAAAAACAGGCCATAATAAGGAACTCAGATTCACTTCCACCAGCCTAATTGCCAGGTTTATTAATAAAAATATGAGTGATAACATTGAGCAATAACCTGTCATTTGCATCCATAGCATTGATCTTGACACCTTGGCCAGAGTATTCAACTTCTATATTAATAGTCCGATAAGTTTCTTCTTTGTTGTAATCAATAGAGCTAAGAGAATAATAGCTATCAGAGAAGCGTAAATATAAGTTATCTGGCGGTGGAAGCCCAATAATTTCTGCAAGTTGGGTTTCACTAAAAAGAATTTTAGTCCCTCTAACCTCAGCAGTACAGAGTCCCCTTCTGGAATTGTGATAACATACTTTTTCCATTTATTTTAGTCCCTATTTTAGTCCTTTTTGCCTCTTTAATTTTGTCAATTCTCTAATTTTATTATGTTTTGGAATTTATTGGGTATAAACTATTTATGGATTGAATGTGTCTCAATTTTTATATTTTTAGAACTTGAATTGTAAAATGCTCAATTTAATTCCTACAAATTTTAATTTTGGAGAGAAAAGTGTTGACATGGACAAAGATGATGATTTGGATGCTAATGTGGCACTTTTTGGGTGATGTAGATGCTTACTAGGATATGCTGGATGTGGGGCCCACTTGAACTCTTATTCAATGCCATGTAGTCAGAATTTTTGGGCAGAAATATTAATTTTCGTAGGTCAAGAAAAGCATGGCTGAAATATTAATTTTGCCATGATATTCTGCTGCTGTTCTGCTGCTGTTTGTCACTTTCTGCTGCAGAAATATTAATTCTGCTGCTGCTGCCATACCATTCTGCTGCTGCCATACTTTTCTGCTGCTGCAGAAATATTAATTTTGCTGATGTTTTGCTGTCAAAGTGCTGCCATATCATGGAAGAGGCATCCAAGGAGGCATCTAGGGCAGAATATCCCTTTAGGCATGTGTTAGATCAGTTTTATATTTGTAAAAATCGAAATTTATTAAGGAGGCTAAGTCATTTTTCTGATGTGAAGTCCTAGCACCATTTTTCTGCCTTCCTTGGGCAGCAGTGGTTGGGAGCAACATAGAGGCAACTCTCTAGCTTGGTTTGAGGGAAAGGAAGCCTTCCCACTTGGGAATGGCTCTCCTTCTCCCATTTTCTTTCCTTTTCTTCCATTTTCCTTCATAGTTTGTTAGTTTTCTGTTGTATTTTCTGTTTTCTGTCATGTTTTTCCTTCTCTTCCATGTAATTTTCTAAGTTTAAGGATTGATGTAGTTTGGTTCTATGATGTTTTATTGCTGAACAATTTCGATTTTAATGCACTTTCGTTTAATGGAATGGATTTTACTGATTATTCTTCCTCTTGAATGTTTGATGAACCTTCAATGAGTTTGGGATTTTTATGTCTATGCTAGAGTTAGCTAGATATTGAGCTTGACCTTGTAATTTCCACCATAAATTAGATTATCTAGATATAGATAGTTTTATTTATGTGGCTTGAATAATTTTCTTGAGCTTCATGACTTAATTGAATGGTTGATCTAAGATTTTAGTCAATTATTTTGGATAAGTTAGATTGTAATTTCAAAGCTTTTGGATTCAATCATATTTTAGAAAATTGGCCAACATTGAATGGATTGTAATTTAATTGAATTGTTCTTCAATGATTCAAAGATTAATTTGTCTATGAATTAATCGGATTAGACAAACGAAATCAATCTCATTTTCTTGTGTAGTCGGTCATTTGATGAAATTGAAATTGTACTTTAATTCATTTGGACCAATGAGTATTTCTCGGCCAAAGTTCTATTTTATTTATTGTCCTATGAAGCTTGTTATTTATACATGCATGCGATTGCTACGTATTTGTAATGAGTAGGACAAGAGATAACATGTCATATGCGATTGCGGGGCATTGATGTGATTAGGACTTCATCGGATTATATTTGAGTTATAGATTAGTGAAGATCTTCCTAACTATAATTTTAATATAATTCAGTCTTAGAAGACTTTATGAGAATTTTAGATTGAAGATTACATAATAGAATTAGCCAAGAATATTCAAAGGAAATGATGATGATGTACAATTCCATGAAATTTGTGACCAGTTGCACATCTTTTGTCTGTTTTGTTTTCTGTTTAGTTATTTAAATTTCAGTTATTTATATTTTGTTGTTTCAATCACCACCCCCCCTTTTTGTGTAATTTCTACAATTTCCTTCATAAGTCTTAATAGCATTTCACTTAGCCTAATTGAATTTTATTTGATACCTCAATCTCTGTGGGACGATACTTTACTCATCACTTTATTACTTGATGCGACCCAGTATACTTGCTGGAATATCTTATGTGCTATAAAATATACGCACCAAATTGTATTCAAATGTAGTGTAGAAAGCTTTAACAATTTCATCAGACCAGTGACCCTTGTATTTGACAAAATGCTTTACCCCCAAATTGTCCAAACAATCAATGAAAGGCATATTTCTTTGGGCAAAATAATCCCAATCTAAATATTTGCTAAGAAGAACTTTTCTAGATTGAAAAATTTTTGCATACCGTTCTCGTTGTTCCTCATTGACTAGAAGATCGCCTATAGGTAGAGTACTCGGGTTTTTGGTCCGTGCCTTCCTTGTCCGTGAAGATGAAGCCATAACAGAGACTTGAAGGAAATTTTGAGAAGTACGAAATTAGGGCAGAGATTGGGGGAAGAGGCAAAAATTCGAAGGATGTGATCAGAGAGCTTCGAAAAAGCCCTAGACAATGCGAATGGGAGAGAAATCGAAGATTGGAATTCAAGGATTGGATGAAGTGGTACCTGGGAAGAACAGAGACGTGGTCGACTAGAGAGAACAGAGGAGATCGACTAAATGGAACTGTGAAAAATGATTTGTAAAACATAGGTTTTGAATATATAGCTGAGAGAGTTAATGAGCGTTGGTCGACCACCGGATGTACATTGGTTGACCATCGAGGGAAGAAAAATAAGGGAGTACGTTCTGTCAAGCGTTGGTCGACCAATGTTAGTCCACTGGTCGACCATCGAGGAAATGGAACACAAAGGTCTGGAGCGTTGGTCGACCATTGTGAGAGCGTTGGTCGACCAATCCTGACCAGTAGTGATTTTCATACGTACTGCCTCAAACTGGTCGACCAAAGGCTTCAGACTGGTCGACCACTTGACTTAGCGTTCAGCGTTGGGCTCCTCTCGCTGGGCGTTGATTCAAAAAGATGTAGCGTTGGTCGACCAGTGATGCAAGCGTTGGTCGACCAACAAAAATTTTGTAGATTACAAGATATAGAGGAATGACCAAAACTTATGGGATTTGTATAAGAATGAATTCCTGCAAATTATGATTAATGGACACTCCGAAGCTCAAGTCAGTAGGGTAAAGAGAAATATTCAAATTAAACATATATGCAATGATGAAACAATTTAGAGTTCAACGGGATTTGCCATGCCAAGTTCTCTTCTTATAAAGCAAAATCGTTCCTCACATAGAGGTTTTGTGAAAATGTCAGCTAATTGAAGTTCAGTTTGCACAAATTCTAGTAAGACATCTTGCTTTTGAACATGATCTCTTAAGAAATGATGTCTTATTTCAATATGTTTGGTTCTTAAGTGCTGAACTGGATTCTTAGACAGGCAAATGGCACTTGTATCACTACAAGAAAATTGACTTTCAGTGGCGACTTTTTAGTGCCGACTAAATAAGTCGCCACTAAAAGTCGACTCGCCACCAAAAGTTTTTTTTAAAAAAAATAAAAAAAAAGTCAGATTTTTTAAAATAAAATAAAAAATTAGACTTTTGGTGGCGACTAAAAGTCTTTTTTTAAAAAAAATAAAAAAAATCAGATTTTTTAGAATAAAATAAAAAATTAGACTTTTGGTGGCGACTATAGTATTTTTAAAAAAAATAAAAAAAAAGTCAGATTTTTTAAAATAAAATAAAAAATTAGACTTTTGGTGGCGACTAAAAGTCTTTTTTTAAAAAAAAATAAAAAAAAGTCAGATTTTTTAGAATAAAATAAAAAATTAAAAAGTCATTTTTTTACTTAAAAAATTCAAAATTTTTTTTATTTTTCTTAATTTTATTTAAAAGAAATTTAATTTTTTAATTTTTTAATTTTTTTAATTTTTTAATTTTTTTAATTTTTAAATTTTTAAATTTTTTTAATTTTTAAATTTTTTTAAAAAATTAGATTATCGGTGACGACTGAAGTTTATTTTTTTAAGTGAAATCGTTTTTTTTATGAAATTAGTTGAAGTTGGACTTTTGTGGTGACTCCAATAGTAATAATATATTTGCTTTTTGTTAAGTTTAATATTATTTTATTTTTGTTTTATAATATTTTTGACCTAAAATATTTTTAACAGATTATATATATAGATATATATAATATTTTGCACTTACATAACACAAATGAAACAGTGGCAGAATGGCAAGACACACATGGCTGCAAGCAAGGGACCCAGGTTCGAATCTCAGGTATGCACATTTTTGGTTTAATTTCAAATAAACTTGAATATTGCACATACAAAAATCGAGTCAGCTGGGGATAGTGAGTTATTGGATCGGCCAAGACCCACATGAGTCGAATGGATCTCGGGTCGACCTTCCGGGCCAATACGGATCTAAAAAGATGACGAGTGACTTTTGGTGGCGACTAAAGGTAGTTTTTGGTGACACCAAAAATCATTTTTTTCACCAATTTTCTTTTTTTTTTGCAATAAAAATGACTTTTGGTGGCGACTAAAGTCGCCACTAAAGGTGACTTTTGGTGGCGACTTTTGAAAGTCGCCACCAAAAGAATCAGCCACGGACTTACGCCAACAACTTTAGTCGCCACTAAAAGTCGCCACCAAAGACTTTTAGTGGCGACTTTTAGACTAAAGTCGCCACCAAAAGTCTTTTTTTTTGTAGTGTATTATCACATTTGATGGGAATATTTTTAAGAAATACACCAAGATCCTTAAGTTGTTGCTTCATCCATAAAATTTGAGCACAGCAGCTTCCAGCTGCAATGTATTCAGCTTCAGCTGTGGATAAGGCAACACTATTTTATTTTTTGCTAAACCAAGAGACAAGAGAATTACCAATAAATTGGCAAGTTCCACTTGTACTTTTCCTATCAGTTTTGCTACCCGCAAAATCAGCATCTGAGTACCCAATTAAAACATTTGAGGATCCTTTAGGATACCATAAACCCATCTTAGATGTGCTAATCAAGTATCTAAAAATTCGTTTTACATTCTTAAAATGAGATTCTTTTGGACAGGCCTGAAAACGTGCACACATGCAAACACTAAACATGATATCGGGTCTACTCGCAGTTAAGTATAAAAGTGAGCCGATCATACCTCGATACTTAGTTATGTCAAATGGTTGACACTCTTCGTCCAAATCCAAGTATGTTGAAGTGCTCATTGGAGTAGATGCAGGTTTTGCATTTTCCATTCCAAATTTTTTTAGCAATTCCTTAGTATACTTGGTTTGACATACAAATGTACCATGATTCATTTGTTTTATTTGAAGCCCGAGAAAGAAGTTTAGTTCACCCATCATTGACATCTCAAATTCTCCTTGCATAATTTTGGCAAACTCTTTGCAAAGCTTTTCATTAGTAGCCCCAAAAATGATATCATCAACATAGATTTGCACAATAATCAAGTCATTCTTTTTCTTTTTAAAAAACAATGTAGTATCTACCTTACCTCTTGAAAAATTGTTTTCTAAGAGAAAAGAGCTTAATCGATCGTACCAAGCTCTAGGAGCTTGCTTAAGACCGTAGAGAGCCTTCTTTAATTTAAATACATGATCAGGTTTTTCAAAGTCTTTAAAACCAGGGGGTTGCTCAACATAGACTTCTTCCAAAATGTTGCCATTGAGGAAAGCACTTTTTACATCCATTTGAAATAATTTGAAATTATGTATGCATGCAAAAGCTAAGAGTATTCTAATAGCTTCAAGTCTAGCCACAGGTGCAAAAGTTTCATCATAGTTAATGCCTTCTTCTTGGTTATAACCTTTTGCAACTAGTCTAGCTTTATTCCTAATCACATTTCTATTTTCATCTAGTTTAATTCTAAATACCCATTTTGTGCCAATTATTGAGTGATTATTTGGTCTAGGTACTAAATCCCAGACTTGGCTTCTTTCAAATTGATTTAGTTCTTCTTGCATAGCCAAGATCCAATATTCATCAATAATAGCATCATCAATATTTTTTGGTTCACTATGAGAAAGGAAGGCAGAATGAATACAGACATTTCTAAGGGAGTTTCGAGTTGTTACCTTTTGTGATGCATCCCCTATGATGAGTTCTTCGGGATGGCTTTTGGCATACTTCCAGTCTCTTGGAAGATCATTATTGTTCCTGATAGAATTCTCCTCAAGAGGTATTTGCTCTTCTTGAGAGATTTCTTCTTCTTGATTCATGGTGATATCTTCCTTTGTATTTCCTTCATGTTCCTGCTTTACTTTATCATCTAGAGAAAGGTTTTTGAAGGAATCTAACACTTCACAATCATTAGTACACTCTTTAAGAGTAGGAGCAAACTTATCAAAGACAACATGTATTGATTCTTCAACAGTTTGTGTTCTTTTGTTATAGATTCTATAAGCTTTGCTAGAGCTTGAGTAACCAAGGAAGATTCCTTCATCGGCTTTGGCATCAAATTTTCCTAAATTTTCTTTTCCATTGTTCAAAACAAAACATTTACAGCCAAAAATTTGGAGATGAGAAATATTGGGTTTTCTTCCTCTGTATAATTCATATGGAGTTTTCTTTAAAATTGGCCTTATCAGAACTCTATTCATTATATAGCAGGCAGTATTAAAGGCATCAGCCCAAAAGTATTGAGGAAGTTCTCTTTCATTGAGCATTGTTCTTGCCATTTCCCCAACTGTTCTGTTTTTCCTTTCAACAACACCATTTTGTTGAGGAGTTCTAGGAGATGAGAAGTTATGCTCAATTCCATTTTCATCACAGAATTCCATAAAGTTATGGTTGTCAAATTCTCCGCCATGGTCACTTCTAATTCTCACAATGGTCAAGCTTTGTTCTTTTTGAATGAATTTGGCTAATTTGAGAAATGATTGAAAAGCTTGATCCTTTTGAGCTAAGAAGAGAGTCCATGTGTACCTTAAGTAATCATCTACAACAACTAGTGCATAGGAGTTACCTCCAAGACTTTTTGTTCTAGATGGTCCTACAAGGTCCATATGGAGAAATTGTAAAGGCTTTGTAGTTGAAACAATTTCTTTAGTCTTGAAAGAACTTTTGACTTGCTTACCTTTTTGACATGCATCACAAAGTCTATCATTTTCAAATCTTATTTTGGGTAAGCCTATCACAAGATCCTTTTTGACTAATTTATCCAAATGGTTCATGTTAGCATGAGCCAATTTTCTGTGCCAAAGCCAACTTTCTTCATTTACACTAATTAAGCATTTAGAATCCATAGGGGAATCCTCATCAAGATTTATAACATAAACATTGTTGATTCTTTGGCCAACAAGCTTAATTTGCTTATCAACGATGTTTTCAACTATACAACAAGATGAGTCAAAAATAACTCTATTTCCTTTGTCGCAAAGTTGACTAATGCTAAGCAAATTATGATTGAGGCCTTCAACAAATAACACATTTTCAATGGAAGTTAAAGAGTTCTTACCAACCTTACCAATACCTTTGATTAATCCTTTGTCGTTTCCTCCAAATGTCACTTTGCCTCCTTTTGGAAATAGAGAGTGAAACTTGGATTTATCTCCAATCATGTGCTTGGAACAACCACTATCCAAGTACCATTTTTCACTCCTAGATTTGAGGCAGACCTGCAGAAATTTTAGCTCCTTTTAGGTACCCAAATTTGTTTGGGTCCTTCTTTGTTAATTGTTCCTTTAACAACCCACTTTTTCTGGTTTCCATTTGGAGTCATTTTCTTATAGCAGCAGGAGTTAGAGATGTGTCCTTTTAAGCCACAATAGAAACAAGTAATGAAGGGACTATTTGACATTGCTGCTGAAACAAAGAAATTTTTGTAATATTTTTGCCTAGCCTTAGTCTTGTAGCCTATTCCTGCTTTATCAAAAACACAACTTTGTTTTCCAAGTAATATATTCAAATTGTCTCTCCCTTGAGTAAATTTTGCAAGGGTGGTATTTAAATCCTTATTTTCTTTTTCTAAATCAATGCACCTACAGCAAGAATAATTATTTGTTGGGTATTTAAGCAATGATTTCATGTTTGCATTTTCCTCTATCAGACCTGAATTTTGTTTTTCAAGATCCAGATTTCTTTCCTTGAGTATATTAAGATCATTTTTCAAATTTTGAATTTCACTCTCAAACAAAGAAATCTTTTGTTTTGAAATTCTTAATCTTTTTGCAAGCTGTACAGATTCATTATGCAATTCTTCAAAAGCTTCTTGCAGTTTATCAAATGAATATAAAGGTTCAGAAGAAATTACCTCTTCATTATCTCTTCCCATGAGACAAAGATCTGCTTCTCTATTTTCCTCCTTGTGTGAATTATTTGAAGTGCCCAGCTGTAAATTTAATTTTTGAATTTCTTTCGCCATGAAGCGGAGATTAGCTTCTTCATCTTCTTCATCTGATTCACTGTTAGCCCAGATTGAAGATACATATGATTTCTTCTTACTTTTGTCATGTCCTCTCTTTTCTTCTTGTTCTTTGTTGATTTGTGGACATTCCCATTTTAGATGCCCAATCCTTTTGCATTTATAACATGTTGGGCCTTCTTTGCTATCTTGGTCTTTTCTCCATTTTCTTGTATTTTTGTTCCTCATAAATTTCTTGAATTTTCTGATAAAAAGACCAAGATCTTCTTCATTGATTTCTTCTTCTTCATCACTTTCTGCTTCTGATTTCTTGGAGGAATATGATTTTAAGGAGAGAGTCTTCTTTTTCTTGGATTCATCTTCTTGCCTCATTTCCAGAATTTTTGGCTCATAGTTTTGAAGATTTCCAAACAGAGCTGTGAGCGATTTCATTGATTCTCCTCTTACTTCCATGATTGCAGTTCTCTTGGCTTCCCATTCTGGAGTGAGACATCTCAATATCTTGGTGGTTTGAGAAGATTCTGCATAAGTTACACCGAGAGCTCTAAGATGATTAGTAATATGAGTAAATCTTAATTGCATTTCACTTATGCTTTCATCATTCTTCATTTTGAAATTTTCATATTCATTAGTAAGAGTGCTAATTTTTGATTCCTTAACTCCTTGAGTTCCTTCATGTGCAACTTCCAAAGTATCCCACATTTCTTTGGCAGTTGTACAGCTAGAAACTCTGAAATATTCATCTTGACTCAAGGCACTAACAATAATCATTATAGCTTTGGCATTTAAATGAACTAATTTCTTTTCTGATTCAGACCATTCTCTTTTGGGTATTGGGATACTTTGCCCTTCAACAACCTTCATAGGTATGTAAGGTCCATTTTCCACAATATCCCAGAGATCAAGGTCTACTGCATTAAAGAAAAGTTTCATCTTGGATTTCCAGTAGCTATAATGATTACCATTAAAACCAGGAGGTTTTGTAAATGAACTTCCTTCAGGTAAAATACAATCACCAAGACCAGCCATTTTATACTCTTAGACTGTTAAATCTTTAATAAAGAGCCCAAGCTTTGATACCAATTGATAAATATGGCTGTAACCCAAGAGGGGGGTGAATTGGGTTAAATAAAAATGATAATAGGAAGTTTAAAATTCAGTAGCAATATATATAGACAATACAGAAAACAGAGTGATAAGAAGATGAAGAAGGATGTAAAGTATTTAAACAATTAAAAGACTTTAAGCAGATAAAAGAATAAGGAGAAAAGATAAACACAGATATTTATACTGGTTCAGCTTAATCCAAGCCTTCATCCAGTCCCCAAGAATATATCTTGAGTATTTCACTATAAACCACAAGTTTATGAACAAAGGCACTTGTGAGCCACTACAACAGAGATCTTTTCCTTTCCAAGGGTGTCTCTCCCCCTCACAGATTTGTTTTCTTACAAAAACAAACTTCAAGAAAGAACTTCCTTGATACACACAGAGAAAAACAATTTTCAGATGCAAACTCTCAAAACAGAGTGAATATGACAGTAGCAAGCTCTCTTACAATACACAGATTGATTTCAGGAATATATATCACACTTGATTTCTCTTCTCTGTCATTTAATAACCTCCCTAAGATAGTTATTTAAAGACCAAGGAGAAATAAAGCCGTTGGAGATGAATTACAAATTAAATCTTGTATTACGTCAGCAAGAACTAGCCGTTAGAGCTCTTTTAGGATGTCGGTGGTCGACCAGTATGCTCCAGAATTGAAACAACAGGTACATTGGTCGACCAGTCTTATTGCGTTGGTCGACCAGTGCTTGATTTCTTCTTCTACTGGAGCTGGGTGGTCGACCAGTCTTCAATACTATCTTCTTGCTGGAACACGATGGTCGACCAGTGCTTCAAGGAGTGGTCGACCAGTGAGTGGCAGAAATGATTACTGAAGTTCACTAGTCGACCAGTGTACGAAGAGTGGTCGACCAGTGTATCACTTTGTTGTTGATATGTTGCTTCTGTCATCCATTGGTCGACCAGTGCATTCATGGTGGTCGACCAGTGTAGCACTTGTTAATGATAATTTGCTTCTGCCAACCATTGGTCGACCAGTGCAGCCATGGTGGTCGACCAGCGTGATATTATCACTCTGACTTTTACTTCTGTAAACCGTTGGTCGACCAGTGCAAGCAAGGTGGTCGACCAACGTGCTGCTGAAATGCATAAGAGCTTTAGATATGACTATTTTAAGTTGATTTGACAATCATCAAAATTAGAGAGAACTTTAAATGCAATGAGTTCAACAAAATTGAGATATTTAATTCATAAATATTTAAAATAGAAAATAATAATCTTTGTATCTTTTTAATTTTGAACTTGAAGTTAAAAGGATAAATTAAAAAGAAATTTTGGAACATTTTAAGAAAGTAAGATTGGGTTATATTTTTAATTTAAAAATTAATTAATTGACTTTAATAAAAGACTTTAAGATAAAAGATTAATATAAGAAATTGTTAATGATGTTTAGAAATTAATTGTATATTTTCTCCTTTTAGTATTTCGTACGATATAAATTAAGTAGATTATATATTTTAATTATTTGATAGATTATATATTTTAATTAGTTTTATAAATTAATTTCACATTTTTTATAAATTACTTGTAAACTTATGCAATTTAATTTGATAAATTTTTAATTGAAAATAGAATTAAATAATTGTATTACTTATTATGTAAAATAATAAATTGAGATATTTAATTTATAAATATTTAAAATAGAAAATAATAATCTTTGTATCTTTTTAATTTTAAACTTGAAGTTAAAAGGATAAATTAAAAAGAAATTTTGGAACATTTTAAGAAAGTAAGATTGGGTTATATTTTTAATTTAGAAATTAATTAATTGACCTTAATAAAAGACTTTAAGATAGAAGCTTAATATAGGAAATTGTTAATGATGTTTAGAAATTAATTGTATATTTTTTCCTTTTAGTATTTACGATATAAATTAAGTAGATTATATGTTTTAATTATTTGATAGATTATATATTTTAATTAGTTTTTATAAATTAATTTCACATTTTTTATAAATTACTTGTAAACTTATGCAATTTAATTTGATAAATGTTTAATTGAAAATAGAATTAAATAATTGTATTACTTATTATGTAAAATAATAAATTGAGATATTTAATCTATAAATATTTAAAATTACTTTAGAGACTTTACAAAATAATTATAGATTTTTTAGTGTATTAATATGAATTATATTGTGTTATAGGCCGTTAAAATGAGTTCTGGCATAAATGTATATATTTATGTCAACAGAAGGACTATTAAGAGTTGTGAAGGGATTAAATTTAAATCTAATGTCTGTAATATAACGTCACTGAATGATCTAAATATCACTTTGGAGGAATTGACAAGTATGATTCACGAGCATTTAAATCTCCCTCTAAGTGAATTAGTGGCAAAAATAAGCTACAAGTATCGATTGAATGGGGAAAATGTAAAGATGAATTTGAAAATTCACAATACAGTTAGATCTATGATCACGAAACATTTGACAAGTGGAGCTGAGGACCTCGAATTGTTAGTTGAAACTTCTAGTCGTGAAACAGAACTTATGATTGAAGCCAGTACATCTCAAGACATTATTCCATTTGAGATGTCATCGCAGCCCCTCATCCAAGGCATGTACAGTCAGTTGTTGATGGCAGATGATGATGAACCGGTGTCGCAACTAAATGATGCTCCTTCATCTCCCCGGCCATGCATGGTTGATTTTACTGATGAGGATGAGTGTTTTGGTGATGATGCTACAGATGCTGGTTGCGATGTTACTGGTGATGATGCTTTAGATGATGATGGCGATGATGCTACATATGTTGGCGATGACGCTACAGATGTCGGCGATGATGCTACAGATATTGGCGATTATGCTACAGATGTCGGCGATGATGCTACAGATATTGGTGGTGATGATGATGTCAATAGGCAAGGCGAGGGAATTTTGGCCCATCCCACTAGTGTTTATAGAGATATTGTACACAACTTTTTAACAAACCTGCCAGATGAGGAGGTAATTAATGACGACAAACCAAGAATGTCAACAAGGAATAATTTCGATCTATATGTTGGAAAGCAGTTCAGTGACAAAATGGCTTTGCAACTTGCACTGAAAGTATATTGTCTAAAAAATCACCAGGACTTTAGGGTGGCCTACCAAAGGAAAGGTGTTGGGGTATATGTATGCCCTAGAAAGGGAAACAGTTGTGGTTGGAGAGTCAGAGCCATCATAAAAAAAATGTAGCAATAACTGGGTGATCACAAAATATCCTGGTCCACACAATTGTGTCCATGCATTGCTGGCTCAAAACCACCCAAAATTGAATGGAGATGTTATAGCGAATCATATTTTTGAATTTGTGGTTAAGCAGCCAGATCTATCAGTTAGTCAAGTAATTGCCTTGATCCGAGTACAATTCGGTTACAATATTTCTTATAAGAAAGCATGGGCCGGAAAATGGAAGGCCATTTCAATGGCATTTGGGGCGTGGGAACAGTCATATGCATTATTACCTCAGTGGATGAAAGCAGTTGAACATTTCATGCCAAGTTTTGTAGTGGTTTGGGATACAGATCCCGGTCCCCCAAACAAAGAGGGTCCACGACAGTTGTTTCGACTAATATTCTGGTCTTACAAGCCCTGTATAGATGTCTTGCCTTATTTGAAGCCTATTTTGTAGGTAGACGGTACCTTTTTATACGGAAAGTACAAAGGAACCTTATTAATAGCATCATCTCAAGACGACAATAATAAAGTGTTGCCGATTGCATTTGCACTTGTTGAACAAGAAAATGATGCTTCTTGGTTATGGTTTATGCAGTATTTAGACACTCACGTTGTTCGTGATCATCACATTATTTTAATTTCTGATAGGCATCACGGGCTTAGGGCAGGTGCACAAGTTCTTAATTGGCAACCCCACATGTTTTGTTTGAGGCACTTGGCCAGCAATGTACGCACTACATTGTGTTCTAATTGGGTAGCATCAAGGCTTGAGCATGCCGATATGTCCCCTCTTCTATTGATCATAAAATATTTGGATGCATAAATGATTTGTCCACTAACATTGTATTATTTTTAATAGGATATTCATATGACTGTCATGAGGTGGATGAAGTTGTTCAAGAAATGCTTAATTCAGATATAAATTCAAATGAACGGGTTACAAGAAGGCCTAGTGAGTTACACCTTGAGCAATGGTCATGTGCATATGATACTAATGGTTGTCGATGGGGTCATATGACGACGAACTTAGCTGAGTGTATGAACAACATCTTTAAGGGCATTAGACATCTCTCTGTGCTGGCATTAGTGAAAGCTACATTGTACAGGCTAAGTTCTTACTTTGAAAAACAATCAGCGACCACGAGCGCACAATTAAAGGCCGATGAGACATACTTAGAGGTTGTGCGTAACATGATTACAGAGCATGCAACTAAGTCATCTTCATGCATTGTGCACTTATTTGATCCGGCCACATGATATTTTGAAGTTGAAGAGGCATACGATCAGTTGGGACGTCGCCAAGGTCGTATTTACAAGCTTAGCCTTGTGGAAAGTCGCTACGATTGTGGTAAATTTCAAGTTTGGAATTATCTATGTCCACATGCGATGGCAGCTTGCTCATATGCGGGGCTTAACTATAATGGGTTTGTTCACCCTGTTTACTGGCTTGAAACGATCTTAATGGCTTTATAGCTCACCATTTCATCCGATTGGAGGGCAGGAGTATTGGCCATTGGCAGAAGGTCCTAAACTAATTTCAGATCCATCCTTCATCAGACATAAAGGCCGACCACACTCAGTACGACTACGGATGGACATGGATTATAGACAACGAGCCCAACCATCTAGATGTGGTTTATGTAGGCAACCTGACCACAACCGATCAAACTGTCCACATCGACATCCTAATTAGATTTTTTTTTATGTAATATTTGATATTTTTCAATGAACTCACTTTATGTAATATTGGATATTTTTGAATTAACTGGCTTCATGTAATATTTGATATTTTGAATGAATTAGTATTTCCCACATTAAATTGTGTTATTATTCTTTCTTTAAATTAAATTTTTTTATGTCAATTGTTGATGTAATATTCTTTCTTCAACTGATATTTTTGAATTAAATCTTTCTTTCTTACATTAGAATATCTTATCAGATGACAGATCCGAGACGAGCTGTAAACCTAGGTCCTGACGATGATTCACTTCTGTATCTATAGTCTCGCCACATCTCTCAAGATGTTTGGGCAAATAAAGTTCGCTTGTAAATCAAATATATATATAAGCATTATTATTATTACTTTTATGTATTTGTTATTGTATATTAATATGAAAAATTGTATCTATGCAGAGAGATCGCATTTTACATCTACGACGATGTATACTTGTTGGCAACCCACCACTAGCGATCATTGACCACTTACGTACTGCTGGGTTCTATGGTGTCGCACGATTGGGTACATTTGAACATAGCTTGGCTCTTGTCTTGGCACTCATTGAACGATGGCAGCCTGAGACACGTACATTTCACACCACAAAGGGAGAATGCACAATTACATTGCAAGATGTAGCGGTTCAGCTAGGTCTCCCATGTGGTGGTAGACCAGTTACGGGATTAGCAGCGATGGACTGGCGGGCATTATGTCAGCAACTTCTAGGTGTTGCCCTACCTTCAAATAAATTAGATGGCCAGAGGTTAAGCATGAACTGGCTTGCAGACACCTTCAATCATTTGCTAGAAGACCCCACAGATGATCAGGTTATCTATTTTACGTGTGCTTATATTTTACGCTTGATCAGGGGGTACCTGTTGCCCGATAAGTCTGGGACAAAGGTGTATCTCATGTACCTATTGTTCATTGAGGACTTTAATGAATGTGGGCGACTAAGTTGGGGTTCGGCAATGCTGGCTCATCTTTATAGAGAACTTTGTATGGCAACGAACCCTAAACAAAAAGAAAATGGTGGTTGCCTCACTCTTTTACACATCTGGGTGTGGTCTAGATTTCCTTGGTTAGCGCCATCGACACGTCCTACCCCAGATGTAGACTCAGAGAACTATCCTGTACTCCCGCCATTAGGATTTCTGTATGTACTGCTTACTTGAGTATAGAATTTATCAATTACTAATTACTATATAAACTCGTATATTTGTAACTGTTGCAGTTGGAAGGGTGCTAAGGATTCTATTGGGCCAGCTAAAGAAGCCTTGAAGCACTATAGACTTCTACTAGATCGAATGACTGATTCAGATGTATCTTACTTAAACTGATATTCTTCAAATATGGATGACACTTTATATGTTTATTTTTTCTGACATTTATTTTTCACAGATTATGTGGTGCTCATATGACGGGGAAGTCATTCAGATGCTTCCAGATTATTGTGTAGCTGATCACAATGTCTGGCTAGCTTGGGTACCACTTATTTATTTTTATATTGTCGAGTGACCCCATGTAAATCGCGTTCTTCGCCAATTTGGTGGAGATTAATCGATTGCTAAGCCACCTGTCAATCTTGGCCGCCATCACACATTATAAATGACAGGGAAATATGATCAAAATTGGGCGGTGGTACATGCAGACTTTATCACCTAGTGGTTGGCGTGGCCTCAGCGACTAATGCAGCCATAGTATCTTGCACATCCCTTAGAGCATAACTCTGAGAATATGCTGTGGTATTGGAGGCATACGAGAAGATGGATTGATCCTGCGAGCGGTTTTGAGGATTATGCGGTAAATCGTCTATTTAGTATCAAATTTAAATTACATTTTATAAATCTGCTTTGCTATAATTTTTATGTTGTTTGTAGGTTGACATGGCATGGTACTTATATAAATTTGCTCATGAGGACCCGACACCTGATGATTTAGCAGAGGAAATTAAGCAAGGAGCTATGAATATCATTACTGCCATGGGTGAACAGAAAGAACTCAGGCTTTTTCACCCAGCTCAACCTGCTCAGCATTTGCTTGCTATAATAATTCCTGAACAAGTGCCAGACAAATGTTCTCGGGGCCTTATCGCAGCAAGGGAACCTATTCACTATGATGCATGCTACGATCCAGGTGCATCCATGTCATATCAGAGTCCATCGAGTTCAGCCTATTGTCAGACTCAACTTGATATAGGTTCTAGTGGCGCCGGTCCTTCTCTGCACAGACTGGAGGCTCTAGTTCTCTATTTGACGTTGGCTATCATACTCCGATTCCTGCACAATATAATTTTGATTATTCATCTTTGTTTACTGATCCTATAACACAGAATGCAGATTTCGGAATACAGTTCTTCACATCGGATCACGTGATCTCATCAGTACAATCGCCAACGTTAGATTTGAATGCTCAACCGACACCCCTGTCAGAAGGACAACAACAAGGCGGCGAAGAAGAAGAAGAAGAAGAAGAAGAAGAAGAAGAAGAAGAAGAAGAAGAAGAACCCGAACAACGTCGACGGTCTAAACGACCAATTACACGTAGGCGTTGCGGGACTGGGAGCCATTTCTTTTAGATTATTTTTCATCATTTGTTAACTTTCGATCACTTAAAAATATTTTTGTTTGTAAATTGTTGAATTTTTAATTTACAAATTTGTATTTAAGTAAACATAAATTAAATCTACATATAAATAACTATTTATCTTTTTGGCATAATTAATGTAAATTTTGATATTTAATTGCATAATTATACAAAATTGATCAAAAATTAATGTAAACTTTGATATTTAATTACATAATTATACAAAATTGATTGACTATTATATTTGTTAGAAAATTTTTGAAGTATTAATTTACAAATTTGTATTTAATTAATCAATCGTAAATTAAATCTACATATACTATTTATGTTTTTAGCATAATAAATAAATTAATTATTAATTATAATATATTCATAATAAATTAATGTAAATTTTGATATTTAATTGTATAATTATACAAAATTGATTTACATTAAATTTATTTGTTAGTAAATTGTTGAATTATTAATTTACAAATTTGTATTTAATTAATCAATTATAAATTAAATCTACATATAAATAACTATTTATGTTTTTGGCATAACAAATAAATAAATTATAATATATTCATAAATTAATGTAAATTTCGATATTAAATTACACAATTATACAAAATTAATTGATTAAATTTTTTATATAATTTATTTATATAACTAACTATAAAAAATATATATTTCACGTAATAATATTACACAATATAATAATTAATTAAAAATTAAATTTTTTTTATGCTCGGCCTCAAGAGACCGAGCTTTGTTTTTCCCGTCAGAGGCTCGGCCTCATGGAGGTCAAGTTTCTGACACACTGTCAGAAGCTCGACTTCAAAGAGGCTGACTTTTTTTTTTTTATGAAGCTCGGCATCACAGAGGTCGAGCTTCTGTAAACTAAAAAAGGCTCAGCCTGACACAGGCCGAGCCTTATTTAAAAAAAATTGTCAAAAATTTGATTTGACAGAAAATGTAGTATGTGAAGAAATAATTTTAAAAAAGTAGTATTTGAAGAAATATTTTAAAAAATTGTAGTATTGGGGTAAAATTAACCAACTTGCCAACCCAACCCAGTTTACAAAAAACTGAACTAATGACCGACGAGTTGGATGGCATGTTGAAAGTGAATTCGGATTTGGTGCTCGTTCTTTTGGACGGTCCAATTTTAGATATAATGATTCAGATTTTAATTTTTTTTTAAAAAATTATTAAAATTATTATTTAAAATCTAAACCGTTAAATCTAAAATCTGATGGCTTAAATTAAGACAAGCATTTCAACCCGCCGGTCATTGAGTTCAGTTTTTGTAGAAAATGTCTTTTTTATTTATTTTCAGTGAAAATAAAAATAGAAAATGTCCAAACCAAACATGCATTTAACTTTACACTAAGTTTCATTTTGGTCCCTAGTCTTTTTCTTGGTTGTATTAATGTACCTAACTACTCA
Organism: Biancaea sappan; assembly: GCA_037074585.1. Classification (NCBI taxonomy): domain Eukaryota; kingdom Viridiplantae; phylum Streptophyta; class Magnoliopsida; order Fabales; family Fabaceae; genus Biancaea; species Biancaea sappan. The sequence goes on from CM073498.1 coordinate 42,235,645, forward strand.
AACATTGTTACAATAATGCCTCTTGCTAACGCTGTTAGTTTTATTATCTGACTTTTCTTATGGTATAAACGCTTATGTATGTGTTTAGGAGAACTTATATAAATAGTTTATAGTATGCCAAGAAATTGTTTTCAGCTTATTTTCATAAGCTCTCTAGAATAGTTTATGAAAATAAGTTGAATACAACTTATGTGAGGTTTGTCTTCATAAACTCTTCAATTATATAAAAAACTTATATATAAGCGCTTATATGATAAGAGCTTATTCTATAAGCACTTAAATAAGTTGTTTACCCATGACCTAGATCTATTAACTTTGATGTAGCCTTTTTTTTTTAAGCCACTGTCTATATGATGCCTTTAAAGTTCACAACCCTACTGCCAGCACATAAAATTGGGACAATATTCCAAAACCGAGGGGGATCACTATAGCACCACCATTTTCCATTGTTATAAATATAGAAATATCAAATTTGAGGCACAAAAAACTTCAGTTCACATGGATTACAATTCCAGCTCTACATAAAACTGAAAACTAAGCATATCTAAGTGAAAGCAAAAGATCCAAAAAAACATAGATTGGTTTAATTCTTGGAACAGCCAAAGAAAGAAAAAACAAACAAGAGAAAAGAACTTAATCGGATGGGGGATGGGAAGAGTGGGAGGAGAGGCGGCGGTGGGATTCGGAAGAGGAGTAGGAGGTGGGAATGCAGCAGCCCAAGCACTATTTTGGCAACCAAAACAAGGGCTTTCCTTTGTATTAGCTCTGTTCAGACTAAAATTACATGGTCCCCTCTCAGTTTTAAAAATATATTCTCTTCTCATAAATTTATAGTTTTAAACAAAAATAAATAAATAACAGTGAAATAAAAATTTTAAAATATATTTTTAATAAAATAAATTAATATTATCAATGAGATTTCTTAGGTCATATTTAGGCTTTAGGGAAGTTTACGTATATTGATGCAATCACGAAGGCTGCCCTTGAAGAACAAGAAGCTAAATCTATACTTGGGCCAATAACACGTTCAAGGGCCAAGAAGCATCAAATGGGATTGACTTGGGTTTCTTTACTTGTGTGCAATGATGGGCTGGGCCAAATTAGAAGCTTGGACTTTGAAGAATAAAAGAACTACAGATTTTTCTTATTGTTTTAATAATTTTCGTGCATGACTTTTTGGGATATAAAATATGATGTAATTTAATGTTTTTAGAGTTGCTATATTGTCATTTAGCTTTCCAAGTGGTTGTAGTTGTTGTTGTTGCATTAATGAGTGGCTATAGGGTGGCTGTAGTTGTTGTAGGCTAGGCTCATTAATGAGGTGGCTGTAGGTTGACTATAGTTGTTGTAGGCTCATTAATGAGGTGTCTGTAGATTGACTATAGTTGTTGTAGGCTCATTAATGAGGTGGCTGTAGGGAGGCTATAGTTGTTGTAGGCTCATTAATGAGGTGGCTGTAGGTTGACTATAGTTGTTGTAGGCTTATTAATGAGGTGGCTGTTGATGCATTAATGAGGCAGCTAGCTGGCTTTTGTTATCTATAAAAGGGAACTTGCCCCCTTGTGGCAAGATAATCAGATTTGAGTGAATTATATTTCAGATTGCTTTGTGCACATCTATCTTCTCTTATCTAACAATTGTGTTAGTGTGGCGAGAAAATCTCAAAATTCTTATCACTCCCATTTCGTTCTCTAATCTGGGGTGTGACGAATTCCACCCATCTTAGCTTGATTGTGGCGCCATAGGCTTATGAATTTAGTTGAGTTGGTTTTCTTCTCTTTATTTTCCTTGTGGTACAGATTGTGTCCTCTTTTAGGCACATCATATTGGTATGCTTTGATTTCTCTTTTGAACACTAAATTGTTGGGCTTTGAACTTATTAAGGAGCAATACTTGCTTGATCCTATGCTAGCTAAAATCTATTCAGCTTGTGAGAAAATGGCCATTAAAGGGTTTTATAGGCATAATGGTTATATGTTTAAATTTGGGAAAATTGTGATTCCTAATTGTTCTATTATGGAATTGCTTGTTAGAAAATCACATGCAGGTGGGCTGGCTGGACATTTTGGTGAAAAGAAGACATTTGAAATGTTGAAAGAACATTTCTATTGGCCAAATATGATGAAGGATGTGCATCGAATTGTAGAAAGATGTGTTGCTTGTAAGAAAGCAAAGAGCAATGAGGCTGCACATGGCTTGTTCATGCCATTGCCTGTTCCAGATCAACCATGGATGGATCTAAGCATGAATTTTGTGCTTGGATTACCCAGAACACAAAGGGAAAAATATTTAGTTATGGTGGTTGTTGATAGATTCTCCAAAATGTCTCATTTTATTTCATGTCACAAAACTGATGATGCTTCTCATATTGCTGATTTATTCTTCAAGGAAGTTGTGAGATTGCATGGCATTCCAAGGAGTATTGTTTCTGATCGTGATGCCAAATTCTTGAGCTATTTTTGGAAGACATTATGGATGAAGCTTGGAACAAAGCTGCTATTTAGCACAACCTGTCATCCTCAAACTGATGGGCAAACTGAAGTGGTAAATAGATCTCTTTCCACTTTGCTTAGAAGTGTTATTAGTAAAAACTTGAAGAATTGGGATGAGTACTTGTCACATGTTGAATTTGCTTATAATCGAAGTGTTCATAGTACTACAAAGAAATCTCCATTTGAGGTTGTGTGTGGATTTAATCCTAATACACCAGCAGATTTGGCACCTCTTCCAATTAATGAAAAAACTTAGCTTGGATGACAAAAATAAAGCTGAATTCATGAAGAAAATGCATGAAGTAGTAAAAAGCAAATTGAGAAGAAGAATGCTGCCTATAAAAAGTCAGTAGACAAGAGGAGAAAGCATGTTCAATTTAGCCCAGGAGAACTTGTTTGGATTCACCTACGCAAAGAGAGATTTCCAAACAAAAGGAAGTCTAAACTTATGCCACAAGCTGATGGTCCTTTTCGAGTACTAGAAAAGGTAAATGACAAAGCGTATAAAATTGATCTCCCAGGAGATTATGGTGTTTCAGCAACATTCAATGTAAGAGACATAACCCCTTATTTGGAAGATAACATGGAGCTGGATTTGAGGGCAAATCCTTGTCAACCGGGGGAAGATGATGCAATCACGAAGGCTGTCCTTGAAGAACAAAAGGCTGAATCTATACTTGGGCCAATAACATGTTCAAGGGCCAAGAAGCATCAAATGGGATTGACTTGGGTTTCTTTACTTGTGTGCAATGATGGGCTGGGCCAAATTAGAAGCTTGGACTTTGAAGAATAAAAGAACTACAGATTTTTCTTATTGTTTTAATAATTTTCGTGCATGACTTTTTGGGATATAAAGTCTGATGTAATTTAATGTTTTTAGAGTTGCTGTATTGTCATTTAGCTTTCCAAGTAGTTGTAGTTGTTGTTGTTGCATTAATGAGTGGCTATAGGGTGGCTGTAGTTGTTGTAAGCTAGGCTCATTAATGAGGTGGCTGTAGGTTGAGTATAGTTGTTGTAGGCTCATTAATGAGGTGGCTGTAGGGAGGCTATAGTTGTTGTAGGCTCATTAATGAGGTGGCTGTAGGTTGACTATAGTTGTTGTAGGCTTATTAATGAGGTGGCTGTGGATGCATTAATGAGACAGCTAGCTGGCTTTTGTTATCTATAAAAGGGAACTTGCCCCCTTGTGGCAAGATAATCAGATTTGAGTGAATTATATTTCAGATTGCTTTGTGCACATCTATCTTCTCTTATCTAACAATTGTGTTAGTGTGGCGAGAAAATCTCAGAATTCTTATCACTCCCATTCCGTTCTCTAATCTGGGGTGTGGCGAATTCCACCCATCTTAGCTTGATTGTGGCGCCAGAAGCTTATCAATTTAGTTGAGTTGGTTTTCTTCTCTTTATTTTCCTTGTGGTATAGATTGTGTCCTCTTTTAGGCACATCATATATTCAAACGAGGGAAGGGTTGAGTAATTTATGCATTTTTCAGCGAGTATAACTTACTCTAGAATTATATATTTATTTATTATATAATTTTATTGAAAAAATATATAAAACTAGTGGTTTGGCATATACAAATTTGCGGGCCATTTTTAATAATTTTTTAAAATATAATTTTAATATAAAATTAAATCATTGTAATTATCCTTATATTTTTAAAACAATAAAGTAAAGTAATTGCAGGTTGTTTAACGTCCCACTCTCTTATATGCATTTTGACTTTTTTTTAATTTAATATTTTATATTTTATATTATTTCTAATAACATATGAAATTTTATATGTCAGCAATGTATGTATGTGTATCATGATTTTTAAAATTGGACTAGTTATTGAATCGGTTGAACCACCAGTTCAAGTTTCAGTGGTTGGACCGTGGTCGAACCGATGATAATTAAAATATATATATAATTTAAAATATTAAAATACTTAGAATAATTGATAATTCATAACAATAAGGGAAGGAAATAAAATGTAACACCCGCTATATTTTAAAATTATAAATATTCAGGAATTAAAATAAATTTATTTTGGAGAAAATAGTTTTCCTATCTGTTTAATTTTTTTATGCTTGTTTGTACATATTGTTGAAAATATGAGGTATAATGGATGTTATGATATGAAATTTATTGCATAAATAAAATATGACTTGAGCATAAGAGGAATATGAAAGAAATTGGAAGAAAAATAATGTTTTATATGAGAAAACCCCCTTAGGGATTAAATTGAAAAGGACAAAAGTGAAAAGAAACTTAAAGGTTTAGGAGAAAGAATAATTTTCTCTTTAGTTCCCAATAGTAATCAATAATTTGCGACCGTGAAAATCATGCACGCACAGTAAACTAAATTATTAAAGCGCAGAATTATTAAAATACATAGTAAACTAAATTATTAAAACGCATAGTAAATTGAATTATATTTTATATTATTTCTTATAACAGATGATATTTTATATGTCAGCAATGTATGTGTGTATCATGATTTTTAAAGTAGAATATTAAAATAAATTATAAACAAATAAAAAAACTCATTTATCAAACACTTTTAACGAACTTATAAATTAGTTGAATAAACTATAAACTAGTTAAATAAACGATAAACTAATTTATTGGTCACGGCTAACACAACCTTTCCCTCTTCAATGTTCACTTGCTTGAGGCGCAATTTGGAGACCACGATTTCCCCTCCTCTCAAGTATGGATCTGCTACTTGTCTCTTTGTAGACTGTTGGATTCAATAGTGTAGATTTTAAGTGGTAATATTTCTTTTTTTTTCTTTTTAAAAAAGATATTGAAATCTGAGCTATTAAATCTCAGATTTAACGATCTATAAAGAGATAAAAATACTATTTATTTTTGGAGACAACTAGCAATTCCCACTATCTCCCCTCTCTAATTGAATGGTGCTTAAATTAGATTATCCTTAGAAGCATGAATCATGGAAAATGAAAACAAAACCGAGGTAACAATGACAAAATACGGTTCATATGATTATCTAGCCATTAAGTAATCTGCTTTAGATACTTGCTGTAATAAACAAAAGAAAAGAAATGAAAAAAAAAAGAAGAAGAAAGAAATAGAATGCCCAACTTCTGAACTTCAATCACTTTCTTCATCAATGTATGCGATCAATTTATGCAAACACTAGATTTAGAGTCTCACAAAATGAGAATGCCTTACTCCCAAAATTTCGTTCACTCTTTTACTTCAATTTTTGTGATCAATGTCCACTCCACAACAAAAAAATACCAATATCGGCGCGGACTGAATGCAAATTTCTTCACCGAGAAGGGGAGAAACTACCAAAGGAAGAGTTTGAATTCCCTATCTTCTTCAGTGATTTGGATGATTCCAATGGGAAGATGGGAGGAATCTGGATCTTGAGCTAGGATCCAGAAAGAACCATTCGTGTTTTTGGTTTGGATGATAATATTTATTTTTTTGATTGTTGCCAAGAATGGAATCAATGAGATCGAGACTGACTCCTTTTGTAGAATCTACTTTATCCTAACGGGACCACAAGGGGCTTTTGAATGCATAAAAGGATCCGTTAGTATTAAAGTATATATCAGATAGTGAGTTCATATATCTTATATATGCCATGTGTGGTTTGTTAAGTTGTCAGTATTTGTACAACTCATATTCAATAGGTTGTTATGGTAGTTATACAGCTCATGTGCTGAGACCTGTCCTATATAAACTTGTACATTTCACTCACTGGAGCATACACAATTTATTTCCTTTCTCTCAAATTGTTATATGGTATTAGCGCCATAGCTTCTCAACAATGGAGAATAGCAATTCTGCACCATCGACTTTGAGACCTCTTTCCTCAGTTCAAAAATCAAATGTGATCAACTTCAATCACTTTCTTTCTGTAAAATTGGATGAAAAGAATTTTCTGTTGTTAAATATAATATATAAAATATGTAAAGGACACAGTGTCCACCGATTATAGTGATTAAAATATGGAAAGAGAACAAAATTTACTCAATAATGGAAAGAGAACAAAGTTTACTCAATAATGGAAAGGTGATGTGTATTATCACTGTAGCAACGAAAATGAAATATCCAAGAAGAGTCCAAAGAGTAAGAAACATAAAGCAGAAAGGTAATTGAGAAATTGAGCACAGAAGAAGAAAGAGGTGATGTCAGGAGAGAGATACTGAATTCATTTTTTTCCCACACACTCCTCTTTATGCCTTGCTGGTTCTTATTCCTCTGATGCTTGCACCTTCCACGTGCTTCTCCTCACCCTCATGCTTTTATGTGGTCCTTCATCATTTCTTTCCTTGGGCTGCGTTGGTGCTGCCACCTGTCCACTAGAGATAACCGAATGGCCATGTGGTGAGGATATAACATGTCCCTCCCCATTAAAAGAGACCTTGTCCACAAGGTCAAAAGCAGGGTAAGACTGTCGGAAAGTATGCACATCTTCCCAAGTGCAATTGCTTAAACCATCCCAATGAATTAAGACCTGTGGAACCCACTTCTCATTACGCAGTATATTTCTTGAGTCGACGATCTGTAGAGGTTGAACAACAGGACTTCCATCTGAAGGAAACAACGGCATAGGAATATATTGAGCAGAGGGATCACCAACACACTTTTTAAGCAGTGAGATATGAAAGACAGGATGAATTTTTGCTTCAGGAGGCAACAAGAGTTTATAAGCTACTTGCCCAATGCGTTCTATGACAGGAAAAGGCCCAAAAAAACGCATTCCCAGCTTTTGGTTCTTCCGTAATTGTACTGAATGTTGTCTATAAGGTTGCAGTTTGACAAACACCATATCTCCAACTTGAAATTGCACATCAGTTCGAGTTTTATCTGCATAATGTTTCATTCGAGTCTAAGCTTTCAGTAAATTACGTTGAAGCTGAGCTAACACAGTGTCCCGATCTAACAACTGTTGCTGCACCTTCCAAAGGGTCAGTGGATGACAGGTTGTAGCGAAAAAGCATAGGAGGATCTCTGCCATAGACTTCTCTGAAGGGTGTCATACCTGTGGCTGTGTGATAGGCTGTATTATACCAGTATTCAGCCCAGGCTAAGTATTTATACCATAATTTTGGATTGTCAAAAACAAAACAATGCAAATACATCTCAATGCATTTATTTAGTGCCTCTGACTGCCCATCTGATTGTGAATGATAAGAGGAACTCATGTGAAGCGAAGTCCCTTGTAGTTTAAACAATTATTGCCAAAATGCACTAGTAAAAACTCTATCATGATCAGAAACAATGGAAGAAGGCATACCATGGTGTTTGACGACAACATCAAAGAACTTCTTTGCTACCTGTGAACTTGTATAATTAGTCTTCAAAGCAGCTAAGTGTGCATATTTGGACAATCGATCAATGACCACCAAAATAACCGTGTAACCCTGTGAAGGTGGGAGACCAGTAATGAAATCCATGGCCACATCTTCCCAAATTTGTTGAGGAATTGGAAGTGGTTACAAGAGGCCTGATGGATGCAGTTGGCTATGTTTGGCCTGTTGACAAGTAAGACACTGCTGTACATAGGCTTTAACATCGTGCCTTAAACCCTTCCAGTAAAATTGATGAGTGATTTCCTTGTATAACCAGCATGCCCACCCAAAGGTGAAGAGTGAAATTCATATAGTATTGCTTTCTTTATGGTGTCACAACCAGTAGGTATAACAAGTCTACGCTTCCAAAATAATAAATCATCTTTTGTGGAGTAAAAAGGCAGTCTGGTTTGTCCATGACTACATTGTAACATGATATTTTGCAGTTCAGGATCCAGCTGTAATGCTTTTTTAATATCCTCTATTAAAGAAGAATGAGGCATTGATTGGGCCATGGCAAATTCTCGGGACAAGGCATCTGCTGCACGATTAGTGGTCCCTTGCTTATATTCAATGGAATATTGAAAACCCATTAATTTAGGAAGAAATTCCTCCTGCTCGGGTGTCTGAATAACTTGCTCAGAGAGATGCTTTAAACTTTTTTGATCTGTTCTAATAATAAAAAAATGGCCAAATAAATAATGGCGGAATTTAGCAACGGCTTAAGTGATAGCATACATTTCACGAGCATATGCAAATCTCTTTTGCATTCTAGAGCACAGTTTCTTTGAAAAAAATGCTATGGGGTGGCCCTCTTGGCTCAGTACAGCTCCTATGCCTGTTCCTGATGCATCTGTTTCAATAATGAATGGTTTTGTAAAATTTGGAAGGGCCAACACTGGGGCCTCAGTAATGAGTTTTTTTAATGAATTAAAAGCCTTTGTAGCAGCGTCAGACCAATGAAAAGCATCCTTTTGTAACAACTGAGTCAATGGTGCAGCCAGTAGTGCATAGTGCTTGATGAACCTACGGTAATAACCAGTAAGACCCAAAAAACCCTTAAGTTGTTTAATAGTCACAGGTTGAGGCCATTGTAGAACAACACTGATTTTTGCAGGGTCCATTTCAACACCGCGGGCAGAGACAATATGTCCAAGATAATCAATCTTGGTTTGACCAAAAGAGAACTTTGACAACTTAGCAAATAATTTGTTCTGTAGCAATAATTGAAGAATAGTGGTTAAATGATCAAGATGTAAGGCCCATGACTTGCTATAAACAAGTATATCATCAAAAAACACAAGGACAAAATGCCGTAGGACTGGCCGAAAGATGTCATTCATTAAAGCTTGAAAGGTAGCCGGGGCATTAGTAAGCTCGAAAGGCATGACTAGCCATTCATAATGTCCATTGTGAGTGCGGAAAGCTGTCTTATGATGATCTTCAGGTTTGAGTAAAATTTGATGATAACCGGAGCGTAAATCAAGCTTGGAGAAATAAAAAGCGCCCCTAAGTTCATCAAGTAATTCGTCCACAGTAGGAATTGGAAAACTATCTTTGATAGTTACTACATTAAGGGCTCGATAATCAGTGCAGAATCTCCATGTGCCATCTTTCTTTTTTACCAAAATAACAGGGGCTGAGAAGGGGCTAGAGCTAGGTTGAATAATTTCATCGTCAAGCATTTATTGGACCATTTTTTCAATTTCATCTTTTTTTGAATATGGGTACCGATAAGGCTTCACCTTAACTGGAGATGTACCTTTTTCCAAATGAATGGGATGGTCAAAAGCTCTTGGAGGTGGAAGTGCTCGAGGAGCAGCAAAAACATCATGGAACTTATGTAAAATTGCAGCCAAATCTGAAGGAACAGTAAGCGGTAAGTCCAATGACTCTGTAATAGAATCTAAAGAATAATACTGCAGAGCAAACAATTCGGAAATGGCATCAGTAGATTGGAAACGTTTAAGATGATGATATTGAGCCATTGTAGGGTGTGAAGGATGCTCTCCTTGTAAAATAATGAACTGTCCATTCAGGTAACATTTAATAGAGGCAGTGCTATAATCAGCAACATGAGGACCAATAGTAGCCAGCCAAGTAGCACCTAATACAACATCAGAGCCAGTGACAGGTAGTACAAAAGCAGGAAAAGACAATTGATGATTTTGTATAACCAGATCAATATTCCTGATTCGTCCTTCGCCATGCAGAATGTTACCATTGCCCACTAATACCTTGAAATTAGGTGCAGGTTCAATCGGAAGCTTAAGAAAGTGAGCAAGTCTAGGCTGAATGAAATTATCCGAGCTACCACCATCGAGTAATACTTGAACTTCCACACCTTTGATAAAACCAAGGAATCGGATAGTTCCTACTGCAGTAGTGCCCTTCAAAGCATTGAAATATAGATGATGAGATGGTGGGTGATCTGTTGCTTCAACTTGTTCTGATGTATTCAAAGGTAGAGTTCGATCTCTTCTTCCTCTAACTGAAGAACAAAGTATTGTTTATTTGGGCACTTGTGGTTCCATGAAAATTTATCATCGCAAGTGTAACAGAGACCTTTTTCCCTGCGCAATTGCATCTCTGATGCTGTCATCTTCTTAATGGGGGGGGTAATGGCTTAGTATTGGGGGTAGGTAGTAATGGAGGCGTAGTGGATTTCGATGAAGAAACTGGAGTAGGTGAATTAAAACTTGCACCACTTTTAGGAAAAGAGGACAGAGAGGGAGAATACATTGGTCTGGTCCTAGGTATAGAGGTAGCCAACGTGCATTTATCATCAAATAATCTGGCTAATGAAACTGCTAGTAGTAAAGAATTCGGAGACTGGGCTATGACCTCACGTTTCAAATCAGGCTTCAGACCACTTATAAAGCAATCAAGTAGTGCTTCTTCATTTACGCCCTCTACCCGATTGGCTAACTCCATAAATTCCCTGTAATAATCAGTTACAGAAGTTGATTGAATCAATTTAAACAACTTAGCGCGAGGGCATTCAAACTGTGATGGGCCAAATTGAAGTTCGATAGCTCGAGAAAGAGCAGTCCAATTTGGTATAAGCTTAGCCTTTTGCATCATCTGATACCAAGGAACGACAGATCCATCCATGTGTACTGCTGCTATGGTTAATCGTTGCTCATCCGGAGTGGAATAGTAAGAGAAGAATTGTTCCACTTTAAAAATCCAATTCAATGGTTCCAAACCATCAAATCGAGGGAAATCAAGCTTGATATTGCGTACCTGGAATGGCTGATAGGAGGTGTTTGCTACTGCTGAGGTCGATTCACTGATGGCGGACGATTGAGAAACACGTTCCAAATTTCGAGTGAAGACATCCATTGCTCGCGTAATCTCATAGATTGAGGAATCAATGCGGTCAAAGCGAGAATTATGGTCACCGTCACGTTGCTCAATCATCTCTGCGATTCTTTTGATTTCAGCCGCTAAATCCTTAAGCCTAGTGTTGTCGGCGATCAGGTAATGAAAGCACCAATTGTAATATATAAAATATGTAAAGGACACAGTGTCCACCGATTATAGTGATTAAAATATGGAAAGAGAACAAAATTTACTCAATAATAGAAAGAGAACAAAGTTTACTCAATAATGGAAAGGTGAGGTGTATTATCACTGTAGCAACGAAAATGAAATATCCAGGAAGAGTCCAAAGAGTAAGAAACATAAAGCAGAAAGGTAATTGAGAAATTGAGCACAGAAGAAGAAAGAGGTGATGTCAGGAGAGAGATACTAAATTCATTTGTTTCCCACACACTCCTCTCTATGCCTTGCTGGTTCTTATTCCTCTGATGCTTGCACCTTCCACGTGCTTCTCCTCACCCTCATGCTTTTACGTGGTCCTTTATCATTTCTTTCCTTGGGCTGCGTTGGTGCTGCCACCTGTCCACTAGAGATAACCGAATGGCCATGTGGTGAGGATATAACATTAAACCAACAAGTTCTTGCTGTGATTGAAGGTCATGACTTGGAAAAATTCATTGGTGGAGAAAGGAATTGGCCACCTAAGCATCCTTCAATTAAAAAAAAGTTGAAAATGAAGTCAATGACGAGTACCATTCTTAGAGAAGACATGACCAACTAAAGTAGTAGAATGTGATATATCCTATAAGATTTGAGAGAAATATCCAAAAATTCCTTGCTTATCAAATGCAAGCAAATATTCAACAAATGAAATTGGAATTAAGGAACACAAAGAAAGAAGATCGACCAATCAATGAGCATCTCCTTTGCATCAATTCTATTACTGATGCCTTGATTGTAATTGGAAGTCCAATCACTACAAAAGAACACATAGAATCAATTTTTGAGGGTCTTCTTAATGAGCATGATCCATTTGACTTTGCTATTATTTATCATTAGGATCTATTTACAATCATTGAAGTTGAGTCACTATTGCTTGTCTAGAAGTTAGGTTTGAAAGGAATGTTGTTACTACGTCTGAGATGATATCTGTTAATGTTGCTAGTTTTGATATCAAGGGAAAAAATAGTAACAAGTTAGGTTTGAAAGGAATATTGTTACTAGATCATGGTTTTCAAGGATCATCAAGCAATTATTCTCAGTCATAGAACTCCAAACATACAGCCAATTACAATATTGCCCTGTATGTTGGTCCTAAAATTAATCACTAATCTAAGCAAATTTCTTCTCTTACACCAAATTCCAAATTCTCTTCCTCTAGTTCTGCTACACCTCCTTTAATAAATTCTTCCTTCCAATGTGATTCACACTTTAAGGTTCTTACCATTCCTCATGAACATAATATTGATGTTTTTGTCATTACCACTGACTGTCAAGTTGGTTGACAGGAAAAAGTAGGTACTACACATAGTTCAAGTGCCTCAAGTGATTCTTTGTAGCATGTAGTTTGTCGAGACCAATTCCTATTCCTTTTCTGAGTTCAACATCTAGTAAAAGAAGTGACTTAATTTGAGAAATGAGAGGAGAAAATACTCATGCTAAAATTACAAATGATAGTTTATTTTCATGCAAAATTTTCATGCAAAAATTTAGAAAAATATTTTTAATCTCTATTAGTGAATTGTTTATCAATTTGAATTATTGGTTTGTGATAAGAGAGTAATTATTTTCGCTACTTATTTCTCACATTAAACCACTCCTCTTACTTCATAAAGCCTATATATATATATATATATTATAAAAAATTAAAACATATTATTATTAATATAATAGGAAAATAAAAAGTTAAATGACTGTGATCTATTCATTTATTTTAAAAGAATAATAATTTACAAAACGACTAGCCTCTAATATGTTTTAAACTTATTTATCTATGATAAGTTGACCCATGATTCAATAATATTTTAAAAAGTTTCTTAACCAGCTTGACAGTTAAACTAATTAGGTCACACATGCACGCACAATGACACTCAATATTATGAATATAACGTTATAGCTACTTCAAGTAATATGATGTTGTGTCATATAATGTTTTAGTGAAAGTTAAATTCTGAAAAATCATATTAATATGATCACCCATCAATGTAAACCATCTATTAATAAAGTTAACGTGAAGATGATATTAGTTTTGAAATGAAATATCATTTTTTTAAAAGATTGAAATAAATTATACAAAAAAAAAATCACGTACGATCTATCTTTTAAAATCCAAAAATCTCATTTGTCCCTATTTAATTACTGTAACATGATGTACCTTTATGTTATGTTTATTAAATTTGTGTATATATAAAAAATGAGAAAATATATATTAAATCTTTTTTAAGTGGATATATATGATTTTGGATAAAATTACATAGAAACATCAGCTATATGTGCGTGTTTGTGTATAATATTCAGGTAAATATACAAATTTTACTTATAGTAAGAACTTAGTACAAGCAATACTATAAATAATCCGTTGTTTGATGGATTGTAACAAAAGAAGATGCAGACTTTCCTACACGTGACTTTCAGTGGTGATTTTTAGAGTTCTCACAAAAAGTAAACTTTTTGTGCTGACTTTTGATAGTCGTCACTCAAAATCAAATTTTTAAAAAAAAATTAAAAGAAGTCTAATTTTTTAAAATAAAATTTAAAAGATTAGACTTTTGGTGGTGATTATTAGTCCAATTTTGGTGGCGACTCCTATAATCACCACTAAAAATCAAATTTAAAAAAAATTAAAAAAAGTCAAGTTTTTTTAAATAAAATTAAAAAAATCAGACTTTTATTGACAATTTTTATAATCAGCACCAAAAGTTAAATTTTAAAAAAATTAAATAAGTCAGATTTTTTAAAAATAAAAAGAAAATCAAACTTTTGGTGGTGACTCCATTGTTTTACAAGAAATTAAAAAAGTCATATTTTTTAAATAAAATTAAAGTCAGACTATTGGTGATCGAAATTTTTTAAAAAAATTAAAAAAAATCATATTTTTTTCTAAAAAAAATTTAAAAAATCAGAAAGTCTGATTTTTAAAAAATTTTATTTAAAAAATTTGAGTTTTTTAGTTTTTTTTTTAAAATTTGACTTTTGGTGGCGACTCAAAAGTCTATTTTTTTAACTGAAGTCGATTATTTTTTATAAAATCATCCGAAGTCGACCTTTTTGTGGTGACTCCCATATAATAATATATTTACTTTTTGTTAAGATAGATATTGTTTTATTTCTGTTTTGTAATATTTTTGACTTAAAATAATTTTAACATATTATATATATATATATATATATATATTATTTTGGCCTTATATAGTACAAATAAAATAGTGGCAGGATGGCAAGACATACATGTTACAAGCAATGGACTTAAGTTCGAATTTCAAGTATGCATATATTTAGTTTAATTTCAAATAAATTTGAATATTGTACAAAAAAAAAATTGAGTTACTTTAGGGCATTGAGTTATTGGACGAGTCAAGACTCGCACTGGTTGAATGAGTCTCGAGTGGACCCGGGCCAATTCGAAATAAAAAAGATGGCGAGTGAATTTTGGTGGCAAGATTGTTTTTTGTGATGACTTTGAAAGTCACCACTAAAGGTGAACTTTAGTGACAACTAAAGTTGCTACTAAAAGTCATTTTTTCTCACGAATATTTTTTTGGCAATAAAGATGGCGTTTAGTAGTGACTATAGTCGCCACAAAAGAGTGACTTTAGGTGATAACTTTTGAGAGTTATCACCAAAAGACAATCAGTCATAAACTTTCGTTAACAACTTTAGTCGCCACCAAAACTATTTTTTTTTGTAGTGGGCAGTTGGATTAGGGCATTTAGATTTTTATTCTCAAAGTTCTTCACAAATGAATCGAACTTGAGTTATTCTCAAAGTTCTTCAGCATATAATTCATTGTTTGATGGGTTGTAACAAGAAAAGTGCATACTTTTCTACATTGAGTTACGGCATTTGGGATTTTATTCTCAAAGTTTTTCACAAATGTATCAATTCTAACGTTATATTTGGTTGCTAAAATTAATATAAATAATTGAAATGGGAATAAAAATTACTTTTATATTTAGTTACTACAACTTTCATTTTTTTGAGAATTCACATTCCTTTGAGTGAGGGAATGTAAATTCTCACGTTCAAGTGAAGAAATAAGCTTTTCCTTAATTTTAATATAACAATTTGACTATTATACCTTAATAAAATTTTCAAAATTATATTTTTTATCCTAATTTATAATTATTGATGGTTGATCATGACAAATTTGCAATTCAAAATTAAACTGTTGGCACTAAATTTTTAGAAGAGATATTTATTTTAATTTGTATTATCTTTTATTTATTTTCATTATTATTTGAATAAAATAGTTAGTTTACTACATGCTAATCCTTTTTTAACATTTTCATAATATTAGATTGTGTGACTTAATCCGTTATAATTTATATCACTCTTTCAGAATTTAAATAGTCTTTTAATAAATATGAACAAAAGTAAGTGCAAGGAATATGTTTATAAGAGTAGATAAAAAATTATCAATAATTAATTTTATTTATTTGTAAAAATTAATAAAATTTTGTATCTTTGAGAAAATAAAACAATACTCAAGTTAACTAAAATTTTTATAAAACTTCAAACATGCATGCAACTTTCAAAGTTGTGAATGGTGAGTGAAGAAGGACAATGTGGTCAAAATATATTAAAAATTATTTCATATATTTTGTAATATATTGAAAAGTTATTAAAAGTGTTAATGACTTACTGATTATTAATTATAATTATAAACTAGCTCCACAAATTTTACTTTTGATATGACTTTTGCAATAATTAATATATTTTTAATATGTTATTATGTATTGTATAATATGTTAAAATAGTTATATTCAATGTCTTTGTTTAATTATTTATCAGTTTTTTTCTATAATATTTAGATAATTGTTTGCATTTATAAGTATTATAATAGTTTTCTCACAATTTTTTTCCCATTAGGTTCTTATACAAACAAAATAAATAAATGATTTTCTCATTAACCAAAAAAGGGAATGGAAATAGGATTTTAATTCCTATTCCCATTTCAATTTTCCTGACTTGATTCTAGCAACCAAAGATGACCTAGGTTATTCTCGAAGTTCTTTAGTATATAATTCATTGTTTGATGGATTATAATAAGATGATGCGTAATTTCTTAAATTACATTGAGCTAGGACATTTAGGATTTGAATCAAGCAAACTATTGGTTAAGATGATAAATGATTTTATTCTCGTAGATAAGAAAACACAAGATTGAATTTTGAAAAATACACTTGTTGGCAAAACTTTAATCTCAAATCTATGGAAAGGGATTAACTGACACCAATACTAATTAAAATTATTCTTACTCTATTAAATAACTATAGTACTTGCAATTCCACCGTTGGATTAAAATTTGAAACATCACCTATCTGCTATTTTTTCCATTAACTTCGTTTTAAGTTCCTTGTCTCATGAAGGGGAATAACACATGCTTATAGCATTACACAATTTCAAGGCAATACATTAGTCAAGAAACACCTGATTTCCGAACTGCATCAGCTATCCCAGACTAACAAAACTCTTATCAGAACAACACAGATAATCCCAAGCACTACATATAGTCCATATCCATTACGCAGAACTAACAATACATGCAGACTTATTCTCTAGCTTGACTATCTGCAGCATCCCCTGAAGCTAAAAATGGTTAGTTAACAGGAAAATGATAGTGAGACATAATCTTTGTAGCTAGTAACAATTTGTATAAATTAACCAAGTACCATTTTCAGCATAAAAACATCATTTATCAGGAATAACTCAGTTCATGCTCATTCATCCAATAACTCACTAGGGGGCCAACCCAGCTACAAGGAGTTTAATGTGTCCAACTCCAATTTATTATAATCTCTGCGGTTCCTAGACAACAGAGGCTCAACTGAGTACTTCACATCACCATGCCTCGGTACAAACCTCTCTAAGCTAACCACAATTGTTTCTTACTGCATTAAGCTTACCAATTCATCCATACACATCACACAGCATGAACATGTATAAATACAAACAAATACAATGATGCAAAAATTACAACAAATAGCAGAACATGTTTTTATGAGGATTGAACTAGCTACCAACTTCAATTGTTCTCTTTCTTCCTTCTAGTTCCTAGCTCTTTAGTCAGCGTCCCTTTAACACTTAACTCTGTTTTCTATCTCCTGCTATTGTTAAGTACTGTTTCATCAATTTCTTTCTTATAGAAGTAAAAAAAAGACTAATTTACGAGTTTCTACTTACCTTTAGACTCCTTGTGCTTAATTTCTCCAAATCTTTCTTCTCTATGCTATACACTGCTTCACTCACTTCACTCACTTCACTCACTCTCTCTCTCTCTCTCTCTCTCTCTCTCTCTCTCTCTCTCTCTCTCTCTCTCTCTCTCTCTCTCTCTCTCTCTCTCTCTCTCTCTGTTTTATGCTAAAGGAGTTTCTCTCATCACTCTCGATTAAAATTCTCAATCTCTTCGCCTCTCAAATTTTCCTTTCTTTCCCTTTATGATTCCTATCGTGTTCTTGAGTAGTTACAAAGGTAAAAAGGTCATTGGTCACCATTTCCAGTCACTTGCTTGCCGCCCAAGACCTGTCCAAAGGTTGACTGGTTATCCAAGCCAATCGACTACTTTCTCTTGGTCAAGCATTTTTTGAGTTTTATGGGTTCTATCAATCGTTTGCTTTGTTCTAGCAATCGACTGCTTACCCTCTTGCAGTCGGATATTGATATCAAGCAGTCGGCTTGTTCTCCCTTGTTCCAATTTCCTTTGTTTCAAACCCTATTTCACCTTGTTTTAGAGTTCCTTTCCACATTTTCTGACTTTCCAAGGTTTCCATTTCATATTAACTCCTTTAAACTCTTGTTCTCCTAGTCTTAGTCAGATGCTGAATCAGGATGTTACAAAATTAATGTACAATATATACTTTTCAAATATAAAGAGACTTGTAAATATTTTATTAACTATTTATTAACCAATTTTTGAAATGCATATCATATATTGGGGTGAACAATGATGATAACTGACACACACACCATATATATATATATATTACACGTAGGTAACCAGGTATACTTACAAGATATTAATTCCAGATCAAGTTAAACTTATAGAATTTTTCGAGAAATTAGTGAGGACTTCCCATAAAAATGTCAACTTTTTGAATATCCATCCCGAAATAAGATCAAAACTTGCAACACTTTCGTAGATGTAGCATTAACTGGTAAAAAATGAGAAGTTTTAGGGATGTGAGGACTTACCAACTAAGTCACCCTTTGATGGGGAATCAGGGCTAAGAGGGAAAAATCTGCCACCCTTAGAATAAATCGTCACAGGTATGTTTTTAATTACATCGTGCTTCCTCATAACTTCTATAAATTGATCAGGCATTTCTTCAAGCACAAAAACTTGGAGAGCTTGCAGATTCTGAATATCCTGTTGCACGTCTACAATTTGAGGGCATAAAGCCAAGAAGAGATCTTCAATGGAAGGCAATGCTTTTTTATCTATTTTTAAGTCCCTCAAGCCAGGCAAGCCCCGTAAAACCAACCTCCTCAGTTTTTTAAATCATCCGTCTTTGAAATACAGTTTTTAAGTTTGGATCTACTGAGAGACAACAATTCTGACAAATCTTTAAGGACAGACAATGGATCTTCTGTTAGTCCCGATGTTGGGTTTGACTTAAATTTAGTGGGTGACCCGGTTTGTAACCCGACCCACGACCCATGACCCATTTGTCTCTATATATATGAGTGTGAGGGAATTCATTGTAAGAGTGGTTGATGTAATTTCTCTCTGTATAGCCTCCGTCAGAAAATAATACAGATATTCTCTCTATCCGTGGACGTAGGTCGCATTGACCGAACCACGTAATTTCTTTGTGTGTTCTTCTCAATCTTTCTCCTTGATTTATTGCCTTCAAGTAACCTAACAAGTGGTATCAAAGCCTATGGTTCGGTGGGATGTTAAATTCTTAGTATGCTCTTGTGGTTGCAGCTTTGTCTGATCTTCCACAATCAGAAAAGAATTGTTCCCGGTTGCTTGAAGATTGTTCTTGGTTGCTGGGTTACTGGAACGAAGTGTGGTATTGTGAAAGTGCATGTCTAGGAAAGTTCTGGCTAAGGAAAGACTAGGTACTTAAGGGTGTCCATTGTGACCAACCTCTCTTTCCTGGGAACTTACCTGGTGTACTATTTACAATTGTGTTCACTATTCCAGTATACAGTTGCAATGTCAAATTTTTCCAGCGCGATGAGATTTGACATAGAGAAATTTGATGGGAGGATCAATTTTGGCTTGTGGCAAGTACAAGTCAAGGACGTGCTGATACAATCTGGGTTATACAAGGCGTTGAAGGGGAAGGTTTCCAGTAAGAATTCTGAAAAGAGCGGATCTAGTATGAGCGATGAGGATTGGGAGGAACTAGATTTGAGAGTGGCAAGTGCAATTCGTCTGTGCCTGGCCAAGAATGTTCTTGCAAATGTGCAAGGAATATCAACAGCCAAAGAACTCTGGGAGAAGCTCGAAGGGTTGTATCAGGCGAAGGGTATCTCAAATCTATTGTTACTGAAGGAGCAATTTCATACGCTTCGTATGGAAGAAGGTACAAAAATATCAGATCATCTCAGTGCTCTCAATGGTATCGTATCTGAACTAGAGGCTATCGGAGTCAAAGTTGATGATGAAGATAAAGCGTTAAGGCTCATATGGTCTCTTCCGTCTTCCTATGAGAACATGAAACACATTTTGATGTATGGGAATGAGACTCTAAACTTCGAAGAAGTTGCCAGTAAAATTATTTCTGAGGAAAGAAGGTTAAAATGTGAGGGTCGCTCTATACCTTCGTCAGACTCAATGGCGGTAGCTAGAAGTGGGAGTAAAGGGAAGAAGAATATGGGTAAGAACGTGACTTGCTGGAAATGTGGACAGTCTGGGTATGTAAAAAGAAATTGTCCAGGTGGAGCAGTGTCACGACCCGTTTTCTGGGCACATGACCGGCACAATGATGAATCTCTCATCACTGTAAGCCTTCCGATAAATATATCAAATTTTCTTATCTGAAAATCATAGAGATGATTTGCATGTAATAATATATTATCAATTTAAAATACATTATTATACTGACATACAAGCCAAATGTCGAACCCCTGACCTAGATGTCCTAGACGATTACAGACCAACATAATCTATAACAAAAGAGGGGTCTACCCGACAACGGGAAGGTCCAAAGTGATCTACTCCTCTAGCAGATATTCTTCGCTGGCAACCTGATCTGAACAAAAAGGTTGTACAAACAGTGTGAGCTTTTAAACTCAATGAGCGAATCGGCCTCGCGTTAATAAAATTCAAATACATTACCAGTCATGCAAGCATATCCAAAGGCTCATACTCAACCAATAGACAGAAGATAAAAATTCATCCAATTCAACAAACGTTACTAGTACTCGTCAATGGCAATATATCCCAGAGAGCGCACACAGGCCGACTCACCAATTATGTATATTTTCGCCATGATGCACAACATCATCCTCTTACATACAAGAAGATAAAAATTTATCCAATTCAACAAACGTTACTAGTACTCGTCAATGGCAATATATCCCGGAGAGCGCACACAGGCCGGCTCACCAATTATGTATATTTCCGCCATGACGCACAACCTTATCCTCTTAGCTAGGGCGCCTCACGGATTTATTACCAATCCGGGCTATATCCCTACTGAGGGAATCGTTGTCTCCACACTCATTGGTCAAGACACCCTGTCAACCGGGTTTTTCGCCTTGTCGTGAGAGGGGGTACTGTCCCGCTCAATCACAATCAATAGCATTTCATATCATAATCAGAAGCTCAATATAATATTCATCCATATAACAGGTATAGTATATAATTATATTATAGCTTTATAAACCACAATTCAAGAGATTCAATCTTCACATCATCATGAGATACTTGCTTTTTCTTATCCATACTTCTGGATTAATTATCTCATTATATTCGTCATTCTGAATCCAATTTCCCCCTATGAATCTTAGGAGTGTCCTACGACATACTTTTTATCACCAATAATGCTAAAACTCTATTAAAACGGGGTCGTTTCACTCACCTGGATTCCGTACGAGTATCACTTCTTTAAGTCGTTACGGACAAGAGTACACAAGTGAATTTCAGTGTTCTGCTACGGAGATTTTCATGAAAGATTAGAGAAAATACGTCAGGATTGTTTTCGTACAGATATTGTTCATACGTACGGTTACTGTTCATATATACGGTTACTATTCATACATACAGTCACTATTCATACGTACGGTCACTATTCATACGGTTACTATTTATACCAGAAATAGAGTATACAATCTGTAAAAGAGTACACCAGGTAAGTTCCCAGGAAAGAGTGGAGGGTCACACTGGACACACTTAAAAACCAGGTCTTTCCTTAGCCAGAACTTTCCTAGACATGTATTCTTCACAGTTTACATTCTATTTCGGTAATCAGAGAATCAAAATAACATATAAACAGCTAAGGACAATTTTTCTGATGTGGAAGATCAGCCAAGGCCGCAACCACAGAGCATACTTAAGAAAATAACTTCTAAAATTTGAAAGACATAGAAAGGGCATAGTATCTTTACCTAAGCTGAAAAGGAAAGGCCCAAAATCTCAGAGGCCTAGCTTTGGAGTAAGAGAAACTTAAGGAGAGAAGAAGAGAAGTTGAAGGTGTGAGTTTAGAAGTGAAATGGAAGGGCCTATTTATAGCAAAAGTCAAGGGTACTATTTGACACTATGCGCTAATAAAATATTCAATTTACTATTCATGAAAATGACATTTCTAATAATGCAGTTACTGTGCACCTCACGCGTACGATGGAAATTTTTTCTGTTATTACTATTAGAAACTTAAAAGGAAAACTATCCTTTCACCTTAAACCTTTAAGTTTCTTTTCAATTCAGTCCTTTCACTTTAGTCCCTGAGGGTATTTTTACACATAAAACGTCATTTTCTCCCACGAACTTCTTTCTAGTTTTCTCTTATGACCAAACCACATCTAGTACTTGACATTTCGATTGTATAAATGAACAGTATCGTATACGTAAATAGTATTATACGGATGAATAGTATCATATACTGAAATAGTAACAGTAGTTTGTAAACAAATATTTATATTTTATTTTTCTTGGGTATTACAAGCAGGTTCGGCAAAAGGCTCCGAGAAAGATGCAAACTCTGTCTCTCTCATTGCGGGGGAGGAATTTCTCTGAAAAGTGAGAAGTTTGAATCCTCATGGCATGTCCGCGTTGCCATGGAAGAGGATGAGTTGCTACTAGCGGGTCCACAATTGCACATGGGCATTGGTTGGCATTGATGCAAGATGTGTAGTGGGATGATGTCGATGGCTGAAGAACTTCCAAGGAGAGCCAACATTGGAAGTTGCACCATAAATTTTTCAGCAGGAATTTTTCAACATGTGCCGAGGTGAAATTCCTAGAATTGGTTAATTCTAGGTGGATATACTCTTTTATGGTGGAGTATGATAGTTCTTGGAACTATCATTGTCGGTATAGACAATGAATCAGTAGATGTGGTTACTTTCAATCAAGGTGGAGATTTGTTGAAAATATTGATTGAAAGTGGTGGGACCCACAGAAGAAAATTTGCAATGTGAAGAAGGTTTAGTTGAAGTCCCACATCGCCCAGGACACCAAATGAGAAGGGGAATGAAGGTTATATATAGAAGCCTTGCCTCTTTGTAATATTTGTACCAATACAAGACACATTAGCTTGTATTTAATTCTTTCTTTCTTTATACTCTTGTTCTAGAGTGATGAGAGATGTAAGTTAAATACATGCTTGAGAGTGTGTGGGTGTATTTGGGTATCAGTTGGTATCTAGTATTGGGTACCGGGTATTTAAGAGAAGTTTTTGTGTGTTATAAAAATTTACACATAGTATTTTCTCTGGTTATCTTTGACAACGGTCGTGGTTTTTTCTCCGATTTTGGAGTTTCCACGTTATTTTCTTGTGTTGTGATTGTGAGTATTGTTTCTTGTTATTTCTCTGTTTTATTTGTGCCAAGGTATTTTTCAAGGGGGAAAGGTGTTTTTCCCAACACCCGACCAAGTCAGGTTCAATAGACGAAGGTTTTTAAGTTTGGATATCCAAATTGGCAATTTTTCTATGCACACTCTGAGATAAAGGCGTTGTAGCGATTGAGGAGGATCGTTTAATGAATTCAAATCAACAACTTCATTCTCTTCCATGCCTTCAATAGCCAATGAAGAGAGATAGTTCATTCTCTCTATTGCATTGCATAACTGTCTTCCATGTTGTCTTCTTAGCAGCATAATGGCCAAATTCCTCATCTCCTTCAGATTCTTTAATTCTTCAATAATGTCTTCCTCACTTATGTTAATTGCCGATAGCTTTTGCAAAGCCCTTAAACACCCAAATCCTTTCTTCAATTTCACTCCTCTGGATCTTGGTTTTGAAAAATTGAATTCCCAATGATGAGAATATGCTATTAGATGACGCAGTTTTAGAAGCTTGTTGATCTCGG
Organism: Biancaea sappan; assembly: GCA_037074585.1. Taxonomy (NCBI): domain Eukaryota; kingdom Viridiplantae; phylum Streptophyta; class Magnoliopsida; order Fabales; family Fabaceae; genus Biancaea; species Biancaea sappan. The sequence goes on from CM073498.1 coordinate 42,259,479, forward strand.
CAGGCAATTCACACACGAGACACTGTTTTAGGTCCAAAGTCTCTAGGTTCTGAAGCTTCCCAATGAACTTGGGAATGGTCCGGATCTTTGTTTTCCTCAGGCTTAAATATTTCAAATGCAATAAATCCCCAACAGGTTCGGGAAGATAATCAAGAGGTGCTTCTTCAAAATCTAATGCTACCAATAGCTTGAAATTGGACAACAATGACTCGAGCATATCTCTTGGCAGCTTTTCAAAGTTGAAAACCAGACAAGAACGCAGTCTACCATAATTTACATAGCTTTCCGAATCATGAACATCAATTTTTTTGGTGTTGATTGATAAGCGCCTGGTCCATGTCTGAAATTTAAATTTCTCATTATTCTGAACTAGACAAAAATTCAGCTCCTCACACTTTTTGAGAATAAAATCATGCACTAGGTCATGTACTCCACATCTTCGAACTCTGCCATAGGAATACCACCTTGTCCCTTTAACCAAGCTCCTACTAATCAGCTCGGCTAAGTATTCCTCAGCTACGTCATCAATTGTTTTATCTTCATTTCCTTTTTCCTTTATTTAGCCCTCTGCTATCCAAAGTTTCATGAGTTTATTGCAGGAAATGAGGTAGTCCTCCGGAAAAAGACCAAAGTACAAGAAGCATGACTTGAGATGGCAAGGGAGATCATTGTAGCTTTCTGCTAAGACTTGATAGTAATTTCCAAGATGAGGATCAATTGCCAATTTCGATCGAAGGCTATCATATACCTTTTTCCACTCAGAAACATTTTTGTCTGTGGTTGAAAGAAGACCAGCAATAGCCACAATTGAAAGTGGTACCCCATTGCACTTCTCAGCAAAGTCTTGAGATAATCCAACCAATTCTTCAGGACAGCCTTCAACATCAAATGGAAAGGCCTTAAGATGGAAGAGATTCAAAGCATCATTAAACGGTAGAGGCTCCAAATCTTGAATGTGATTGGGTGCAAAAGCTTTACAAAATTCAGCGGTACCTTTGTTTCTTGTGGTAATCATTATCCTGCCGCTTTTCTTGTTGTCCGGTAACGCAAATTCTACAGCTGTCCAAAAGTCTCTGTCCCATACATCATCAAATACAATCAAATATCTCTGATTCTCCAAGTATTCTCTAAGTTTACTTATCAGGGTTCCTTTATCCACTGTTTCATCTTTAATCTTGTTCCTCTCATTAAAGCTCTCTATCATAGATTTTAATAAATTTTCCTCTCTGAATGAGTGAGATACAGTGATCCAAGCATAACATTCAAAAGATCTTTCTTCTGCCTGCTTTTTGTATACCTTATGCACGAGAGTAGTTTTACCTTCATAGAAAAGTTAAATGAAAAAAAAAAAAAGTTAAAACTTTATACAATTATGGTCTAGCTAAATGGGGGAAAGAATTGTCACTTTACTACCAATATAGCTAATTAAAAAAAAATTAAGCTAATCGAATGGCCAAAAAATCAAAGTCTCTCTCTCCCTCTAATAATTACAATGAAGACGATCCTCTATTTTAACTTAGATTTAGCTTTAATTTATTCAATTTTCTAAAAGAAATCAAACTCTCTCTCTTTTAATTTTCATAATTTTTTATTTTATTTTTTAAAAAGAAATAATCGAATCGAACCTACAAATTACAAATGGAGTGGTAGCTCTTACCGACTCCACCTTCACCGACGACAGAGATGATGGTGCGTCTGCTATCAGGGTCTAGTAGCCAGCCAGTGAGTTTTTTGCTGACTCCTTCGACACCCATAAGTTGATCATTATCCATGAAACGCGCACCCCATCGAAGGTCAATCTTCGTAGAGGTCTCTCCTCCGCCATGACTGCTTGATTCTAGCGCCAAGAGATTGAGCCCAAGGGTGCCTCTTGACTCTTTGAGTCTCACTATTGATTCTTTAATTTGACCGATCTCATCGGAGATGTCGTGGCGTGGTATTATGGATTTGAGCAAGTGACTGGTCTTCCTGACAACACCATGCCTCTGACCACGCTTTGCCACTTTGAACAAGTATCCATCCACCACGTCTTCCATCCGATAAGCAACTTCTCTCACTTGCTGCACCCACTCTTTCACCTGTTCGCTTGCGTCTCTCATTTCTGCTTTCGCGTCTGCATCTCTCAAGTAAGCTTGTATCAGCTTTAGTTGATCTTTGACGTAACCGATTTCGCCTTCCACACCTCTAAGCAGTTTTACTTCATCTGTCAGCAGGGGGATCAACTTGTTGATGATGATGTCCACTGCAATTTCTGCCATGTAATTGGATTAAAGCAGCAACAAAAGTTCTGTATCGATGGTGCAGAGAGAAATAAGTACATATAAGACAGCATCTGATGATTGAAATTTAATTCTTTAACTTCATTAACTAAATTGAAATTTAATTCTTTAACATTTAATTTAATCTGCAATTTAATTAAGCATCTCCTGTCAAGCTGACAACATTTAATTTAATTAGTCAATTTGATTATAATTAATTAATTAAGCATCTCCTGTTCACTGTTAAGTGTTCACACTAATTAACAACTCATTATTTTCAAATTTCATTGTCGTAATTGTAGCACGCCATGGCACCATTTAATAGAAAAGGAAATTTGCCCACAATTAAATAATCCCCTACAAACCTACCCAGAATGCATCTCTCTCTCTCTCTCTACACACACACACTTAACAAACTTTAAGAGGATGATTAGTAGTAAGAAAATTAAAGAAATTCTTTTTTTTTTTTTGACATTTATGACTAATTCCTCGTTTTATTGATTTTAGGCTAAAATATTATTTTGATTCTATAACTTTACTTTGGATTTTTTCCCCTTCTAATTTAATCTCTTAGTTTTTGTTTTTATCTTTTGATTTTATTTGGCTCTAATAATAAATGAAATAAGTGAATTTAATTAATGGACCAATTATTGTGTTGAAGTGACGACATATTAAGTTTATTGTAATGGTTTATCTTTTAGGAACCCTTATTCCTGCTCACGGGTCACGCGGAAACGTAAAGAATGAGGGATAGCTAGATGTATAGAAACAGCTCTTGAAGTCTTTTATGCTTGTTTATTAGGGAAGTCTTCTCTTCTGTCAAATTACACCCCCTTCATTGATAGTTTTTGAAATTATATTCACCTCTCTCTTTTTTTAAAAAAATATAATATCTTCCTTGTAACTATACTATATATTTTTAGTTAAATTTTATAGTTTTGGTCTAAAGAGATATGTTATAATATGTTTTTTATACATTCGGTGATCTATTGCAGGTATGTACCTTTTGACCAACGTATTTTCTATTAATCAAAAAACATCAATTTTTACATATTTGTGATACTTTTTTTTTAATTATTAATCTATAATAATATGTCACAAGTATTACAATTCCTATATTAAAAAAAAGTACCTGATTATATTGACAAAAAAATTTATTTACACTCCAGGCTTTTTTTTTAAGCCATTTGACAAAGACAATTACATAATAGGAAGAGTAAGAAACCAATCCTTCTAGGCGTGGCAAACAATCAGAAAAAAAAAAAAAACAACAAAGGATAAGTCAACATTAGATCTATTTTGCACTAAGAATCTATTTGACTAAACAGTTTATTTAAGTGTTTATAGGATAAGTACTTATCATATAAATGTTTATATATAAGTTATTTTTATAATTGAAAAGTTTTTTTAGGACAAACTTCATATAAACTATTCTGAATAGCTTATGAAAATAAGTTGAAAATAACTTATGGGCATGCTATAAACTATTTCTATAAGCTCTCCCAAATACATGCATAAGCACTTATACCATAAGATAAGCTCGATAAACTCAACATAAGTTCTTCCAAACGTATCAAATCTAACATATCAAATTGATAAAAAAAAAGTATTTATATCTACAAAAAGGGCTACTTGCTCTCCCACCTTAATCCTTCGGGTAAGTTTCTCATACAATCTTTTTCTATAGTATTTGAAGCCTTACATTTTGCGCCTTGTGTGACAAGAGCAACTCCACAGTAGTTTGCACTCCTTTCAAACCCATGATGAATTTGTTCTTACTTAATTTTTCATTGTAAATCACCAATGACATCTAGTGTTCTACCACTTTGATAAGTGCCACAGAAGTCTCCTTGTCTTTTCTCTTATTCCATTTTTGCATAATGTAAATTGTGTGTCATATCCCAATCCTAGACTTGTGATCAGGAAGGTGAGCTTTTCCTCACCATCATAAGTCTAACATTACCAACCACAACAAAAGTATCATAATCACATAATAAATCACACATGCCAATGAATAAATTATTAAGTACTTCGCAAACACATAAACAATCTTTTCAAAAGGTCATATCTCATTGGTAAAAGAGGCATAGTGTCTATACAAAAGTCTCCCATATTCTTAGACATTTCTATGCTAATAGATGTATCGACCCACATGAAATGTCTAGGAACCGGGTCCAGAAGAATCAAAAAGAGGGTATAACCCGCATTGTCAACAATCACACTGCACCATCCATATAAAACATAGTCATAACCCCTTATCAGATCCTACATAATTATGAAGTAGGTCTAGAGTTACATCGTGAAGAAAATAATTACCTCAAAATAACCCATTTGGAGAAAAGAGGTGGAGGACTTGGTGATCTGAAAAGAGAAGAAATAATGTGAGAATAACAAATCGGTGAGGAAGCAAAGCTACTCTACAAAATTAAGTCATAAATAAGCATGGACATATACAAGGCTAAGTGAGATAGGATAAGATACATGCAAACAAAAGTAAATCTATAATATCAAAGGGGTAACAACAATGTCAGACATTTCTTATTCCCTTTCACAATAGTGTCCTCCCTTATACTTCACGCAAATCTTATCCTTCCCTATGCTCCAAGGATATCATTGGTATATGCATATTCTGAGTGTCCTTTCCTATGCACCAATCCATAGGACTCAAACCTATGCTAGCCTCCATTGGTTCAACCATGACATATCCATACAAGCATATTAAGTATACAAACTTCCATATAAAAATCACCAAGAATAAACAAAGTTTAATATACATCACAATAACCATTACAACACGTAATTTAATATACTATCATAGAACAATATGATTCTCAACAAAAAAATAACATTTAATGTCTCTCAAAATCACCCTTTAGCGTTGATTTTGACTGAGGTTAAACTACTTAACATCAGCTTACAAAACCGACGTTAAGTGCTCTATTGTGATGTCATCTAACGTCAATTTTGCATTGTGAGAATGATTGATGTTAGATGATTATAATTTAGCGTCGATTGTGACCGATGCTAAGTTTGTAATCTAACATCAGTTTTGTCCGATGTTAGATGCTATCATTTAATGTTAATTTTGACCGACGTTAGATGCTATTGTTTAGCATCGATTTTGACCACTTCTCAGTTGCTTCAATTATTTAGCAATGCTTACAATTGTTGCTATTTGTTTGATATTTTTTAGCGATGGTTATAACTGTTGCAAAGTTTTTTTTAATTACATAGTTGATACCTATATACACACATATATACATACATTATTAAATCTTTTCATAAATTTCAACATAAACTGAACAATACATAAAAAATGTATTTTATATTAAATAAATATCAATTTACATTATTTTAAGTTCATAACAATGGTAATTAATCCAAAGTCAAAAAGATTAAAACATGTCAAAACATGTCTTAAACAAGTTTTAGAATAAATCGCAACATGGATTGTGGCTAGTTTCAGTAATGACCAGGGGACAAGCTCTTCTTCACTAGTTGAACATTCTTCATTCCATATAATCTCCAGCCAATGTCAACTCTATTGTCATCCATGTCTTCAATAGCTTTTTTTAAAAAAAATTTCATCTGCAAGCCAAAAGATTTTTCCTTAAATATTTCTCAAACGTGGTAGAAAAAGAATAATAAAGTGTCAAAACTCATCCAAACAACTAAAGTCATAGTTCCTTTGGTCACATGCATCAATCAGATGAAATTCCCTGAGAGAAATAAATCATATACTAGCAAAGTTGCTAAAATAATAAAAGAGGAAAAAAATTGGGAAACTCAATATAACTCTTGAAACGTAAGTCAAGCAACTACAAAAGATAAAAATATATTAGGAAAACTTCTATCTAAGAAAGAAAATGAACCAGAAATAGTTTAGAAGAATTAATAGATCTAGAAAAAGACCACGAATTATTTAAGAGAGAAGGATTAAACCTAATAAAACGAGAATTAATATATGAAAAGAGAATTCTTTAAACATTTGAGAGAAGTACCTATCAGTTGTTTAGAAAATGATACAATTAGAATATATATGATTAGTCCAAAAGGAATAGAAAGACCAGTAAAAGGCAAATACTACTATCTGCATGTAGGATTAATAGTCATAGGAGTAAGAGGATTATTTAGAAAAGGAACAGGTAACAAATACTACTTAATTTAGATCTAATATTAGGAGTAGATTTTATTTTAGGACCAAATCAATTCTTTACCCATCATACCCTTACCCCCAGCTATTACATACCAAACCTACAACCCAGATACAACCAGAACACTAAAGTTTGCGAGCGAAGCGTGGTGAGGACCACCACAACCACAAGGATCACCATACCACATGTAAATGCAAACCAGGAGAACCACCCTGTAGTATAGATTGTTTAAATATAGAAGAAGAAATAGAATTAAATTTAGGCTTATTTAGTAAAGGACACCAAATAGAACAAAAACTAGACTTTATAGAAAACATATATTCTCTTTATAATCTTATCCCAGACGAAAAAATTACAGAACAAGACATACAAGCCTTACCAGATAAATTAGAAAAATTAAAAATCATAAGAGAAGATATTACAAAGTATTGGGAAAAAAACAAAGTAATCTGTAAGCTAGAAATCATAAATCTAGATTATACCATAAAAGTAGGAGCAATAGAGCCATCAAATGAAGATAGATTAGACATGAAAGAACATATTAAAGAACTCTTGGATTTGAAAGTTATCAGAATTCACATGCCCATTTGATATGAACCGAAGGATCCGAGTGATACTAATCAAGACAGCACTAGACTAAGGAAGATTAGATTTAAGGCTTTCCTTTTAATTTAATGTATTTGTGCTTTTTGTTATATTGGTAGCCCAATTAGAATTATGATTTGTAATTAGACTTTTGTCATCTTAACCTTTCAAAAAAGACCCATTAGAATTAGGGTTTCTTTAGAAATAAATGTTCTCTTTCCCTATAAAAGGGACCTCCTCCACCCTTAGAAGACACACACACATTGGAGAGTTTGAAAAATGTCATGGTGAGAGGTAATTTTCTCTGGTTTGAGAACCTTCGAATTTATCAAGGGTTTTTAAATCTTTGTGATGTTTAGCCTTTCCTCTTGGGATTTACACCTTAGGTTCTTGGCTCTCTTGAACCCATACCCATTGGCTATAGAAAGCCAAGAACCTAAGGTATAAACCCTAAGAGGAAGACTGAATACTACAAGGATTTAGAAACCCTTAATAAGTTTGGAAGTTCTCAAAAACTAGGGGAAAATTGCCTCTCACTATGATATTTTTCAAACTCTCCAATGTGTGTGTGTGTCTTCTAACGGTGGAAGAGGTCCCCTTTTATACAAAAAGGGAACCTTTATTTCTAAAGAAACCCTAATTTTAATGGGTCTTTCTTGGCAGGTTAAGATAATAAAAGCCCAATTACAAATCATAATTTTAATTGGGCCACCAATATAACAAAAAGTACAAATATATTAAATTAAAAGAAAAGCCTTTAATCTAATCTTCTTTGATTCAACGTTGTCTTGATCAATATCACTTGGATCTTTCAGTTCATATCACCATTTGCAAATAGACTTCGATTATTGTGTGGGAGTTGTGAAATTAAATTCCTAATGAGCCAAGCGCAGTGCAACAGGTATCTATGTCCACCAGTCTTAGTCGAGTCGGGATTCATTGCTTGTTCCGGTCACTTTAGCCACATTTTAACCGTGGCTAAAATTTTTAGAAATGATTTTAACCATTGTTAAAAGTTTTAACAACGGTTGTTTTTTCCTAACACTTTTAACAGCGGTTAAAACCGTTGTTAAAAGCTTTAGCTATGGCTAAAACAACAAACACGCTGCTCGTCCCTCGGCAGCGTCTAAGCCATAATAATTTACATAATTCATACCACTCTTGTCAGCATTGACACTTACCATTTACGCACACACACACTAGGCTCTGCCATCTGCACCTGTTTTGGTAGGCTTCGCAATTCACAACCCCACAGCATTAACCCCACTACGCTTGATTTGAAAGTGCTTATAGGTTCAGCACCAGAGACTCGTAAAGCAGAACCTATGTCCAGAAATCATAAACTTGCTTTTATGTCTTCCAGGTCAAAACTAATAATTGTCTTTAAATGTTTCTCTTTTATTGACGCTTATGTCAAGTATTAGGTGACGTTTATTTGCATTACTAAAAGTTCAGGGTTTACAATTAGGGTTATAAATTTTAAGGCATAAGTTTCAAGATTTAGGATTTAAGAACTATGGTCTTCGATGACCTGTAAGTGTGACTATCAATGATGATTATTTGCATTACGAATGTTTCATGCTTTTTTTGTGACTTTTTTTTTTTTCGTTTTGGAGGCGCTTACAAGTGTCATATTTACTAAATTTATTATGCTCAAAAAATTTTTTTTTTGAATATGGTATAATATGTTATTTCCATTATTTTTTAGTATGTCTGAATTTCTTACTTCATGCACTAATCGTTACACTTTTAAATGAAAAAGAGATTTCAAATCTAAATACCTTTTGAATTTAGGTTACAAAAATTTGAGCTTTTCTTGGTGAGCGTCTTAAAAAAATGCTTCAGTCGTTCTTCACAGTGGCCTTCTCTACAGTTCCTGTAATTTGATCTTCAAAATTACCATGAACCAAATTGACTAACTGAGTTTATTCAACTTGTCTGACTACATCAAACTTGACATATATATATGGTCATGCTAAATAGGAATTTTAGGATATGGTTAATTTATTGGCAATCTAAATTAAAATAACTTTATGAAGTCTTATGACACTCAAATTATGGCACGTTTGTCACACTCAAAATGTGACTTTCTTATTTTTTTATTAAAAAAAAATTAAAATCGGGTTTCATTATACATTTTTAGACTACCTCTGTCCCTTTTCATGCAATAACACACCTATATTTTTGGTGTTCAAGTGGTCTAGCAAGGTTCAGACCATAATAGAGCCTCATTTATCATAATGCAAATTAAAATTATGTCCTAAATTCGAACCCACATATTCTCAGTCTAAAAACCAGTCAAGATCAGTCATTCAAAGTGTAAAAAAGGGAGATGACAGTAAAATTGCTCTCATCTAATAACTCTATTTTATAGAGTTATTTAATTTATATTTTTATTAATAAATTGAATAAATTAAATAATTTTAAGTCTTTTTAGATTTATTTTATTTTTTTAATTGATTAATTTAATTTTATAAGGAATTAATTTTTCTTTAGAATTTATCTTATGTTTTATACTTTATTATATTTATTTATTTTATTTTAGTTTAGGATATTTAATTTAACTTTTATTAAGATTTATTTTGATTAGTTTCTTTTAAAATTTATTTTAAGATTAGGTTTTGAAAAATATAAAAAAAAGGATTTCGATATTCTTATGTTTTTCTTTTCTGAATTTATTTTTTATAGGATAAGCTTTATTTGAATTAGATTACCAAGATTTGAGCGAGGGGGCCGCGAAGGAAAAGGAGGAGACGCTGGATACAGAGTTGCTGGACGTAAGAGATAGAAAAAGAACCTTTGGAGAAATTTTCATTGACGCATATCTTCTTTATCATCATCATCTTTTCTTTTATTCTTTCTTTTAGTTTTAATGGAAAAACTCATGGATATTATTATGGATGTTTTATGTACTATGAGTAATTAAATTCCTTTCATTAGGCGGAAGATGTAGCTTCTTTTGAATGTTATGATTTGAATTTTCTTATGATAATCTAAGTCTATTTTCTTATTGAGGAATTATTTCTGTGCCTATTGCTTTCTCAAATTTGACCACTTGAGAATTGAATTAGGGGTCGTGTAGGGAATTAGAAAATTTCATATATAAATATAACTATTGAAATAATTGCCACAAATTAATTTAATTTAGGAATAGATAAAGAGTTTGTGTGGTTGTGCTTGAATTCAGTTGTTCTTATTGCCTTTTCTTGATTAAATTGGTCTAAAGAATTAAGAAATTTAATTAGGTTAAGAGAGTTAATTCGTCAAGGAATTGAGTTTTAACTAGAATTAAGAATTTAACCACTAATATACGAGAACTTAGATTAAAATAAAAATTCAGATCACAGTTGAATAGGTTAGTGAAATCGGATCCCTAACACTTTGATAATTTGTAGATTCTAAATACTTTCCTTAGTTTATTTTTCGATTAATTTAGGTTAGTATAGTTTAATTTCATATTAAAAATCGATCATCTAAATAATGTAAAAATAGCGAAATCAGTATTTGACGGGATCGACACTTAACTTATTTCTATATTACTTGTTGACTCAGTACACTTGTCAATAGCATTTTAGATCAACAAGTTTTTGGCACTGTTGCTGGGAATTATTGGTGACTAGTTAATATGTGGAGTACCTATAACTATACTAGTTTAGACACTTTCTTTGTTTTCTTCTTTATTTTATTTTATTTCGTTTATTTATTTATTTTTTTTAATTTTTAATATTTTTTTATTTAGTAAATTGGTTATTTTAGTTATTTATTTATTTTTTTGTCTAACTTTGTCTTCTCTCTGGTTTATGCGAGGTACCACTGATCCAAAGTCACTTTTGTTTGACTTGGAAATTAAAAAAAAAAAGCATGCTTAAATCAAAACAAGCAAGGGAGAGAAAAAGAACTCAGATAGCTGCAGAAAGTTAACCATTAACAATGGCTGAGGAAAACCATAGAGTACCTGATAATGTGGCTAATCAAGGTGATGCCACGAATCATGGAAGTGTTGTTAGAAGGATGATAGGAGAATATCTTGCATCTATAATTGGTGGGTGCTCTACGAGCATTGTCAGACCTCCAATTCAGGCTAATAATTTTGAGATCAAGCCAGCATTTCTGCAATTGGTTCAACAGGAATAGTTTGGAGGAAGCCCATTAGAGGATCCCAATGTCCATATCAATCACTTTCTCCAACTGTGTTATACAATTAAAGTAAACGGAGCTAATGATGATATCATTAGACTAGGGCCTTTCCCATTCTCACTGAGGGACAAAGCCAAGTGCTGGATATATTCGCAACCTCAAGGTAGTATTACTATATGGGCGGAACTAAAAAAACAAGTTCTTTATAAGCATTTTCTGCCATCAAAGTTTGCTAAAGTAAGGAGTGATATCACATCCTTCTATCATCTTGATGGAGAATCCATGTATGATGCATAGGAACATTTCAAAGATCTGTTGAGAAGTTGTCCATATCATTACATCCTAGATTGGATACAGATATATACCTTCTATACTGGATTAGGCGATTCATCACGAGTTATGATCAATGCAGTTGTAGGAGGTTCATTGAGAGGTAAGACCGCAGACGAAGCATTTCAGTTGATTGAGATAATGGTAATAGATATTTATCCCATCCCTAAGATAGAGCTGTTCCAAGGAAACAAGTGTTGGAAGTGGATAATTTTGATCTTGTGAAGACACTATCTCAGCAGATGGCTACACTGACATAAAGATTGAACATTATCCAAGTAGGGCCATGAATACCCTGCATATTTTATGTGATTTCTATGGAGGCAATCATTTGAATGGGGGCATGTGAGGCTAGTGCACATACAGAGCACATTAATTATATGGGCCAGCCCCAACAACCCCAACATAATCTATATTCCAACATATACAACCTAAGGTGGTGTAAACACCTCAACTTCTCATGGACTCAATAGGGGCACCTAGACCGTAGTGCCACCATACATGCCTCCTCATGTTCAGAGAGCTCCTGAGAAATCTTTTGGATGAGAACAAGCTATTGAGAAGTTAGCCCAACACACTACCAGATTTATGATAGAGACAAGGGTGAACTTCAAAATCCAAGATGCTGCAATAAAGAGTCTAGAAAATTAAGTGGGACAAATAGCTAAACACTTAGCTGAAAAGCCCTATAGAAATTTATCGGGTAACATAGAGACAAATCCCAGGAAACATTGTAATGAAATATCTTTTAGAAGTGATAAACAACTTGAGCCACTTACCAAAGAGGTCATGTTGAGTTCTTAATTTAGTACCATTTTGGTACTAAATCCCATCTCTTCTTTGTCTTTTTCTTGTTGGCTTGTGATTCTTAACCCATGTTTTGAGTAGTTTAGATTAGTTTTAGTTTTCTTTGATCTTTTAATAAATGGAATGATTTCATGATTTTTTCTACGATTTAATGGTTTTATTTGTTATTTTTGATATAGGTTGAGTTGGTGAGAAGTTTGTATTAAAAGATGGAATGTTAGAGCCGAAATTTTGAAGATGCTAGAGTGGTTGTTGTCTCCCACTGCTATAGCGGTGCATTCTACAGCTATAGCGGTGGAATTCTAAAAAAATATTTTTGAGCCATCTTCTCTGCCATCTACCACTATAGTGGTAAATCTTCACCGCTATAGTGGTGGAACCTGAAAAAACATGATTTTAAGCTCTCTTCTCTGCCTTCCACTGCTAGAGCGGTGGTTCGGGATCCTGCATTGATTTAAATGCATCACAACAGATTTTCTATGGCATTCTAAGTTGGAGACAGAGGGGAGACGCCGATTTTTGGTAGAGGAGAATGAGGAATTTATTCCCAAAGCTGATCAAGCCTGATTTCTGTCAACCAAACCTCATATTCATGGAGTTTGCTCATTCTGTTACTATTTTCTGTAGTTTTAGAGTCATGAGTGGCTAATTTTCTGTTCTAGGGTTACTATGAACCTAATTTCAGATTAGGATTTGTATTTCTCTTGAAACTTGTGATTCTTTTTAATTTAATACATACCTCTCATTCATATTTACTGTACTTGTTATAAAATTGGCTCTTTATGACTTGTTTGTTGCTTTTGTTGAATTCGGGAGAGGGAGATGTTGGTAAAACACTGAATGATTAGGACGAGTGATAGAACTTATGGGTTTTACTTGTTAATTAATAGGAATATTAATTAACCTCGTTTAATCAAATTAGGTTAACATTAATTCGACTTAAACTCACATAAGGGATTGTGTAGAGTTTAGTAGCTTAATTTAGGTTCGGGAGAATTACTTTAAGTCATTAGAAAAACCTAAGATTATTGTGTATAATTGATCTGAATCACAAGTGTTAGGGAGAATTAGCAATTTCTAGAAAGAAAGAGGGGGATTAGTAATTCTAGGCCTTTTATTTGATTTATTTCCATTCGATTCTATTGCAATTTTATTTTACTTTCAATTAGAGCTTTCTTAAATCAAAAATTGGTTTACTTAACTAATATGTTTAAACTTCTGGAGTACTCAGCACGTTAGTCCCTGTGGAGATGAAAACTTATATTTCATCACTTTATTACTTGTGTGACTGGTGCACTTTCCAGAATGCCTCAATAAGTTTTTGACGTCATTGCCGAGGACTAATGGTTTTTAACTAATATTCTAAGAAATTTAAAGGTGCTAGCTTAGGCCTTTTTTTTGTTTTGTTTTATTTTTTATTTTATTTGTTTTTGTGTAGTTAGTCATTTTTGCTTTTAGCATTAATTCTGTGATTTTCTTTTTGTTAATTCTGACTTGAGTTTTCTATTGTGTATGCGAGGCACCACTCATACTTCTGATCTTCTCTTTGAGCCTGAGATTGAAAGACTAGCAAAAAGAACTAGAAGGGAAACGAGAGCTAGGAGAACTCAAATGAGCCAAGCTACACAAGAAGAAAAGGCTGAGGATAACCAGAACCATCGGAGTTTTAGAGTTAATGCTGGTAATGGGCCTCGCAATGAGCCTCATGAGGATGACAATAGAGCTGTGTGGAATTATACATCACCACTGAGGTTGGACACGCGTCTAGCATAGAGAAACCTCCGCTTGGTGCAAATAACTTTGAAATAAAGGTAATCTTGATGAATTTGGTCCAGCATAACCAGTTTGGGGGGAGCCCGATAGAAGACCCAAACAACCACATCACAAACTTTTTAGATATCTGTGACATGGTTAAGATGAATGGGGTGAGTGATGATGCTCTTCGTCTTAGGTTATTCACTTTTTCATTGAAGGAGGCTGCTAAGAGCTGGTTGACTTCTCAAGTCAACCAAAAAGGAGCATCACTACATAGGATCAACTCCAAAGGAAATTCTTGGACAAATTCTTCCCTCTTTCAAGGTCAGTTAAGTTGAGGAATGAAATTACCATGTTTTATCAATATGAAGGAAAGAGCTTATCTAAAGCTTGGGAGCAGTTTAGAGTGTTATTGAACAAGTGTCCCAATCATGGAATCTAAGAGTGGAAACAGCTCACTATCTTTCACAGTGGGCCAACTTATGAGACACGGGATAAATTAGACACCGCAGTTGGTGGTGCTCTGATGGCTAAACCGATCAGACAAGCCCAATAAATTATAGAGACTATGGTGGCAAGTCAAATGGCTTCTAGCAGATCTAAAAATGTGTCAAGGAGGGGAGTTATGGAGCTGGATACCCTCACTACCCTGTTGGCACAGAATGAAGTACTTACCAAGAAAGTCGACATGTTGTGTTCAAGACAACAAGAGATAGCTAGAGTGAATGTAGTAGCCACTCCTGAGCTTAACTGTGATTTTTATGGAGGTGGCCATGCTAATGGGTGTTGTGATGAGTCGACTGTGATGGAGCAACTGAACTACATGGGTAACGTTCAGAGAAATCAACAAAATTCATATTCCAACTCATATCATCCGGGAAATAAGAATCACCCAAATTTCTCGTGGAGCAACAATCATTGTCTAAATCCTACATCTCCATCATCTTCTGGTAGGCCTTCTCATCCTCCTGGTTTTGATAGTCATAACAATTACTCCCCTTAAAATAGAGCTCCATCACCTTAAGTGGAGAAGAAATCTTTTATGGAGGAGATGTTTATGAAATTCATGGAGAAAAGTGAGTCAATGTTTCAGACTCAAAATGTGGCTATCAAGAATCTAGAGACTCAAATGGGACAGCTTGCTCTTGCTGTGAACAATAGGCCACAAGGTAATCTCCCGAGTGACACTGAAAACAACCCAAGAAGGAAAAGGAGAGAGCATTGCAATGCCATTACCTTAAGGAGTGGTAAAGAGCTCCCTAATGCTATAAAATACCTGATCAGAAGAAAGGGGTGACCATTGAAGAAGAGAATGAAAAAGTTGTCAAGCGTCAAGAAAAGGCAACTGAGAAAGTAGATTCTTCGAAGGCTAAAGGAAAAGGTGTAAATACCAGTCATGACTTGAGAGTTGAAAAGCTTATTCCACCAATGCCCTATCCTCTAAGGCATAAAAAGTTTATTCTGGACTGGCAATATAAGAAGTTCTTGGAGATCTTGCAACAACTTCATATCAACATCCCATTCATGGAGGCATTGGAACAAATGCCCAGTTATACAAAGTTTATGAAAGATGTTATGTCAAGAAAAAAGCACTTGGGTGAGTTTGAAACTATTGCTATGACTCAAGAATGTAGTGCCATTCTCTAAAAGAAGTTGCCTAGCAAAATGAAAGATCTGGGCAGCTTTGTGATCCCATGCAACATTGGGAACAATTTTTCTAGAAAGGCACTGTGCGATCTAGGAGCCAGTGTGAATCTGATGCCACTGTCGATCTTCAAGAAACTAGATTTGGGGAATGCTCGGCCCACGACAGTGACTCTTCAGCTAGCTGAACGTTCAATATGCTATCCGAACAGAATCATTGAAGATGTGCTTGTCAAGGTAGATAAGTTGATTTTTCCAACTAACTTCATTATCATGGACTATGAGGAAGACAAGGAAATCCTGATCATTTTGGGAAGACCTTTTCTTGCAACTGGGAAAACATTAATTGATGTTCATAAAGGTGAGTTAACTATAAGGGTTAATGATCAAGAGGTTACCTTTAATATGAACAAGGTAATGAAAACTTCTGATGACCTAGAGGAGTGCTACATGGTGAAGATGATTGATAAAGAACTTCACGGGCACTTTCATGATGGGATGAGTAAAGATTGTTTGGAGTATATTGAAAATGTGGAGAAAAGAACAAAGAGAGTTCAAGGAAGTTCAGAGGTTCATAAAAAGTTTAGTGACGATCCCCAGAAATTCAAACCTCCTGACATTGCAAACAATGTTGTCACTCAGTTGAAAGCATTCAAGAAAGCAGAAGAAATTGGAAGATCCACCTTGAGCATAGGCGTCCTGGTAAAGTTTGGCTGAAGACTATAAACTTAGCGCTCTTAGGAGGCAACCCCAGTTTTATTACTTTTTAGTTTTTATTGTTTTGTTTTGGCTTTGATTATTTTGTCTGTAGTTTTTCTTGTTCTTGTTGTTGTGCTGCTTTTTTACTTCTTTTCCTCTGTTGTGCTGATATGGGACAGTGAGGACACTGTCAAATTTAAGTTTGGAGGAGAGGTTTGTTGATGAATTTCTTCTTTGAGAAAATTTTGGTTAATTTTGTGTTGTCCATATGCATGTGTAGTACGAGCAAATTTTTGAAAAAAATTTGAAATCTGAAAGTTTGAAATTCTTTGCAAGTCAAATCATGTCAAATGAAATTCTTTTTAAGAGTTACCTCTTGAGTTTGCAAATCTTAAGTTTTATATATTTTTATGAGTGTTAGCCTTATCACTTCAACATAACAGGAGTCGTGTTCTTGTCTCTTTGAATGGTTTTTAGATCATATTCATATATATATATATATATATATATATATATAAAGTTCAATAAAGGTCTAGTGAAAAAAGGATTCAATAAGAGGATAGCTGAAAGTTTCAATAAGGGATAGGCTCTTACAATTAAAATAAAATGAGAAAATTTCCAAAAATTTCCAAAAGAAATAAGGAAAGTAAGGAAGCTATACCCTTGAGAACAAAACAGTGAAGCCTTTGAGAATCAAAATAAAACGATGCCCTTAAGAACAAATTATTAATTTAGTCTTGGAATTTTTGTGAATTTGGTTTTATAAACTGTTCCAAGAGGTGAAACTTTGATTTCAAATTTTCTTGTGGTTTGGTTAACACTTGTTATTGAATCCTTAAGATTGCAAAGTCTTGAGTTAAATCTTTTGAGTAATGATTTGATGAGGCTTGGCTTGCTTTAATTCACATTTTTAGATCTTTACTCTGCCTAGTTGCACATATTCCTGGTTGCATATATTTTTCTCAAAATTTTTCTCATTGAAAGTTTTTGCTTGAGGACAAGCAAAAGTTCAAGTATGGGGGAGTGTTGAGTTCTCAATTTAGTACCATTTTGGTACTAAATCCAATCTCTTCTTGGTCTTTTTCTTGTTGGCTTGTGATTCTTAACCTATGTTTTGAGTAGTTTAGATTAGTTTTAGTTTTCTTTGATCTTTTAATAAATGGAGTGATTTCATGATTCTTTTCTGTGATTTAACGGTTTTATTTGTTATTTTTTATGTAGGTTGAGTTGGTGAGAAGTTCGTGTTAGAAGATGAAATGTTAGAGCTAAAATTCTGAAGATGCTGGAGTGGTTGCTATCTCTTACCGCTATAGCGGTGGATTCTACAGCTATAGCGGTGGAATGCTGAAAAAATATTTTTAAGCCATCTTCTCTGCCATCCACCGCTACAGCGATAAATCTTCATCGATATAGCGGTGGAACCTGAAAAAACATGATTTTAAGTTCTCTTCTCTGCCTTCCACCGCTATAACGGTGGGAATTCACTACTATAGCAGTGGTTCGTAATCTTGCACTGATTTAAATACGTCACAACAAATTTTCTAGGGCCTTCTGAGTTAGAGATAGAGGGGAGGCATCGATTTCTGCTAGAAGAGAAGGAGGAATCCATTCCCGAAGCCAATCAAGCCCGATTTCTGTCAACCAAACCTCATATTCATGGAGTTTGCTCATTCTCTTACTGTTTTCTGTAGTTTTAGAGCCATGAGTGGTTAATTTTATGTTCTAGGGTTACTATGAATCTAATTTTAGATTAGGATGTATTTCTCTTGAAACTTATGTTTCTTTTCAATTTAATACATACCTATCATTCATATTTGCTGTACTTGTTATAAAATTGGCCACTTTATGACTTGTTTGTTGCTTTTGTCAAACTCGGGAGAGGGAGATGTTCGTAGAACACTGAATGATTAGGACGAGTGATAGAACTTAGGGGTTTTACTTTTTAATTAATAGGAATATTAATTAACCTCGTTTAGTCAAATTAGGTTAACATTAATTCGACTTAAACTCACATAAGGGATTATGTAGAGTTGAGTAGCTTAAATTAGGTTCGGGAGAATCACTTTAAACCATTAGAAAACCTAAGATTATTGTGTATAATTGATCTGAATCACAAGTGTTAGGGAGAATTAGCAATTCCTAAAACGAAAGGGGGGATTAGTAACTCTAGGCCTTTTATTTGATTTATTTCCATTCGATTCTATTGCAATTTGATTTTACTTTCAATTAGAGCTTTCTTAAATCAAAAATTGGTTTGCTTAACTAATACGTTTAAACTTCTGGAGTACTCAACACGTTAGTCCTTGTGGAGAAGATAACTCATATTTCATCACTTTATTACTTGTGTGACTAGTGCACTTGCCAGAACGCCTCAACAGGACAAAACTGAACTGGTAGCTAAACTTCCACTTGAAAACACTGCTAAGGCCCACGATCCCATTGATGAAGATTTGAGTAAGGGTAAATAGAAAAAAGATCAATCTGAAGAGAATTCTCTTAGAAGAAGGAATCAGATTGGTATAAGCCATATAAGCCTTCATTGTACTAGAAAGTTTCATATCCTCAGTGTTTGAAGAAACAGACAGAGTAGAGGAAATTTTCACAATTCCTAGATATCTTCAAGAAGTTGCAGATTAACATTTTATTCACTGAGGCAATTGAGCATTTGTCGATTTATGCTAAATTTCTAAAATAGATCCTATCTAAGAACAGAAAGCTTCTAGAGGATGAGACAATCATGCTAAATGAAGAATGCAGTGTCATTCTGCAGAAAAAATTGCCTCCGAAGCTTAAGGATCTAGGTAGTTTTCACATACCTTGCAAAATGGGGAATTTAATTGTTTAAAAAACTCTTTGTGATCTAAGAGCTAGCATCAACTTGATGTCATTGTCTATATTTTCATTGACTTAGGATCGGGAATGTTACGCCCACGATGATAACACTATAGTTGGTCGATCGGTCAACTAAGCATCTTTATGTATTGTGGAAGATGTGCTGGTGAAAGTAGATAAATTTGTCTTCCTTGTTGACTTTGTTATGCTAGACATGGAGGAAGATAGCAATATCCTTCTCATTTTGGGAAGACACTTTTTGGCAACAACCCGAGCATCGATAGATGTGAAAAAAATGAACTCATGCTTCGAGTGAACGACGAGAGGGTAACTTTTAAAGTATTTGAAGCTATGAAATTCCCTGTGGAGGACAATGATCAATATCTTAGAATAGATGCCACAGATTCCCATGTCATTGAGGTATGTCACATGTATGCTCCTAAACCTCCGCTTGAGTCTGTTATATGTAATTCAATTGAAATTAATATTGATGAACAACTTGAGAGTGAGTCCAAGCTTAGGAGTTGTACTGAACTATTAGAGGCTTTGCCTTGTGCATTGCTTGGCCAAGAAAGTGACGTTGAAAACTTGAAAGAGAAAGAGGTAAATAAAGAATGTCTAAAACTTGATTTGAAACCCCTTCTCCTTCATCTTAAATATGTGTTTCTTGGTAAAAATAACATGTTTCCTATTATTATAAGTGCTGAACTAACACAGGTAGCAGAAGAAAGACTTTTAGGAGTTTTGAGGAAGCATAAGTTGAAGATAGATGATGCCATTAAAGACATGAAAAGGGTAAGTCCAACGAGTTGCAAGTGCAAATTACTCATGGAAGTCAGTTGCAACTTGGTGGCCTAACCACAATGGAGATTTAATCTCACAGTGAAAGTTGTGATTTTAAAGAAAGGGGAACCACTAGCTTGGGTTAACCATTATCCTATGGGAGAGAGCAACAGGGATAAGCTCATCCCGAATCTCACTGATCCAACATGAAGACTGAAAGAGTCAAGCTAAAGACTGTAACTAAGTGCTTATTAGGAGGCAACTCAATTTTTAAAATTTAGATTTTAGATTTCTTTTGTTTTTATTTTGTTATGTTTGATTTTTTTTCTAAAGACTTGAACTATTTTGCAGGTAATTGAAAAGACCAAGTGATGAGTTTAATTGAAAAAAAAATGGAGTTTAGCACATTCACAAGTGTTGGAGGATCTATTTTATAGATAGAATGCAACGAAAATTCAGAAGGGATATGAAGTAACTTTATAATTTAAAAAAAAAAATCATGGATTTTGGAGCTAAATGTGGATATTACAGTATGATGATATCATGAATTGAATGTTGCAACATCCATATCTAATGCCTTGGCATTGATTCATTTAAAAAAAAAATTTTCTGCTGCATAAAATTCAGAGAATGAATGCTAAGGCATCTATTTTGGATGCCTTATCATCCAAATTTACGAAAAATGTTAAAAAAGAAAAATTGATGCTGTAGCGTGCGCTGTGCACAAAATCCAGAGAATGGATGCCTTTGCATCCAAAAATAAAACATGATAATTTTTTTTATTTTTTATTTTTTGCTTAAACCCTTCATCCTTCATCATTCTCATCTATCAATGCCACTTCAGCCTTCTTACATTCAACCATCGTCCCTTCCTCCTGCATCTACCAGCCACTACGTCGTCTTCTGCGTCGCCCACCACCAGTTGTTCCCCCTCATTCTCCACCATCTTCAAACTCCATTACCCATGCTACAACCCAAATCACATTGTCTCCATCCCTTACGCACAACACAGTCCTCGATGTCAACCGTGCAACCCACATATTCCTTCTCTGCAACCCACCGTCGTTCACTAAAACTGACCACAATATCCCAAACCATTGACCCCTATCATCGCTGCTCCTTCACCGTAAGTCTCTTGACCCACGCACTAACTGACATCTTTCTCTATTGTATGAAACTAATTTGGGTTGAAGGTGATTTATCAATTTGGGTAGAGTAGCCAACAAGGTCAATAAATTTTCTCCTTGTGATTTGAGACTACATTGCTAAAGAGATTTACTTGCATTTTACTGTAGTTGGGTGGGTACTGCAATTGCTTATTTTGGTCTAAATATTGGGAATTGAAGAACTTGAATACTCATTACATTTATAATTCCGAATTGTCAATTTTGGTTACTCTGAATTGCTATGAATGTCAATAAACTATAGAAACACTTCTGTTTAAATTGAGGCCAATTTCAGAATTTTTGTTGATAAATTTTGTGGATGACTTTTGCTGTTTAAGTTTGTTATTAATTGAAGTTCTGATGATTCTCCACTTTGAATTGATGTGTGCCTCTCAATGGTCAGTTCATATGTTGATGTCCAATTTACTCAATTTTGGTTGAATGATTAAATAGATTCTCAATTTCTGGCCTCCTCAATTTTCAAAAGACATGTTAAAGCATCGAGGACAATGCTTCATTTTAAGTTTGGGGGTAGGAAAATACTACTTTAAGATTCACCAAAATTTTTATTTTTTGCTGCAAATTGTTTGGTGAATTTAGTTTTGGATTGGAGTATCTTTTGGTCATTCAATTTGTGCTTTCAAATGGAATAACTTAAATTTTACTTGCCCTTGAAAATTTTTTCCAAAAAATATTTGAAAATTCTTGTTTGCTTTTGTAATTTTATCCTATGAAAAGTTAAGTATCCATGATGAAAATTGATTGCTATAAGAAGGATGGCTTTCAAGAAATTAAAGATAAATTTTGGCAATGGAAAAGACTGATTGATAATGATTTTTATTTTCTTAACTCTTGAAAAAATAACTGAGCACGGTAGCCAGTAATATTTAAAGTGTAGATTTTTGAAAGAAAGTTTTATATTTATTGAAGGTTTAAATATACTTGAGATCCTTATAGTTTCATTGAAGAATGATTTTAGTCCTTATAGTTTGAAAATAATAAATTTAGTCCCTATAGTTTTCAAAACCATGGAATAGGCCTTTGGGGTTAGTTTTTGGTTAGTCAACTGTTAGTCAATGTTGACTGGAATGCTGATGTCATTATTAAAATTTATGTCAACGCTAACTGTGTGCCACTTATGCTGACATGGACTAGCCAAAACAAAGTTTCAGTTTATTCCCTTAGGTCTGTGGTCAAAATTTCCTTTTTGTCCGATTTTTTATATAAAATTGTCTTCTATTTTGTCTACATCCCTAGTTTAAGAATATATTTTTTTATTTGTCAAAATCATCCCCTACAAACTTTTTAATTTGTTCACTTTAGTCCCAGTTCTTCACTTTCATATTTTTTTCTCACGGTTTGATCCTCTAGATCAATCCATAATTTTGTTTTTAGTTATGATATGATTCAATTTATTATTCATACCTAAGAGCAATACAAAAAAGAATTAAAATTCAAGTTTCAAAGCTTATCTTTTATTCACTTAGGTCCTTGGTCAAAAAATTTTTTGTCCAATTTTTTATATAAAATCGTTTTCTAATTTGTCTAGGCCCCTAGTTTAAGAATATATTTTTTTATTTGTCAAATTCATCCCCTACAAACTTTCTAGTTTGTTCATTTTAGTCCCGATTCTTAACTTTCATTTTTTTTTCTCATGGTTTGGTCCTCTAAATCTATCCATAATTTCATTTTTAGTCATGAAATGATTTAATCTATCATTCATACATAAGATCAATACAAAAAATGAATTAAAATAAATATTAAGAGAAAAGATCAATACCATTTGCTATTAAAAATTATTGCTTGCTATTCTTTGGAAAAATAACTCCTAATAACATTTAAATCTACCTAATGAGTTTGTCTATATAATTAAATTAAAGATGAAAGAAAAATATCGCACTAGTTTTAATCAAAGTGACGACACATGAAATGAAAATGATTTTAATTCATTTTTTTGTATTGATCTTGGGTATGAATGATAGATTGAATCATATCATGACTAAAAATGAAATTATAGACTAATTTGAAAGATCAAATTGTGAGAAAAAAACATGAAAGTTAAGAATTAGGACAAAAGTGAACAATTGAAAAGTTTGTAGGGGATGAATTTGACAAATAAAAAGATATATTCTTAAGCTAAGGACCTAGACAAATTAGAAGATAGTTTATATAAAAAAAAATTAGACAACAAATTTTTTTAACTAAGGACCTATGTGAATAGAAGATAAGCTTTGAAATTTGAATTTTAATTCTTTTTTGTATTGTTCTTTGGGTATGAATGATAGATTGATCATATCATTACTAAAAAAAAAATTATGGACTGATTTGGAGGACCAAATCGTGAGAAAAAAATATGACAGTGAAGAATTGGGACTAAAGTGAACTAACTAAAAAGTTTGTAGTAGATGATTTTGACAAATAAAAAAGTATATTCCTTAACTAGGGACCTAGACGAAGTAAAAGACGAGTTTATATCAAAAATTGGACAAAAGAAAGATTTTGTCTAAGGACCTACGTGAATAAGATGAAACTTTTTTTTTTGCTAGTCCACATCAACATAAGTAGTACAGAGTCAGCGCTGATATAGATTTTAATAATGACATCAACATCCCAGTCAGCATTGAGTAACAGTTGACAAACCAAAAACTAACCCCATGAACCTATTTCATGGTTT
The DNA here is from genome assembly GCA_037074585.1 of Biancaea sappan. Taxonomy (NCBI): domain Eukaryota; kingdom Viridiplantae; phylum Streptophyta; class Magnoliopsida; order Fabales; family Fabaceae; genus Biancaea; species Biancaea sappan. The sequence continues at coordinate 42,283,303 of CM073498.1, forward strand.
TGAAAAATATAGGGACTAAATTCATTGTTTTTAAACTATAGAGACTTAAATTATTTTTTAATAAAACTATAGGGATCTCAAATATATTTAAACCTTTTATTGAATTATATACTTTATCTCAAATTTAGAACTCTAGAACTTGGTTTTATATTCTCCTGAGGCGAAATCCCAAGTAGCATATGGATAGAGATATGATCAAGGCATTTTTTGGATTTAATTTGAGCCTTGGACTTATTTTTTCTCAGTTATTTACTACTAGTACCCCACTTTGAGCCTTTTTTGTTTTAGAAATAATTGGAAATTGAATTTTCTTTTTGACACCCATACAATTATACACCTTAAGCCCAAAAAGAAATTACTTACCATTTCAAGAGAGCAAGTGGTACATAGAAAAATCTTGAAGGAATGGAGGTTGAAAAAAAAAAAAAGAAAATACATATGAATGAAGAAAAATATTCTCAATCCCTCAGAAAAAGAAAAAAGAAAAAAAAAAGAAAAAGTGGATTAAAATGATTCAAGTTTGGGAAAATAAAAAATAGAAAAAAAAAGGAAAAGAAGGAAGGTTCAACCAAATAGTATAAAGGTTCTGAAAATTGTGTTTACACTATGCATTATTTACTTACTGGTACTTTGTATTTCCCTTATCTTTTTCTTCTTTAACCCTTAACCATTGGCCCTATTATAAGCAGAGAAAGACCTATTGATCTCTATTTATGTGTTGCTTACATTAATGGATAGAGGATAGAGGATTAAGCATATCAAGTTATAAATTTGACATTTGGTAATATAGTTTAATAAATATAAAACTGATTATAAATATTTGCATGAAAATGTTGTTCGCTACTTACACACACACTTTAAGAGTCTAAGAAAATGGATTATTATCTTTCAAACTTAGAAACCTGTTAGAATAGCTTTAGTTTCTCACTAATAATCTTATTTTATGCAATTATTGAGAATTAATGTTTGGCTTTTAAAATGAATTACATTTGGTGGTCAACTTGCTTTTTTGAGATGCCTTACTTTTACTCAAGGACGAGTAAAATCTTAACTTTAGGGATGTGATAACTCTATTTTATAGAGTTATTTAAAACATATTTTTATTAATAAATTGAGTAAATTAAATGATTTCAAGTCTTTTTCAAATTTATTTAGTCTTTTTAATTGATTACTTTAATTTTATAGGAAATTAGTTTTTCTTTAAGATTTATCTTATGTTTTATACTTTATTGTATTTATTTATTTTAGTTTAGTTTAAGATATTTAATTTAACTTTAATTGAGTTTAATTTGGTTATTTTCTTTTAGAATTTACTTTAAGATTAGGTTTTGAAAATAATAAAAAAAAAGGATTTTGATATTTTTATGTTTTTCTTTTCTGATTTTATTTTTGATTGGATAAGTTTTATTTGAATTAGATTGCCAAGATTTGAGAGAGGGGGCCACGAAGGAAAAGGAGGAGACGCTGGATACAGAGTTGCTAGACGTGGAAGATACAAAAAGAACCCTTGGAGAAATTTTCATTGATTCATAACTTCTTTATCATCATCATATTTTCTTTTATTCTTTCTTTTAGATTTAATGAAAAACTCATGGATATTATTCCGAATGTTTTATGTACTATGAGTAGCTGAATTCTTTTTATTAGAGGCATGATATAGCTTTTTATGAATACTATGATTTGAATTTTCTTATGATAATCTAAGTCTATTTTCTTATTGAGCAGTTATTTCTATGCTTACTACTTTTTCAAATTTGGCTACTTGAAAATTTGAATTGGAGTTCGTGTAGGGAATTGGAAAATTCATTTATGAACATGACTATTGAAATAATTGCCACAAATTAATTTAATCTAGGAATAGATAAAATATTTGTCTTTTCTTGATTAAATTGGTCTAAAGAATTAGGAAATTTAATTAGGTTAAGAGGGTTAATTCGCTAAGAAATTTAGTTTTAACTAGAATTGAGAATTTAACCATTAATGTAGAAATTGAGAATTTAGATTAAAATAAAAGTTCATATCATAATTGGATAGATTAGTGAAATCAGATCTCTAATGTTTTGGTAATCTATAGATTCTAAATACTTTCCTTAGTTTATTTTTGTGACTTTTTCATCAATCATTAGTAATCTAATTAACTGTCAATTAATTTAGGTTAGTTTAATTTAATCTCACATTAAAAATCAATCATCTAGGTAGCGTAGAAATAGCGAAATTGATACTTGACTACCATAATTTTCGTAAGATCGACACTCAACTTACTTCTATATTATTTATTGACTCGGTACACTTACCGATAACATTCTAGAATTCTAACAAATTAATGAAAAACCAAAGATTTAGATCATGGACGAAAAAATGTTCTTCTAAGAATAACATAAAAACTTGAATCAAGCTTGTTGACAAGGACCAATTTGTTGAAGAAAATTTTCATAGTTTCCAATAAAAACTTGACAACAAAAGGAAGAAAATTGGTTTAGACGTTCCTATTTTCATTTTTACTAAAAATAGAAAATAGATTTGAAAATGCGTTTGATTGAGTTAACTGAAAACATATTCTTGAAAACATTTCTTAAAATATGCCTAAATCTGAAAATATCAAAAAGATATTTTCAATATTTCAAAAAATGCATTTCAAGAAATGAATAGTAAAAATAAAAATAAAAAATACTTTTATAAATCAAGCAGGCTCTTTCTAGGTCAATTTTTGTAGACACCGTATTTTGCCCTGAACACTCTTCTACTACGAGTCTTGCAGGCACAAAATTAAAATACCCGCTTTGATTGCGGCAAAATAAGCCCGTGGCATCTAGAGAATGCAAATCAATGGGTCACTTCCCTCACAGGTGTCCAGTTAGTATTGCCCAAGTATATTATGCCACGAGACAGTGCAATGGCAGTTATGACAGGTCCAAAGAGCATGCATCTCTTGTAGCTTTTAACCCTTTCTACTTGTGAGATGATCTAGTGAGCCAAATTCAATTTCCTTTTGGTTACCATGCACCATAAAAAGAACAATTCGACTTTTGAAATTATGGTTGGGTTATCTTTCCTCCCCCAGTAAGAATAAGCCAACAATATGTAGATATATCATAAAGGGCACTTTGTATCAGATTAGCTTTGGCATTACTTGGATCAAAGACAATATCCACATATTGTTGAATTTGGCTCACTAGATCATTTCACAAATAGAAATAAAAAAGAAAACCAATTTTAATAATAATAATAATTATTACTAGATGTTGTTCTGCTAAATGCCAGATTATATATTAATTACTTTTTAATATTGGCTTGCGCTGACTATACTATGGGTTGATGGCTTGCTTCTGCATTATGAATTATGATGTACCTGCTGAAACAGAATTATGGTTTGCTTCTGCCAGTGTAATGAGTCTGTGCACGAGAAATAGTGTCTCTTAAATAATCTAGTTTAGTTTAATTGAGTCTAAAAAAAAATTTCAATTGTTGGATTATCAACTTCTCAAGCTCAATAATCAGTATATATAATTTTATCCACAATCATAAATATATATATGTATATACTTAAAAAAATTTAATATATATTTTCTTAATTATTTATTCTGTATACACAAATTTAATATATATATATATATATATAATATAAAAGTAATCATTTTATATCATTTAGTTAAAAAGAATTGAGATTTTTGGATTTTAAACAATAGATCGTACATTATATTATTTTTTCTTTTTTGAATATCTTATTTCAATCTTTCAAGTGGCATCTCACTTCAAAACTAATATCATCTTCACATCACATGAGCTTTGTTAATACTTAATAGATAATTAATGAATTAAGCTAATCACTGACCTGTGTACATATGCAACCGAACCACTGGATCATTTCTATTGTACAGCTCATGGGGACACCTGTCATTAGATCCATTCTTTACGGAGTTTTGTACCATTCTGTTATTTGATTCTTTTGTAATATGTATTGATATATCCCTCATTGTAAGTGTATATAAGCTGAAGCACTGTGTAATGCAAATACAACTTTCCTGCATTATTCCCTTTTACTCTGTTTTTTATCTTGGTTTCAGAGCCACTGACCTCCTAGCTTCTGCAATCATGAGCTTATTAAAGATTGAACCCTCAAACACTCAATCCCAAAATTATTCTGCCAGAGCAATGCGTCTGTGTACGAGATATGTGCATCTTAAATAATGTAGCTTCGTTTAATTAACTAAGTTCCAAAAAAAAAAATCAATTGTTGACTTATCAAGTTCTCAAGCAGTTCAATTATCAGTATATATAATTTTATCCACAATCATAAATAAATAATATATATATATATATATATATATATATATGTATATACTTAAAAAAGGTTTAATATATATTTTCTTAATTATTTAATATATACACAAATTTATTATATATATAATATAAAAGTAATTATTTTATATCATTTACTTAGAAAGAATTGAGATTTTTTTATTTTAAATAGATCTTACATCAATTTTTTTTTTTGAATATCTTATTTCAATCTTTTGAAGATGGGCATTTCACTTCAAAACTAATTAATATCATCTTCACATTAACGTTGTTAATAGATACTTTACATTGATGGGTGATAATATAAATATGATTTTTGGGAATTTAACCTTCGGTAAAACATTCTATGACAGAACATCATGTTAGTTGAAGTAATATAGTGAGAGTGCCAGTGTGAGTGCATATAAATTTATATGACAAAATGAAAGTAGAAAGTAACAGTGCTAAAGGAGTGAAGAGAAAATTGCTTTCACACTCCCAAAGAAAGGCATTTGTTTTTTTCAAAAGGAGAAGTAATTTTGTCAGCATTTTGTCTAAATTACATTGCTTATTGTTTCTTTCAAGACACATACTTCTTGAGAGTTTAAAAAGTTGGATTCCCTGAACGCAGCCAACGCCTGAATAGAATAATTGAATTCATTTCTCTATTTCCATCTTTACTTTCTTCATTTCTCCTATAATAAAGCCAAGCCAAGCCTTCGTTATTAGTGCAAATAGTGACTCTAATTGAGAGCAAGATTTGTTTCCAAAAGAACAGAGTTGTGAACAGAGAAAGCAAATAATAGGGTTCCACGTAATGAGTATGCAGAAGAAAATATCTAGAAACTCTACTTACAGAGCTCCTCAACTGCCAACTTTAGGCTCACTTACTAATTCGAGCCACTATTTGTGGGCATTTGGTCTGGTTAGTGAACATGTTTTCAGGAGGAAAAAGAAATATGAAACAAAGAAAGCAGAATCATCCCAATGCTGAACCACAAAGCATTAAGAATTAAGATACACGTGTGTTTTTCACACCCAAACCCAAAACTGGCACAAGTAGTTAAACCGGATTCAATTTTGGCAGTGCATGGTATATCACAAAATCACAATACATATGCTGACACCATTATTCAGTTTTAGCAGAAATATCCACGTAAAATATGAAATTTAGCAAACACACATAAAATGCGTCCTCCTGCATCAATATTTAGTAGCTCCTGAGTAACTCCTAAAGCTCCAGTGAAATCTGAAAACGAGATTATGGAAACATAAGTAATTAAGGAAAAGAAAAAGAAAGAAAGAAAGAAAGAAAGGAAAAGGCAAATAAACGTCAGCACTTACCACCAAGGTCTCATAAGGAATCAAAGCTCATGAAGATAGAAAGTTTTGTTGTTCTTAACATGTATCACAAAGGGTATTTTCTTAATCTTGTTGTAGTTTTTTCCTTCCTTCAGCATTATACCATTCAAAAGTTCATCATGCATTTCTTCAAGGTATAAATATTTGAGAGTTTCCAAATTCTGAATACCAACAGGCACCTCTACCAGCTGTGGGCATAGCAACAAGCTCATACGTTCAACGAAAGACAAAGCTCCCATATCTATTCTTAAGGTCCTCAAATTCTGCATGCTTCGTAATACCAGAGTTTGCAGTTTTCTAAACCATCCAGTTTTGAAATGCAGCTCATCACCTTCATATGACTTGAAAAGCACAAGTTCAATCAATTCTGGCAAGTTTTGAAGCACAGGGAGTGGATCTTCCTCAAGTCCTGACCAACTAATGAAAAGCTTCACTACATTTCTAAGTTTGGGAATCCAGTTTGGCAATTTCTCTATGCGACCTTCTATGTAGAGACGCTCCAGGCACCGAGGAGGATCATTTAGCCATTGCAGATCAAGAACTTCATGCTCTTCTGCTGCCGTAACACCTAGCGAACGAAGATGGTTCATATTCTCTATTGCACTGCACAATAGTTTCCCCTGGTGTCTTCTTAGCTTCACAACAGTCAACCACCTCATATGCCTCAGATTTTTCAAATCATTGATCATGTCATCCCCATCAGTTGCATCAATATTACATAGCTTTTGTAGAGCCCTTAACCGTCCAATCCCTTCCTTTAATTTCACTCCGTCAATATTTTCCAAACGGGCATAGTAATAGTCGGAACGGGCATAGTAATAGTCGGAACAATATGCTATAAGAAAACGCAGCTTCACAAGCTTGGTAATCTCCACTGGCAATTCAGAAACCAGACTATGCTTTAGGTTCAAAGTCTCTAAGTTCTGAAGGTTCCCAATGAACTTAGGAATGCTCTTGACTTTTGTGTTCCGCAAGTTCAAATATTTCAAATGCAACAAGTTTCCAATTGCTTCAGGAAAATGATCAAGTGGTGCATCTCCAAAGTCTAACCCTATCAAGAGCTTGAAACTGGACAACAATGATCCAACCACAGGCTTTGGTAGCTCATGTACGTTGAAAACAAAACAAGACCGCACTCGACCATAATTTGTAGCGCTTTGCAGACTTACATCAATATTATTATTGGTGTGGATTGATAAGCGACGAGTCAATGAATGAAACCTGAATTCTTCATTCTTTTTCACTTGGCTAAAGTTCAGCTCCTCACACTTTTTGAGTATAAAGTTGTGCATCAAATCATGGATCCGACATTTACTAATCCTGCCATAGTAATATAGTTCCGACGCTTTAACCAAGCTCCTACGAATTAGCTCATTTAAGTATTCCTCTGCTACTTCCATAAGTGATGTTTGATCTTCGTTCACATCTTGCTTTACAAAGCCCTCTGCTATCCACAAATTAATAAGTCTCACGCAGTTAATTGAGTAGCCCTGAGGAAAAAGGCCAAAGTACAAGAGGCATAACTTCAAGTGGTAAGGAAGATCATTGAAACTTTCTGATAAGACTTGGAAGAAACCTCTGAGATGAGGATCACTTGCTAACTTTGAGTGAAGGCTATCAAGCACCCTCTGCCATTCCGAGACAACCTTTTTCTTTGTTGATAGGAGACCAGCAATAGCCACAATTGCAAGCGGCACTCCATCACACTTCTTAACGAAGTCTTGAGATAGTCCTAGCAATGCTTCAGGGCAACGTTGAGGATCATCAAACTGAAAGGCCTTAAGATGGAACAACTTTAATGCATCTTTCAGAGGTAGGGGTTCTAGCACGTGGATGTGAATTGGGGCAAAACGTCTACAAAATTCTGCAACGCCTTTATCCCTTGTAGTGATCATTATCCTACTACTCTTGTTCTCGTCTGGCAATGCAAACTCGACTCCTTCCCAAAAGTTTATGTCCCACACATCATCAAACACAATCATATATTGCCTTCCATGTAAGTATTCTCTAAGTTTATTAGTCAAAGCATCCATGTCCAGAATTTCATTAATTTCTTTTGCACCACATCTATTGCCGTCATGTTCATAAAAGCTCTGCATCATAGTTTTCAATAGCTTTGTTTCCTTGAGTGAGTGAGAAACAGTGATCCAAGCATAACAATCAAAAGTTCTTTCATCCTTTTGCTTGTTGTAGACATTATTCACAATAGTAGTCTTGCCTTCAAATAAAAAAAATGGTGTTAGAAACATGCAAATTGAAGAAAGTTTGGATTTATATCAATATATATATATATATATATATATGCCAAAATGCATTTTACCGCCTTATACTTTATCCCATGTGCACTGTACTCCCCAAATGTTAAAATCCAACAATATTATTATATTTTTTTACCGTCAGATTCTGCGTCGGCAAACCAGAACGTCGGGTTCTGTGCGGGTTGAGCATCTCGGTTGCGAAGGAGCATAGTGAGTTGAGCAACTTGGCTGCATTTGGGGGTTCAATCAATGAGGAAGGAGGTTTCGGATTTGGGTAATGGACAGTATGGGTTCTCTCACTTACTCAGAGCGCGCGAATGGGGTTCGGATTGACTCAACAATATTATTATATTTTTTAATATAATAGCAGTGAGAGATGTCGATTCCTTGTAACTTAAAATTCAAGAGAAATACCAATTAAGATTACTGGGCTCATAAAATCAAAGTTTAATACCACATGTATCCGTGTGCACAGTAAAGAATAAATCAAGCAACAATAATTAATGATTACATTAATAAGTTAGTTTCTAAGAATATGAGTCAACATTGTAATTCTTAAAAGTATAATTTCATACAATTTAGTCCTTAAAAATTATATATTTATTAAACAATGTTATTAAATCAATTTCTTAGATAGATAATTAGACAGAAAGATAAACAATGGGGACTAACTTACACTAAAATAACGTATAGGAAAAAATTTATAAATCAAATGAAATTATAGGAACTAAAGTTATAATTTAACATATACTACAAATTTCCATGATCAGATTCAAAAAAGAAGAGAAAGATGGATAAATAGTGAATAAATAAAAATACATATTCATTTATATATGTTATTGTGGGTTTAGGATGGGTTGAGTATCACCCTCTCCATCACAAATTTCGGATCCGTAAAAATCTCCATTGAAATTTTCATACACTCAGCCAAAGAGGTAAATTGTCGTTTTGATTATATGGAAATGACTTATATAAACTTTTTTATATTTTTATTATTAAATTTTTCATTAAAAATAAAATATGTGTAAAAATTTTTTAAAAAAAAATCACTCATTTAATGTTAAGTTGAGAAAAAAATTATTATTACTTTTAAAAGATCATACATTTGTATTTTAATTGAAAAAACATATATTTCTTATACTTTAATTGAAAATTTTGATAAAAAACATATAAAAAATTGCATCTAAGTTTTTTCCTATATAATACCTCTTTCTTTGGATAGCTATATATTACATTATAGTGTCCGTAAATAGACAAATGGTAGTGCCATCAGATGGGTCAACTTAATTTGGTCTAATCTATGTCATTGTGAGTAAAAGAAAAAGATTGGGCAATATAATGACCCCAAAAGAAAAAGATTGGGCAATATAATATTATATCCTAAAAAGTTTAGTTCAATTCTACCCATTAAAGGTAAGGAGGAGTTGGCCAATCCATCGACCAGATTTAATATATATATATATATATATATATATATATATATAAGTCATTTTGAATGATAGAAATTAATTAGGTATTAGGATTTTAAAATTTTAAAAAATTAAACTAAACTTCTAAAATATTAGACTAAATCTTTAAAAAATTTAATAAAAAAAGTTCAATAGAACTGATCCATCCTAGTGTACCTAAACTTCAAGGATTTTGGTGAATAGGCTAAGGTGGCGTTTGTTTTTCCTTTTTTAAAATTATGATGTTTAAATCTTAGGACATATTTGATTATTAAATGTTATCTTTAAATTTAAATACTAAATAATTATATGTTTTTTTAACATGTATATACATTCAGTATATGTCAATAAAATATTTTTTTTTCAACATTTAATAAGCATTAAATGCATCTGAAATTGTTTTAGACTTTTAGAACATTTGATCAAATCGGATAAATTCAAAGCAATTACATTTTTTTGAAAAAAAACACACATACACGCACTTAATAAACTAAAATCTCATTGAATTAGATTCAACAATTTATTAAGTGCAATCAAATGATGTTTAAAAATTCTTCTTTAGGATAGACTGTTAGAACCATTAACTTACTTGCCTCGTTTGTAGGGCTGGCCTCATAACCGCATTGACACCCTAAACGACAATATCATATCATGGGTGTGAAAAAAAGATAAAAAAAGAAAAGAAAAGGTTAAATTATACATTTGATCTTTTTAATCTCACCAATTTTGCAATTTAATTCTTATAATGCAATCAAATGAGGTCTCAAAGCTTTTCTCTAAAATAGCCCACCTCATTTGCAGGGCTAACCACATTAAGTCATTGACACCCTAAAAGACAGCATCATATCATGTGTGTGGAAAAAAGAAAAAAGAAATCTTAAAATATATATTTGTTCTTTATAGTTTTAGCAAATTTATAATTTACTCCCTATAGTTAATTTTGTATAACTTGATCCCTATACTTCATAAAATTTGTATAAAGGTCATTGCCGTTAATTGTTATTGATGTGCCATTAAATATGTGCTTATGTGGCATAATGCATCACTCAATGAGTTCTAGTCAACATTCCAACTTGACAAAATAATATTATATAAGCGCATTTTCCATTAGTGAACTTCACTTGAGTTTTCATTATGGGTCATATAATGTCACGTTAGCTTAAGCAATTTCTTTATACTTTAAGCAACTTTTCATTCTAATGGTAAATCTCTTAAGAACTAAGAGTATCTCCAGTGGTGAACCTTATTTGAATTTTTATTGTGAGTGTCACAATATCACATAAGTATAAGCAATTCTCCACTCTAATGATAAACTTCTTAAGAACTCACAATGAGTCCCACAATCAATTTTTTACTACTTTAGCATTTATTGCTATTCACTAACATTGATTGTGAGTTGATTATTTTTTATTACTTTTTGTATAAGAACCATTGTTACACGTAACAACTAGCATGACGAACTCAAGTGACGAACTAAAATAAGAATTAGTTTTTAAATCTAAAAATTCTTTAAAAATCACAATTGAAGATACTCTCACAAATGGGTTCCACAATCAACTCTTCACTATTTTAACATTTATTATTTTTCACTAACATTTATTAAGAGTTAATTATTTTATTATTATTATTTATATAAGAACTCATTTTTATATAATATAAGAATCATTTTTACGTGTAACAAAAAATATGATAATTTTTAATGATAAATTAAAATAAAAATTAATTATTAAATTCAAAAACTTTTTAAAAATCACCTCGAGACGCGTAGGAGAGCTAAATAATGAAATAACTACTTTTCCACTGCTTTCCCCCATCGTTTTCCAACGCTCCCCATTCACCCATATGTTTTCCAAAGCTAAGTAATGAAATAACTACTTGTTCTGAATAACATATGTTTCTATTATTACTAATATTTTAGTTTAATTTTGCGAAGTAACATTCTTACCTAATCCCCCTTCGCCAACCACCGAAATCACCGTGCGCCTGGTTTCTCGGTTTGACAGCCAACCCATGAGCTTCTGCTTGGTTTTATGTACACCCACTAGCTGATCATCGTCCACGAATCGAGCACCCACCAGAACCTTCTGTCTCGCAGACATCTCGGCGTAACAGCTAACGTCCTTCGCTTCCGGTGCTGATGGACTGAACCCGAAAGTGTCTTTCCCTTCATGTAGTCTCTTCAGCGATTCTCTGATGTCCACGATCTCCGACGCAATAGCGTGACGTGGCACTAGGGTTCTGAGAAGCTGACCAATTCTGGTAACAGCACCGACAAGTCCATGCTTCGGACCACGCCTTGCCACTTTGAACAAGTACTCATCCACCACGTCTTCGTCGCGATACGCGACTTCTCGCACTTGCCTCACCCACTCTTTCACGAGGCTGCTCATGTCGGCCCTCTCGGCCTTGGCGTCTGCGTCCTTTATGTAAGCCGTTATCAGTCCCAATTGCTCCTTGATGGAAGCAATCTCCGTGTGCACGCCTCCAAGCAGTTTCACTTCGTCGCTCAGAAGTGGGATTAGTTTGTCAATCACCACCTTTACTGCAGTCTCCGCCATTGTTCAGTTTTGCAGCAACGCCTGGCCAGCTAGTCGCTACTATAGATCATCTCAATTGGAAGGTTCAATTTTTCTGAATCTTGATGATTCAACAATGAACAAGACCGGAAGGAAAGGTTTAATTTCTATGCTAAAAAGGTGGAGTTTTGCACCAAGTCAAACCAAAGGAAGAAGTAAGTATAATTTTATGATATCACTTAGGTTTAGTCTTATTTTAGTCATTTAATTTAATTATATTTTAATTTATTTTTTAAAATTACTTTATGTTTTATTTTTGTCTCATAATTTTATTTCTTTTAAACTTACCTTAAATTTTACATTGACCCCTTAATTTTATTTTAGTCCATTACTTTGATTTTATTCCATTTTGGTTTTGCGGCAGGAGCTCACAGTCGCGCGTTTGTTCCATCATAAGTGCGTTTAAGCAAATTTTGTGATGTTTGGTTCAACGTTCAAGCAAAGGGGAGAAGAATCGATTTTGTTGCAAACCTAAATTTCATTGAAGCCGGCAGGAGTAGCTTCTGCGGAATGAACGTGTTTTACTAGCCTCCTAAGCGCCATATATTACAGTATGTTTGGATGGGCGTCCAGTTGCAGTAAACGCACGATTGGTGGAGCAGACTAGCGTTTGTACAAAAATGGCTTTGTTTAGTTCTGCGTTGGACATCTCAACCACAATTGATGCTAGTTCTAGACTCACGTTTGAATGGAAGCGTTCCTGAGTAGCTTGTCTGCATAATCGATTATAATTAGTGAGGTTTTAAGACTCTACAAACTCTTCTACCCCTGTTGATGTGTGTGTTTGTGATAAACAGAGTAAAAATCCAAAATTTTCTTTTCCATGTACAAGACGGGAGAGAGACTTCTACAGGAAAAACAGAGTAAAAATCTAAAATTTTCTTACCTCTCGCCATCAACCAGCTTATAATTTGCACTCTATATTTTCTTTTCCCTGTTTCGCCTCTCTTTCTTCGTTTTCAAGCTCCAATTTCAACCGCATCGTCCACCAATTTCTAATTGGGCCTCTGTCGGAAAAGGATTCCTACAGCACACCCGAAAACCAAAAATTCCACTGTTGAAATTCTCTCTCTTCTGTTGCACTTAGTTTCATCGATAGGGTTCCCTTGATTTGTGCTAGCCATACAGAGTATTTTGGGTTTTCTCTTTCTCGAGTCCAGTCCCAGGGATCAAGGACAAGGTTTTGGGAACAAAATGGAGAATAGGAGCTTTTTCTTTCTAATCTATCAACTTCTCGCCAAGTTATGCAAATGGTAGTGGATTACACGTGTTATGTGCCTAATTTGCCACCAAGGTAAGTTGGTATTAGTGGAGTACACGTGTCCATCACTTGAGCTATCACCAAGGTTAAAATGGGCTAAAATTTTTGAGACCTCTTCTTTGAACTTCTATTTTCACTTATGTCCTTAATCTCTTGAATATAATATTCATGAATATAACTTTTCTAAATGGTTTAAGTGTATATATTTTTACAACAATGTTTATATATTTTTAATGGTAGACGCCTGGAGGCTGAGTTAATTGAATTGATCATAAAAATATTTTTTTAATATTAATCAGTTCAATGAATTTTTACCAAAATGTAATTGATTTATTTATTGACCCAATTTTTTTAAATTATTTATTCATAAATGTATATTTTTAATTAAATATTAATTCTAATAATTAAAAATTAAATAAAAATAAATGAAATACAACAATATAATATACATACCCTTTCTGGTAATTATACATTTAAAAGTGCTTCTGCTAATCAATATCCAAACGAAATTTATTTTTCAAAATCAATTTTTTAATAACAGTTTCCAAACATAAATCACGTTCATACAAAATCAATTATGAACAAAATCAATTCTGAAAATCAATTCTGCTCAAACTTAAGTTTGTCCAACGAGTTTCCAAACATACACTTACTCTGCTACACTCCCCTTCTGAAATTCCATTTTTAGAAGTGCTTTGCCTCACCTCGGTCACACAGAGGAGAATGACGAAGCAGGAAGAGGGAATACAAAGGCAAAAAGGAATATTGCATAGCAACTGCTCTTCTCTCTCGGTCTTTCTCTCTCTCTCTCATATGCTCTTCTCTCTCGATTTCTCTCTCGTTGGAGTAGAAAACTGAGGTGAGGCTGTACTTGAAAACAGAGAGCCAGAGATGCTGATGAAAGATGATGAAGACGTCATCTTTGATATTCCATCTTATAACATTAATATAATTTTAATTAATTTTTTTGGTTTAATTAATGCTTTAAAACATTAATAAATGAAACATATTAATGAATTTTTAAAACATTAATATAATTTATTATTAAAAACTTATTTATTTTATTATTAAAACATTAATATAATTTATTATTAAAATATTAATATAATTAATTTTATTTAATATTGATTAAAATTAAATAAAAGTAAATGAAATAAGACAATATAAAATTCATATCTTTTCTAGTAATTAAACATTTAAAAGTGTTTATGTGATATCCAAATGAAATTTATTTTCTAAAATTATATTTCTGATAACAGTTTATAAACTTTAATTACGTTTATACAAAATCAATTATGTTCAAAATTAATTTTGAAAATTAATTTTATTCAGATTTAAATTTACCCAACGAGTTTCCAAATACTTACTTAGTGGTTTAACTATTTTTCAGATTTGCCTTTAATATCTGACATTTATTTTGTTTCAATTTAATTTTTTAACTTGCAAAAATACTCAAATATACATTCTTCTATTCAACACTACAAAAATGCTTGACAAAAAAGTTTTATGAGATTATCCAAGTTAAGCAATAACCACATAAAATATTACTATTAAGCATCGCTGGTGTCAAAGAGAATAAAGGGACTAAATAGAAATTTAAGATGAAGTTAAAGAATTAAATTGAGAAAAAAGTAAAATTAATAGACCAAAATTAATAAAACGAGATCATAAGGTAAAGTTGCAGCACTAAATTGAACCTTAAGATAAAATTACAAGACTAAATTGGAAAAAAAATAAAATTAAGGGATCAAAATAAAATTTTAAGACAGAGTAAAATGACTAAAATTATATTTCAGTTGGCAACATTTAATTTAATTAGGCAATTTGATTATAATTAATTAATCCTGTCAAGTTGGCAACATTTAATTTAATTAGTCAATTTGATTATAATTAATTAATTACACATCTCCTGTTCACCGTTCAGTGCTCACACTAATTAACAATTCACTATTTTCAAATTTCATTGTTGTAATTGTAGCACGCCATGGCACCATTTAATAGAAAAGGCAATTTGACCACAATTAAATAATCCCCTACAAACCTACCCAGAAAGCATCTCTCTCTCTCTCTCTCTCTCTCTCTCTCTCTCTCTCTCTATATATATATATATATATATACAAACACTTAAATAAAATATAAGAGGATAATTAGTAGTAAGAAAATTAAAGAAATTTATTTTTTGCATTTCTTGCATTTATGACTAATTCCTCGTTTTATGGATTTTAGGCTAAAATATTATTTGATTCTAGAACTTTACTTTAGATTTTTTTCTCCTTCTAACTTATTCTCTTAGTTTATGTTTTTTATCTTTTGATTTCATTTGGCTCTAATAATAAATGCTAAGTGAACTTAATTAGTAGACCAATTATTATGTGGAAGTGACAACATCTTAGAGCATGTTTGGCTTCACGTTCAGCTGCATCAAACGTGCGTTGGTGATGGTAAATAAGCGTTTGCACAGAAATGGTATATGTTTGGTTCGGCTTTCAGGGAGAGAGCCATAATTGATTCTGATTGTATAATCACGTTTGAAGGATTCTGAATGTATAATCACATTTGAAGGAAAGTAGCAGGGAGTAGCTTATGCCAATAATTGATTGTGTCTCAAGTCACTTTTCCTCTAAATGCCCTATGTTGGCATTTATCATGTGTTAGCATTTACTGTGGTTTATACCCGAACGGATGGAAGCAACCAACAACCTGAACTTTATATATTTTGCTGTCCATTTACTCACACAAAGCGACTGGAACCCAGCTCGGAAACCAAGCAACCCGGCGACTGGAGAGATTTTTCCTTTGAGCTCTGAGTTTCCAAAGTCTGTGACAGCTGCAGTGGGGCGTTCGTGCTGTGCCTTCCTCAGGTATTCTGTGTGTTGTGTGTTTGTACTGTGCCTTCTTCCAAGCTTTCGAGTCTCCTCCTCTGGTATGTACTCTCCTTGGGTATACTCTGTTATGCTCTGTTTTTATTTTGCTCCATGCGTTTCACGCTGCCGTCGCTGGAGAGATGCGCCTGGCCCTGGGAATGGCAAGGCTCATCTTTTCCGGCGTCGAGTCTGTCATGCGTGTTCTCCAGCATCGGTTTTGGTATGCATTCTGCCTTTGCCATGTTCTGGGTTTGCCGAGAGTGAGTGATTACTTACTGCAGCTCCATGCAGAATGTTGAAGCCATGGAGTAATGTATGCTCAGGTCTATCATGCCTTTTTTTAATTAATATATAATTAGTTAATAATTAATTAATTAATACGTAATTAGTTAATATATAATTAATTAATTTTGAATAATATATATTTAGTTAATAATTTTAGTTACTCTATAATTAGTCAATAATTAATTAGTTAACATATAATTAGTTAATATATAATTAAATAATATATAATTATTTAATGACCAATTAATTAATATATAATTAGTTAATATATAATTAATTAATATGTAATTAGTTAGTGACCACTTAGTTAATATAATTAACAATTTTGAATAATATATATTTAGTTAATAATTTTAGTTACTCTATAATTAGTCAATAATTAACGCCTATGACGCTCGTGTTTTCCAACATACTCTGACGATGCCTGAGATGAATTTTCCACACCCACCTCCAAGTATATCATTTATCATAACCGTAAATTGATTACACTTTTAGATTAGGCATTGTTTGATAATTATTTTATTATTTTTGTAGGTAAATATTATTTGGTGGATGCTGGCTATCCAACACCAGTTGGATATATCGGTCTGTAAAGTGTGAACGTTATCACATATCTAATTTTAAACGTTCATTTAGATTCCAAAACAAAAATGAGGTATTTAATTATTACCATTCAAGTTTGAGGATCACTATTGAAAGAACTTTTAGAGTATGGAAGAATAGATTTGCACTTTTGAAAAATATGCCTAAGTTTAAATTTAGAACACAAGTTCAGTTGGTTAGTGCAACAATGACTATTCACAATTTTATTAGAAGAAACACTGATATAGATATTGAATTCAATCGTTCAGAAGAAGAAAATGTGCTAGGAGAAGAGAATGGTAACAATGATGATTTAGATTTCTTGCGATCCCTAAACCTAGCATCTTCGTTAGAAATGGATCATATTCGAGACACTATTCATGATCAACTTATTGAACATATACATAATAAATGACAATTATCTGTACTTTATTTAGATCATGTACTTCTATTTAAATTTTAATTTAGTTGCTTACCTGAATTATTTTTTATGTGAGTTTGATGATCTTATTTTGTTTAATTCCAAGAGTGATCTTTAAATAATTATTAAAAATAGTTAAAACTAATTTGGATATAAATAAATTCATTTTATTACAACATTCATAAATTTTAATATTTTAGTGCTAATAGTCAAATGAAATAAAATATTATAAAATTCATAATATTTCTGGTAATTACACATTTAAAAGTGATTCGGCTAACTAATATCCAAACAAAATGCATTTTCCAAAATCACTTTTCTTATAACAGTTTTCAAACATAAATCACATTCATATAAAATTGATTCTGCTCAATTAATTTTACTCAAGTTTAAGTTTATCCAACGAGTTTCTAAATACACACTTAAGTTTATTGTAATAGTTTATCTTTTAGGAACCCTTATTCACGCGGAAGCATAAAGAATGAGAGGTAGATAGATATATAGAAACAACTCTTGTAGTCTTACCTGCTTGTTTATTCGGGAAGACCTCTCTTCCGTCGTGTTATTGTAATATCGAGGTACTTCATAATGTTTAGTTGAATTTTAAAGTAAATTACAAGCCCTTTATTATTAGTTTTTAAAATTATATATACTCGCCTCTCTTTTATTTTTATAATATATGATATCTTCCTTGTAACTATAGTATATATTTTCATTTTTTTAGTCAAATTTTATAGTTTTTGTCTCGAGAGGGCCTGTTATAATATGTTTTTTTTACACATTTGGTGATCTATTGCAGGTATGTACCTTTTGGCCAAAGGATTTTTTATTAATCAAAGAATATCAATTTTTACATATTTGTGATTTTTTTAATTATTAATTTATAATAAGATGTCACAAGCCTTTCAATTCCTATATTTAAAAAAAGGAACTTGATTAATGTATATGTAATTATATTGACCAAAAATATTGACCAAAGTTTAGTTGAATTGTTGAATTTGGCTCACTAGATCATCTCGCAAATAGAAACAATAAAGAAAATCTATTTTAATAATAATAATAGTAATTATTATTATATGTGGTTGTACCAAGTTGTTAACCGTTAAGAGGAGTCAAATCTATTTATTTGCTCGTCTGTTGAAAAAATATTATATTCGTACCTTATGTTCCTCTTCTGTCACGCTATTTGCAGATTTAATTAGAGAGCTTCGGGAGCGACTCATGAGTTAATAAATACTTTTTATTATTGGCTTGCGCTGACTATACTATGGTTTGATGGCTAGCTTCTGCATTATGATGTACCTGGAGAAACAGAATTATGGTTTACTTCTGCCAGTGCAATGAGTCTGTGTACGAGATGTGTCTCTCTTAAATAACGTAGCTTAGTTTATTTAACTGAGTTCAAAAACAAAATAATAAATCAATTGATGACTTATCAAGTTCTCAAGCAGTTCAATTATCAGTATAGATAATTTTATCCACAATCATAAATATATGTGTATACTTTAAAAAGATTTAAAATATATTTCTTAATTATTTAATATATACACAAATTTATTATACATATAATGTAAAAGTAATCATTTTATATCATTTAGTAAGAAAGAATTAAGATTTTTGGATTTTAAACAATAGATCTTATATCATTTTTTATTTTGAATATCTAATTTCAATCTTTTGAAGATTGGCATTTCACTTCAAAACTAATATCATCTTCACATTAACTTTGTTAATAGATACTTTATATACATTGGTGGGTGATAATATAAATATGATTTTTGGGAATTTAACCTTCACTAAAGCATTCTATGACAGAACATCATGTTAGTTCAAGTGGCTGTTAAGGATATATTTATAATGTAGTGGGAGTGCCAGTGTGAGTGCATGTAAATATATATGACAAAAAATGAAAGTAGAAAGTAACGATGCTAAAGGCGTGAAGAGAAAATTGCTTTCACACTCCCAAAGAAAGGCATTTTTTTTTTCAAAAGGAGAAGTAATTTTGTCAGCATTTTGTCTAAATTATATTGCTTATTGTTTCTTTCAAGACAAATACTTCTTGAGAGCTTAACATGTTGGATTCACTGAACACAGCCGACGCCTTGTTGGAAGATAAAAAGAGTCCCACGTTGAACAAGTAAGAACAGAAAAAAAAAACTTTAAAAGTGTGAAGTAGTGAACTCCAAATAGCCTTAGACTTTTTGGATATATTGCTTACTTTGCACTATTAAAAGAAAAAATTATAAAAATGGCCCACTAAAAATTCTATCATAGTATCAGAGCTCATATGGCCTAATATTCTTAATCCAAAAGACCTGCGGCCCAATACAACACCTTTGAAAAAAAATTGTTCAAGATCAAGGCCTCTAAAACTCAAGTCCAAGGACCAAAAAAAATAAAGTGGACCTCTGAAACTGAAATACAAGCCCAAACTAAGTTTTTTTTAAAAAAATACCGAAGATGGCAAATCATGTCTCAACCAGATCAGTCCGGTTGGACTTGAGGAGGGGTCTTAGAAGATAAAAAGAGTCCTAAATTAGACAAGTAAGAAGAGAAAAAAAAGAGTGTGAAGTAGTGAAATCCAAATAACCTTAGGCCTTTTGGATATTTCACTTACTTTACACTATTAAAATAAAAAATTATAAAAATGGCTCACTCAAGATTCTATCACTCCTGAATAGAATAGTTGAATTCATCTCTCTATTTTCATCTTTGCTTTCTTCATTTCTCTTATAATAAAGTAAAGCCAAGCCTTCGGCATCAGTGCAAATAGTGACTCTAATTAAGCTAATCAGAGTTGTGGACAGAGAAAGCAAATAATAGGGTTACACGTAACGACTATGCAGAAGAAAATATCTAGAAATTCTACTTACAGAGCTCCTCAACTGTCGACTTTAGTCTCACTTACTAATTTGAGCCACTATTTGTGGGCATTTAGTCTGGTTAGTGGACATGTTTTCAGGAGGAAAAAGAAATATGAACCAAGAAAGCAGAATCATACCAATACTGGACCACAAAGCATTAAGAATTAAGATACACACATATGTTTGTCACACCCAAACCCAAAACTGGCACAAGCATTTAAACCAGATTCAATTTTGGCAGTGCATGGTACATCACAAATTCACAATACACTTGCTGCCACCATTATTCAGTTTTAGCAGAAATGACAGTAAAATATGATGTTTAGCAAACACACATAAAATGCATCCTCCTGCATCAATATATATTAGCTCCTGAGTGACTCCTAAAGCTCCAGTGAAATCTGAAAACGAGATTATGGAAACATAAGCAATTCAGGAAAAGAAAAGAAAGAAAGAGAAAGGCAAATAAACATCAGCACTTACCACCACGGTCCCACAAGGAATCAAAGCTCATGAAGATAGAAAGTTTTTTTGTTCTTAACATGTGTCACAAAGGGTATCTTCTTAATCTTCTTGTAGTTTTTTCCTTCCTTCAGCTTTATACCATTCAACAGTTCATCAGGCATTTCTTCAAGGCGTAAATATTTGAGAGTTTCCAAATTCTGAATACCAACAGGCACCTCTGCCAGTTTTGGGCAATGCAACAAGACCATACGTTCAAGGAAAGGCAAAGCTCCCATATCTATCCATAAGGTCCTCAAATTCTGCATGCTATGTAATACCAGAGTTTGCAGTTTTCTAAACCATCCAGTTTTGAAATGCAGCTCATCACCTTCATATGACTTGAAAAGCACAAGTTCCATCAATTCTGGCAAGTTTTGAAGCACAGGGAGTGGATCTTCCTCAAGTCCTGACCAACTAATGAACAGCTTCACTACATTTCTAAGTTTGGGAATCCAGTTTGGCAATTTCTCTATGCGGCCTTCTATGTAAAGACGCTCCAGGCACCGAGGAGGATCATTTAGCCATTGTAGATCAAGAACTTCATGCTCTTCTGCTGCTGTAATACCTAGCGAACGAAGGTGGTTCATATTTTCTATTGCACTGCACAATAGTTTTCCCTGGTGTCTTCTTAGCTTCACAACAGTCAACTTCCTCATATGCCTCAGACTCTTCAAATCATTGATTATGTCATCCCCATCAGTTGCATCAATACTAGATAGCGTCTGTAGAGCCCTCAATCGTCCAATCCCTTCCTTTAATTTCACTCCATCAATATTTTCCAGACGGGCATAATAATGGCCGGAACAATATGCTATAAGAAAACGCAGCTTCACAAGCTTGGTAATCTCCACTGGCAATTCTGAAACCAGACTATGCTTTAGGTTCAAAGTCTCTAAGTTCTGAAGGTTCCCAATGAACTTAGGAATGGTCTTGACCTTTGTGTTCCTCAAGTTTAAATATTTCAAATGCAACAAGTTTCCAATTGCTTCGGGAAAATGATCAAGTGGTGCATCTTCAAAATCTAACCCTACCAAGAGCTTGAAACTGGACAACAATGATCCAACCACAGGCTTTGGTGGCTTATTTACGTTGAAAACAAAACAGGACCGCACTCGACCATAATTTATACCGCCTTGCAGACTTGCATTATTATTATTATTGGCATGGATTGATAAGCGTCGAGTCAGTGAATGAAACCTGAATTCTTCATTCTTTTTCACTTGGCTAAAGGTCAGCTCCTCACACTTTTTGAGTATAAAGTTGTGCATCAAATCATGGATCCGACATTTTCTAATCCTGCCATGGAAATACAGTACCGACACTTTAACCAAGCTCCTACGAATTAGCTCATTTAAGTATTCCTCTGCTACTTCCATAAGTGATGTTTGATCTTCGTTCACATCTTGCTTTACAAAGCCCTCAGCGATCCACAAATAGATAAGTCTTGTCCAGTTAATTGAGTAGCCCTCTGGAAAAAGACCAAAGTACAAGAGGCATAACTTCAAGTGGTAAGGAAGATCATTGAAACTTTCTGATAAGACTTGGAAGAAACCTCTGAGATGAGGATCACTTGCCAACTTTGAGTGAAGGCTATCAAGCACCCTTTGCCATTCAGAGACAACCTTTTTCTTTGTTGATAGGAGACCAGCAATGGCCACAATTGCAAGCGGCACTCCATCACACTTCTTAACGAAGTCTTGAGATAGTCCTAGCAATGCTTCAGGGCAACGTTGAAGATCATCAAACTGAAAGGCCTTAAGATGGAACAACTTTAATGCATCTTTCAGATGTAGGGGTTCTAGCTCGTGGATGTGAATTGGGGCAAAACGTCTACAAAATTCTGCAACGCCTTTATCCCTTGTAGTGATCATTATCCTACTACTCTTGTTCTCGTCTGGCAATGCAAACTCAACTCCTTCCCAAAAGTTTATGTCCCACACATCATCAAACACAATCATATATTTCCTTCCATGTAAGTATTCTCTAAGTTTATTAGTCAAAGCATCCATGTCCAGAATTTCATTAATTTCTTTTCCACCAGATCTGTTGCCGTCATGTTCATAAAAGCTCTGCATCATAGTTTTCAATAGCATTGTTTCTTTGAGTGAGTGAGAAACAGTGATCCAAGCATAAGAATCAAAAGTTCTTTCATCCTTTTGCTTGTTGTAGATATTATTCACAATAGTAGTTTTGCCTTCAAGTGAAAAAAATGGTGTTAGAAACGTGCAAATTGAAGAAAGTTTGGATTTATATCAATATATATATGCCAAAATGCATTTTACCGCCCCATACTTTATGCTATGTGCACTTTACTCCCCAAATGTTAAAACCCAACAGATATACCCGGACCAAATCGTCAGGTTCTGCGTCGGCAAACCAGAACGTCGGGTTCTGTGCGGGTTGAGCATCTCGTTTGCGAAGGAGCATAGTGAGTTGAGCAACTTGGCTGCATTTGGGGGTTCAATCAATGAGGAAGGAGGTTTCGGATTTGGGTAATGGACAGTATGGGTTCTCTCACTTACTCAGAGCGCGCGAATGGGGTTCGGATTGACTCAACAATATTATTATATTTTTTAATATAATAGCAGTGAGAGATGTCGATTCCTTGTAACTTAAAATTCAAGAGAAATACCAATTAAGATTACTGGGCTCATAAAATCAAGGTTTAATACAACATGTATCTGTGTGCACAGAAAAGAATAAATCAAGCAACAATAATTAATGATTACATTAATAAGTTAGTTTCTAAGAATATGAGTCAACATTGTAATTCTTAAAAGTATAATTTCATACAATTTAGTCCTAAAAAATTATATATTTATTAAACAATGTTATTAAATCAATTTCTTAGATAGATAATTAGATAGAAAGATAAACAATGGGGACTAACTTACACTAAAATAAAGTATAGGAAAAAATTTATAAATTAAATGAAATTACAGGAACTAAAGTTATAATTTAACATATACTACAAATTTCCATTATCAGATTCAAAAAAGGAGAGAAAGATGGATAAATAGTGAATAAATAAAAATACATATTCATTTATGTATATTATTTTGGGTTTAGGATGGGTTGAGTATCACCCTCTCCATCACAAATTTCGGATCCGTAAAAATCTCGATTGAAATTTTCATACACTCAGCCAAAGAGGTAAATTGTCGTTTTGATTATATGGAAATGACTTATATAAACTTTTTTTATCTTTTTATTATTAAATTTTCACTAAAAAGAAAATATGTGTAAAATTTTTTTTTAAAAATCACTCATTTAATGTTAAGTTGAGAAAAGAATTATTATTATTTTTAAAAAATCATACATTTGTATTTTAATTAAAAATATATTTTTTTTATACTTTAATTGAAAACTTTGATAAAAAAAATTTAAAAAATTGCATCTAAGTTTTTTCCTTTATAATACCTCTTTCTTTGGATAGCTGTATATTACCTTATAGTGTCTGTAAATAGACAAATGGTAGTGCCATCAGATGGGTCAACTTAATTTGGCCCAGTCTATGTCATTCTGAGTAAATAATAAAGATAAGTAGGTTGGATTAGGCAATATAATGGTCCCAAGAGAAAAAGATTGGGCAATATAATATTATATCTTAAAAAGTTTAGTTCAATTCTACCCATTAAAGGTCAGGAGGAATTGACCAATCCATCGACCAGTAAGTCATTTTAAATGATAGAAATTAATTAGGTACTAGGATTTTAAAATTTTAAAAATTAATCTAAACTTCTAAAATATTAGACTAAATCTTTAAAAAATTTAATAAGAAAAGTTCAATAGAACTCATCCAGCCTAGTTTACCTAAACTTCAAGAATTTTGGTGAACAGACTAAGGTGGCGTTTGTTTTTCCTTTTTTAAAATTATGATGTTTAAATCTTAAGACATATTTGATTATTAAATATTATCCTTAAATTTAAATACTAAATAATTATATGTTTTTCTAGCATATATATACATTAAGTATGTTTCAATAAAATATTTTTTTTCAACATTTAATAAGCATTAAATGCATCTGAAATTGTTTTAGACTTTTTAGAACATTTGATCAAATCAGATAAATTCAAAGCAATTACATTTAAAAAAAATACACACACACACACACTTAATAAACTAAAATCTCAATGAATTAGATTCTAACAATTTATTAAGTGCAATCAAATGATGTTTAAAAGTTCTTCTTCAGGATAGACTATTAGAATTATTAGCTTGACTTGCCTCATTGACCACATTGACACCCTAAACGACAATATCATATCATGGGTGTGGAAAAAAGAAAAAAAAAAGAAAAGGTTAAATTATATATTTGATCTTTGTAATTTCACTAAATTTGTAATTAAATTCTTACAATGCAATCAAATGAGGCCTCAAAGCTTCTCTTTAAAATAGCCCACCTCATTTGCAGGCAAACCACATTAAGTCATTGACACCTTAAAAGATAGTATCATATCATGTGTGTGGAAAAAAGAAAAAAGAAAAATTAAAATATATATTTGGTCTTTATAATTTTAGCAAATTTGTAATTTACTCCCCATAGTTAATTTTGTATACTTGATCCCTATACTTCATAAAATTTGTATAAAGGTCATTGGCGTTAGTTGTTATTGATGTGCCATTAAATATGTGATGACGTGGCATAATGCATCACTCAATAAATTCTAGTCAACATTCCAACTTGACAAAATAATACCATATAAGCACATTTTCAGGAGTGAACTTCACTTGAGTTTTTATTATTGGTCTCATAATGTAACGTTAGCTTAAGTAATTTCTTTCTACTTTAAGTAACTTTTCATTCTAATAGTGAACCTTTTAAGAACTAAGAGTAGCTTCAGTGGTGAACCTTATTTGAATTTTTATTGTGGGTGTCACAATATCACATCAGTATAAACAACTCCTCACTACTTTAAATAACTATCTACTCTAATGATGAACCTCTTAAGAACTCAAAATTGGTCCTACAATCAACTTTTTATTACTTTAGTATTTATTGCTCTTTATTACTATTTATTGTGAGTTGATTATTTTTTTTATTACTTTTTGTATAAGAACCATTCTTACACATGACAGCTAGCGTGGCAAACTCTAGTGGCGAACTAAAATAAAAATTAGTTCTTAAATCTAAGAATTCTTTAAAGACCGCTACTAGAGATACTCTCATAAATGGATTTCACAATCAACTCTTCACTATTTCAACATTTATTATTTTTTACTAACATTTATTAAGAGTTAATTATTTTATTATTATTTTTATATAAGAACTATTTTTTATATAATATAAGAATCGTTTTTAAAGTAAACATGACGATTTTTAATAATAAATTAAAATAAAAATTAGTTATTAAATTTAAAAACTTATTAAAAATCACTGAGAACTAAATAATGAAATAACTACTTTTCCACTGCTTTCCCCCATCCTTTTCAAACGCTCCCCATTCATCCATATGTTTTCCGAAGCTAAATAATGAAAAACTACTTGTTCTGAATAACATATGTTCTATTATTACTACTATTTTAGTTTAATTTTGCGTAAGTAACATTCATACCTAGTCCCCCTTCGCCAACCACCGATATCACCGTGCGCCTGGTTTCTCGGTTTGACAGCCAACCCATGAGCTTCTGCTTGGTTTTGTCTACACCCACCACCTGATCATCGTCCACGAATCGGGCACCCACCAGAACCTTCTGTCTCGCAGACATCTCGGCGTAACAGCTAACGTCATTCGCTTCCGGTGATGATGGACTGAACCCGAAAGTGTCTTTCCCTTCATGTAGTCTCTTCAGCGATTCTCTGATGTCCACGATCTCCGACGCAATTGCGTGACGTGGCAATAGGGTTCTGAGAAGCTGACCAATTCTGGTAACAGCACCGACAAGCCCATGCTTCGGACCACGCCTTGCCACTTTGAACAAGTACTCATCCACCACGTCTTCGATGCGATACGCGACTTCTCGCACTTGCCTCACCCACTCTTTCACGAGGCTTCTCATGTCGGCCCTCTCGGCCTTGGCGTCTGCGTCCTTTATGTAAGCCTTTATCAGTCCCAATTGCTCCTTGATGGAAGCAATCTCCGCGTGCACGCCTCCAAGCAGTTTGACTTCGTCGCTCAGAAGTGGGATTAGCTTGTCAATTACCACCTTTACTGCAGTCTCCGCCATTGTTCAGTTTTGCAGCAACGCCTGGCCGGCTAGTCGCTACTATAGATCATCTCAATTGGAAGGTTCCATTTTTCTGAATCTTGATGATTCAACAATGAACACAACCGGAAGGAAAGGTTTAATTTGTAAGCTAAAAAGGTGGAGTTTTGCAGCCAAGTAAAACCAAAGGAAGAAGTAAGCATAATTTTATGATATCACTTAGGTTTTGTCTTATTTTAGTCATTTAATTTAATTATATTTTAATTTGATTTTTTAAAATTAGTTTATGTTTTATTTTTGTCTCATAAATTTTATTTCTTTTAAACTTACCTTAAATTTTACATTGACCCCTTAACTTTATTTTGAGTTTTATTTTAGTCCATTAATTTTATTTTATTCCATTTTGGGGGATGTTTGGTTTTGCGGCAGGAGCTCACAGTCGCGCGTTGGTTCCATCATAAGCGCGTTTAAGCAAATTTTGTGATGTTTGGTTCAGCGTTCAAGCAAAGGGGAGAAGAATCGATTTTGTTGCAAACCTAAATTTCATTGAAGCCGGCAGGAGTAGCTTCTGTGGAATGAACGTGTTTTAATAGCCTCCTAAGTGCCATATATTACTCTGCTACCCTCCCCTTCTGAAATTCCATTTTCAGAAGTGCTTTGCCTCACCTCGGTCACACAGAGGAGAATGACGAAGCAGGAAGAGGGAATACAAAGGGAAAAAGGAATATTGCATAGCAACTGCTCTTCTCTCTCGGTCTCTCTCTCTCGCATATGCTCTTCTGTATCGGTCTCTCTCTCGTTGGAGTAGAATACTGAGGTGAGATCGGCGGCTGTACTTGAAAACAGAGAGCCAGAGACGCAGATGAAAGATGATGAAGACGTCATCTTTGATATTCCATCTTATAACATTAATATGATTTTAATTAATTTTTTTGGTTTAATTAATGTTTTAAAACATTAATAAATGAAACATATTAATGAATTTATAAAACATTAATATAATTTATTATTAAAAACTTATTTATTTTATTATTAAAACATTGATATAATTTATTATTATTAAAATATTAATATAATTAATTTTATTTAATATTGATTAAAATTAAATAAAGGTAAATAAAATAAGATAATATAAAATTTATATCTTTTCTAGTAATTACACGTTCAAAAGTGCTTATACTAATCGACATCAAAATGAAATCTATTTTTTAAAATTATTTTTCTGATAACAGTTTGTAAAATTAAATCACGTTTATGCAAAATTAATTCTGTTCAAAATTAATTTTAAAAATTAATTCTACTCATATCTAAATTTACCCAACGAGTTTTCAAACACTTACTTAGTGGTTTAACTATTTTCAGATTTCCCTTTAATATCTGACATTTATTTTGTTTCAATTTGTTTTTTTAACTTGCAAAAATCACTCAAATATACATTCTTCTATTCAACACTACAAAAATGCTTGACAAAAAAGTTTTATGAGATTATCCAAGTTAAGCATTAACCACATAAAATATTACTATTAAGCATCGCTGGTGTTAAAGAGAATAAAGGAACTAAATAGAAATTTAAGATGAAGTTAAAGAATTAAATTGAGAAAAAAGTAAAATTAATAGACCAAAATTAATAAAACGGGATCATAAGGTAAAGTTGCAGGACTAAATTGAAACTTAAGATAAAATTACAAGACTAAATTGGAAAAAAATAAAATTAAGGGATCAAAATAAAATTTTAAGGCAAAGTAAAATGACTAAAATTATATTTCAGTTGGCAACATTTAATTTAATTAGGCAATTTGATTACAATTAATTAATGCTGTCAAATTGGCAACATTTAATTTAGTTAGTCAATTATAATTAATTAATTATACATCTCCTGTTCACTGTTCAGTGTTCACACTAATTAACAACTCATTATTTTAAAATTTCATTGTCGTAATTGTAGCACACTGTGGCACCATTTAATAGAAAAGGTTATTTGACCACAATTAAATAATCCCCTACAAACCTACCCAGAATGCACCTCTCGGCCTATTAAGGTAATTTATTCTGTGGAAGTGACAACATATTAAATTTATTGTAATAGTTTATCTTTTAGAACCCGTATTCCCGCTGAAGCACAAAGAATGAGGGGTAGATAGATATATAGAAACAGCTCTTGTAGTCTTACCTGCTTGTTTATTGGGGAAGACTTCTCTTCCGTCGTGTTCTTGTAATATCGAGGCACTTCACAAAGTTTAGTTGAATTTTAGAGTAAATTAAATTACACTTCCTTCATTACTAGTTTTTAAAATTATACTCGTCTCTCTTTTATTTTTAAAATATATAATATCTTCCTTGTAACTATAGTATATATTTTTAGTCTTTAGTCAAATTTTATAGTTTTTGTCTCGAGAGGACCTGTTATAATATGTTTTTTTTTATACATTTGGTGATCTATTGCAGGTATGTTCCTTTTGGCCAAAGTATTTTTTATTAATCAAAGAATATCAATTTTTACAAATTCGTGATTTTTTTAATTATTAATTTATAATAAGATGTCACAAGTCTTACAATTCCTATATTTAAAAAAGGAACTTGATTAATGTATATGAAATTATATTGACCAAAAAAATTGACCAAAGTTTAGTTGAATTGTTGAATTTGGCTCACTAGATCATCTCACAAATAGAAACAGTAAAGAAAATCTATTTTAATAATAATAATAGTAATTATTATTATATGTGGTTGTACTAGGTTGTTAACCGTTAAGAGGAGTCAAATTTATTTATTTGCTCGTCTGTTGAAATAATATTATATTCGTACCTTATGTTCCTCTGCTGTCATGTTAATAAACAATAGTGAACAAGAATGCATGTTAGATGTTATGTTTTGCTACATGCCAGATTATATATTAATTACTTTTTATTATTGGCTTGCGCTGACTATACTATGGTTTGATGGCTAGCTTCTGCACTATGATGTACCTGCAGAAACAGAATTATGGTTTGCTTCTTCCAGTGCAATGAGTTTGTGTACGAGATGTGTCTCTCTTAAATAACGTAGCTTAGTTTATTTAACTGAGTTCAAAAAAATAATAATAAATCAATTGTTGACTTATCAAGTTCTCAATAACATATGTTTTATTATTACTATTATTTTAGTTTAAATTTGCAAAGTAACATTCTTACCTAATCCCCCTTCGCCGACCACCGAGATCACCGTGCGCCTGGTTTCTTGGTTTGACAGCTAACCCATGAGCTTCTGCTTGGTTTTGTCTACACCCACCACCTGATCATCGTCCACGAATCGAGCACCCACCAGAACCTTCTGTCTCGAAGACATCTCCGCGTAACGGCTAACGTCATTCGCTTCCGGTGCTGATGGACTGAACCCGAAAGTGTCTTTCCCTTCATGTAGTCTCTTAAGCGACTCTCTGATGCGCAAGATCTCCGACGCGATAGCGTGACGTGGCACTACCGTTCTGAGAAGCTGACCAAATCTGGTGACAGCACCGATAAGTCCATGCTTTTGGACCACGCCTTGCCACTTTGAGTCGTCGACCACGTCTTCGATGCGATACGCGACTTCTCGCACTTGCCTCACCCACTCTTTCACGAGGCTGCTTGTGTAGGCCCTCTCGGCCCTGGCGTCTGCATCCTTTATGTAAGCCTTTATCAGTCCCAATTGCTCCTTGATGGAAGCAATTTCCGTGTGCACGCCTCCAAGCAGTTTCACTTCGTCGCTCAGTAGTGGGATTAGCTTGTCAATCACCACGTTTACTGCAGTCTCCGCCATTGTTCAGGTTTACAGCAACTCCTGACCGGCTAGTCGATTGCTGCTATAGAGCATCTGAATTAGGAGGTTCCATTGTTCTGAATCTTGATGATTCAACAATGAACACCACAGGAAGGAAAGGTTTCTAAGCTAAAAGGTGGAGTTTTGCGGCCAGGTCAAACCAAAGGAAGAAGTAAGTATAATTTGATGATATTATTTTGGTAGATGTATTAATTCAAGTTTTATAAAAATTAATTTGACCATGGTCAAATCCAATTAGTAATAATCAAATATTTTTATTATAAACAATCAAATATGTAATTTTTATTTTATATATTAAAAATATAAATAATAAATTCATAAATGTTTTTATGATTAAGTTTAATAAACTTATAAGGTCTAAATAAGTTATTAAAATCTTTGTATATATTGAGTAACAATACCCAATCAATAATTATAATATATATGTATGTGAAAATAAAAAGAAATATGAAAAAATATGAAAAGAAAAGTCATAATCGGTTCAACCACTCAATTTTCTATTTTTGAATCAATTACCAAAATTTTTGGAGGATAAAATTTTTAGCTTGACCAACATGAATATATAACTGGTTGATCCACTTTTCGTATCAACCTACCAATCTAATTCATTTTTTAAAATTACGTTTTTAAACAGACTAAAGTTTTGTTTTGGTTCCTCACAAATTTTTTTTTTGAATTTGGTCTCTCACAAATTATCATTGTCAAATTGATCTCTTACAAATTTAAACATTCTCCATTTAAACCCTCATAAATTTTCAATCTCAATTTGATCCTTTATAAATGTATCTTTTCTCAATTTAATCCCTCATAAATGCCTCTTTTTTCAATTTGGTCTTTCATAGATTTTCATTAACAATTTGGCCCCTTACATATTCCTCTTTTTTTTTAAAAAAAAATTAGTTAGGAGGCCATGTCACTTGACAAAAATACATGGCATTTAACATTTCATGTCAATGATCAACTATCAAATTAATACTTTTGTAAAATTATTTAGTAGCAACTACATGAAGGGACCAAATTAAAAATATTTAGATTTGTGAAGGATCAAATAAAGAATAAAAAATGTGAAGGACCAAATTGAGAATAGGGTATAAGGGACTAAATTGAGAATAAAAATTCATAAGGGAATAAATTGAGAAAACGAGTATTTGTGAGGGACCAAATTAAAAATAAAATTTTTTGAAAGATCCAATTGAAAAAGGAAGGGATGAAATGGGGTTTTGATCTTTTTAAATGTAATCCAACCAAATCTTGCGAGAAATTATTAGTTTGCTCAGAAGAGTTTTTTTTTTTTAATTCCACCAACAAACAAGGATACGGACTTGTGTAGAATAATCTAAATTCTATGGAGGATGATTGCCTTTCTTTATTCATTGTGCAATTTACTAATTTTCATTGGGAGACTTATTGAGAGGAACTAATTTGGAACGTAATATATATCTGAATTGAAAGCCCTCAGCACCCAATACGAAAAGCACCTTGACATCTATCGAATAACACCATCAATCAAAATGATAATAATAATAAGTGAAAAGAACAGTCCAATATAACAAATCTTTTTTAATCAACACTATAAGAAATTTATCAATGCCAAAGGTATTATGTTGCATGTCTTCCTTCTTCCACGGGTAATTTCTAATATAGTCATACCATATACTGGTTGACTGTAGGAGTTTTCAGCTAATTATATTAATTAAATTTTTTTAGATTAAAATATGATAATCATCTTCTAAAAGCATGCGTTTTTTAAAATGCAAGATAATAGTTTGCTTTAATTCAAAGTTTTCTTATTAAATCATAATTCAATGTTCCAGTCAAAGTATATCATTATTTAAAGATTAAATTGTTAGTAATTTTTCTTTTATATGGACTTACATATTTAAGTAATTGTATATAAGATGCTATAAATTAAGGTTTTTGGTCCACAATAAAAGATCTTAATAAAGTTAATTAGTTGGGCTAAAGTATCTATTTGAATTAGTTTGGGTCTTAATATATATAAGCCCGTTTTAGCCATACTCTTTTTGATCGGCCGAAAGATTATGGGCTAACCTAAGATGCTTGGGTTGAGGTTCTCTAAGGTAGGCTAGTGAGGTTTTCATTATTAACCTGTCACGGAGTTAACGACACTTCAATTTTTTTTTAATCGACTTTTACTAAGGATTTCCACACATAAGCTTTGCTAGGGTTTCTTGAGACGGCATTTCTTACCTTTTTCCCTCTCTTTCGTGAAAGTGTTTTTCTCTTTTTTATTTTTTTGTAGAAGATTTTCCTTCTTCCTTGGAAGAGGTTTTTTGAAGTTTCGAAACCTGACTCCAAGGAAGTCATTAACCTGACTTTATCTGGTTGCTTTGTGAAACACCTGAGAAGACTATCATGAAGCTCAGGGAGATGTTGAACAGACGATGGGAGGTTGTCCTTTGACCGTGTTACAAAGAGGGAAACGTAGTGGCTCACTGGATGGCAGTTGCGACACACGAAGGCTCTCTGGAAAGTGATCTATGGCATGCAACGTTGTTAGAAGACCATCTCTATTCTTGGGTTTAGGAGTGTGTTGCTTCTATTTAGACCAGCTTTGATATAGTGTTTAGGGGTGTGTTGCCTTTGTTTAGTCTTCTAATGTTGTTGTGTAGGTTTTAGTACTGCTTTTAAAGTGTGTTGCCTTAAATCATGTATCATTTTATCCCATATGTTCAAGCTTGAGATATAATAGTTGATCTTTAGGTCTTGAAAATTTTTTGTAACCCTGACTTGGTGTCATTTTAATGGAAATAATTTTTGTTTTGTCCAAAAAAAAAATTATTAACTTGTCACTTTTACCTTCCATCTTGGTGAGAATCTTTGATAGCTAGCCCTAACCTTGGAAGAACCTCACCTACCTACTCTATTGACAAGCTTTCCCAATGGATCAATATATGCACTCAATCTTTGTTTTCTACTGATCAATTATTGCTTTCTGACCTTCTGAAAAAGGTCTTGGAATATACAAAATCATGGTTTTGCTTCTTGCTTTGCTATTTTGGGGAAACCCTATATTTGAGAACATTTAATTTTTTTAAGTTCTTGAAAATATAAGTTGTTTTTTTCGCATAAATTGGCACCAAAGCCTTCTCAGAACGAGTTTAAATTGTGTTTTGGTCACTATAAAGTGTTTTGTTTGTGATTTTTATTCTAGGATTCTTCCCAAAGTTTTGAAACAATGAAAGTTTCTTTGGTTTTGTGATGTCATTTGCAATGTTTGATCCTTTTCTTTGTACTAAATATATTTGTTGCATGTTTTAGTATGTAAATAACATCATAACTTGTGGTTTTGGAACCAAAATTTTGTATTAGTATTTCTTGAATTGCATTATTTTGGATTCACAATACACCAGTCAATTATTGAGGGTTGACCAGTCAAGTGGCATTAGGCAGCACATCTTGGAAACTCAGATTGAGAGAAACCAATTGACTGATAGGGTGTTCCAGTCAATTGGCTCCTTGGCCAAGAGCCACCAATTAATTAATAAGGCTAACCCGTCGATTGATTCTTAAACAAAGAGCAACTAGTTGACTCATAAAGTAGATTAGTCCACTGGCCTTTTGATAGAAATCAATAAGTCGACTGGTTCACCGACTGGTTTACCTTATAAGTTGATTGGTCTCTAAAAAAATTATATTTTTGGTTTCATCTCTTGTTCCAAATTGATAAACCAACCTAATAAATTTCCAAAGTAGATATATTGGATAAAATTTGTGTGTTTGGTGTATGAAATATGTTGTGCTCTATGCAAAATATATAATTATCCCAAAGGAATTTATTTTGGCTAGACTTTGGACAATCATGAATTAATTGATTCATAAGGAAAATCATGCTAGTAATATATTAGATCAAAGAAAAAATATATATTGCTAAGTCAATGAAGGAAATTGATATTCGTGATTTGTATATATGGGAGGACCATTTACAAGTTATTATTTATAGTCCAAAGACTAAATGATAATGTTGTGCCAGGTTTCTCAAAAAGGGTCTACTTGTTTTTAGATGTGTGAGATGCAATTGGGAATTTAATTTTGTTATATTAATTGTTTTCATATATACATGTTTTGTGTAGTTATAGACAATGAATGTGTTTGTTTATTTTATTTTAATGTCTATGATATATGCTACAATGAGTGGTATTCTTTTGCTTAATGACACAAATTTTAAGAAATGGAAAGAGAACATAATGATAGTTTTAGATTGCTTGGATTTAGACCATGAATTGAGGTTGTTCAAACCACATGACAAGCAAGAAAAATTGATTCATCAGTTTAGATGAAAATATAAAATCCTAAGTTAAACTTGGAGATGGAAAAATTTAAGAAGTTGAAGGAAAGGGCATTATAGTTGTTTAGAAAAAAAAAGGCCAAATAAAATGTATTCATGATGTTTTTTATGTCTTATATCTTATGGTATGTTTAGCAAAAATAGCTGATAAACTAGCTGAAAGTTTATAAGCTAATTTTTAGCTATAAGCTAATTTTTAGCTAAAAGCTAAAAGCTTTTAAGTTAGCTTATTGAATTAGAAGTATTTGGTAAAAGTAGCTATTAAATTAGCTGATAGATGTAAAATGTCGTATATTTTATAATCCCAAAATAATATAAATAAACATATTATTTTCTTTAATTAAATTAATTTAAATTATTATATACATATATAATTACACACACACACACACACACACACACACACACACACACACACACACACACACACACACACACACACACACACACACACATATATATATTATTTTTCATATATAAATATATTATATATATAAAATATATTTTAGGAAAAAATACATTTTGCCCCATGAACTTTCATCAATATGCAGAAAACCCTCATGAACTTTGAAATTAAACAAATAACCCCTACAAACTTTTCAGTTTGTGCAGTTTACCCCTTTCGTTAAAAAAATCATTAGTCAAACTAGCAGTCAACTCCACATCAGCTGCTGACATGGCAAAAACAATGCCATGTCAGCCAAACCCAAACCCACAACCATATGGTTATAAAGCCCACAACCCAAACCCAAAACCTGATCCAGTCTATCTTCTTCCCCAATGTTCATCTGGTACTGGTTTAGTAAAACACCAAAAATAAAAAGAAAAAGATGAAAGCGGCAAAACTCAGAATTAATTGAATACTTACAGGGATTACAGAAGATTTCTACAACTTGTGGTCAAGGAAGTCCAAAAGCGAGACACGAATGTTGTACCCACTGCCATTCGTGATCTCTATATTTGCATAAGCAGTCCACGAACAATTCTTCCTACACAAATCTCCACACTCACACTCCAGAAGGCCCATGCTCCTGTTTGCCAACATCGTCCTTGTATTCAGCAGCTTCATGTTTTGCACGATCAAGAACTTGTCTGTCCTACCATTCAGCTTTGTGTTCCTCATGCACCTATTAGACCTATCTCTCATATTCCATGCCTACACATTCTTTGGCCTGAATCCTTTCATACAGCTACACACTAGCAAAGCATTCGCATTATAGACACCGTAGGGATTGCATTGTTTGTAGTCGTCGAATTGGTCTTTTCGGAGGTAGATTTTTGGGAGGCCATGGTAATCCATCTGGAAAGAGTAATCTCCAATGGAGGGCTCATCTCGGTTAGCCCTCCATGACATTAGGTGTCGCTCTATTCCAATGTCGAAGTCCAAGCTGAGCCTTATGCCTGACAATAGATTATTTATAGGGTAATTGAAGCTCTACCATAGGTATTTGGTGGGGTCGCTCTAGCTTGCTTCTCTGAGGACTAAATTTTTCGAATCAAGAAGTTGAAGAAGTAGGTTTGAAGGGGGAGTTGCGGCTTTGATTGAAGGACCATATGTTGTTTCTTGATTGATCGAGGAGAAAGATTTTTCCCTGTCTCTAATCCTGAGAATTCCAATGGAAGTCTCAAGCTGGGAAGAGATAGGCTGGATTGGGTTTAAGGTTTGGATTGTGGGTTGTGGGTTTAGGTTAAGGATTTGGGTTTGGCTGACATGGCATTATTTTTGCCATGTCAATAGCTAATGTGGAAGTTTTGGGTAACATGGGATTGACTATTAGTTTGACTAATGATTTTTTAACAAATAGGGTAAATCACACAAATTAAAAAGTTCAGAGGGGTTATTTGTTAAGTTTCAAAGTTGATAGGGATTATCTGCTCATTGGTGAAATTTCATGGGGGTAAAATGCATTTTTTCTTATATTTTATTTTACATATATATAACGACAAAGGAAGAAGACAACAATGAGGACGACAAACAACAGACGACATCGGACAATGCCAGACAACAATGGACAACGAAGAAGATGGAGGGAGCTGTTAATGAATCATAAGGGTATAATGAGTATTTTGATAAAATGATAAGTGTAAAATGAGAAGAAAAATACAGAAACTATAAGCTACTCAAAGTAACATTTCAAAATAAGTTATAAGTTATTGAAATAAGCTCGTTTACCAAACATTTTTCTTACCTAAACACTGCCTTATTAAAAAATTTTGAAGTGTTGGCCAATTAATTCATAAGGGCTATATACTAATCTATGATCAAAGATTCATCAAGATCTAAAAAAGCATGGCATCAAGAAGGAGCTTACTATTTGTTATACACCATAGCAAAATATCGTTGTAGAAAGAAAGAACTAAACTATTTTAGAAATGGCTTATTACAACACATCTGCCAATATCATTTTGGGCTGAGGATGTGAACACAAATGTTTAGATTCTTAAATGATCTCCCACAAAAGTTGTTCTAGATAGAATGCCATATGAAGCTTCATCCAAGAGGAAGCCAACAATTGATCATTTCAAAGTCTTTGGTTATATTGCTTGCTCTTATATTTTGAAATGCAAAAAGAAAAGCTCAACAAAAAAGCAGAAAAATGTATCTTCATTGGCTACAGTGATGAGTCCAAAGGCTATCGTCTTTAAATCCATAAACAAAACAATTAATCATTTCAAGATATGTCATCTTTGATGAAGGAGAAAGTAAGGATTGGAGTAATCAAACACTTAAAGAAGTTCAATACTTTGACGCTAAAGAAGATGCAAGGAAGACTCAAGCCCAAGCACATGTCAAACTTGTAATGCCCTAAAAAATAGACATATAAATATACATATATTATAGGATGTACCTTAGTCGTAGCCCATAATTTTCTTAAACCATCTTGTTATCCATAACTATGCAAATTATAAATTACACAATTTACAAAGCAAATTACAGCCAAATAAATAAACCCCTCTAGATATAGTAGGACCTAGGTGGCTTATAGGATTATAGAGCATTTATATTGGTTCATTTAGAACCCTTCGACTAAATGGAGTATATCTCCAAGCCGCTAACCTCTATCAGTTTTCCCATCCTCCTCAGCTTCTAAATCTGAAACAGTAATAGAGAGCGTGAGTCTAGCGAAAACTCTGTGAGTAAATGACTATGTAATAAAATAGAGCACAAGTGTAAATACCAGTCTCACTACCATAATTAAAATAAACACCATTAGCATAAATCAATATGAAATATAATATATATAATGTACCTTATTATGCAACCAAAATGCGCAATTCAATGTGAGTCTATAATCTCACAAAATTATTTGTAAAATAGTTCTCAATCAAATAAAAGTGTAAATAAACAACCACACCAAAATGCATTATGCAATGCATTATGTATAATGCATTTCCTACTCTTTTCCATATAGACCCATTGAAACTATATAATCGACTTACACAATGGGTACACTTCCTACATATTATGTATGATGCATGTCCCACTCTTTTTCATTCATGCCCATTGATACCTTCAATCAGTATTACGCAATAGGTACGTTTCCTACTATGTTCCCATGCATTCCAAATATGAATATATATATATATATATATATGATGATATGTAATGCATCCACACTATCACAATACTACAACCATCACTACACAACAATCAATATTCCTCGAACTATTCCACTCTAAATGCAATTAAACATAAAACTTTTTATCCCAAAAAAAATCCCACAAGATAACTTCCACAATCATTCAATGAAATTCCTCAATCTAGCTATTTCCACTAACTAGAGAATTTCATTGATTTAATTCTAATTATGGCGTGAATGGGATTTATATTGAACTTGGCCAAATAATTTATTAAAAACTTAAATGGCAAGGTCATCTATTCACCTCAATGCCGATATGGTTTACCATATAAGAAGTCCCAAGAGTCAAAGCCAATGAAGCTCCCAAGTCACCTGGAACTAACGCAAATCAATAAATAAATAAAATAAGGAAAATCTTTACTACTAACCCTGACCTTTGGCTACTCATTTGGTCATAACTCTTATTTGGTAAGTAATTTGTAAATGAAACTTATCTATTAGAAACTAGACTCAAAGAACCTTCCAAAGATGTAATGTTTGTTAAAAAATGGAGTCCAGATGAAGAAGTTATGACCATTTGAAAAATGGACTAAAGTAGTCCGGGATGGCTAGTACCTGGGCACCAAGCCCTTTTCTCCCTCTTCTTCTTCTGAAGTGTGGCGCTTGGGTACCGCAATCGCGACAGAACATGATTTGGCTCAGATTTGGCCTAGATCTAGCCAAATCTTTACCATTTTTCATGATTTCTTCCATGAGATCTCATCCTTGATGTCTAAGGAATATTTAGACACCAAAATCTCCAATTTTAACAGAGAAACGAAGCCGAAATCTCAATTTTACATCAAGTACCCTTAAAACTACAAAATAAGAAAAAGTTCAGGAAATCAGAAGTCTTACCTTAATTCCTTGCTCTCCCTAGGTTATTAGGCCACCAATGACTTGCCCTACCACCGGAGAAAGGTTCTCCAAAGCTCGTTGAGGATTTAGGTAGAAAGGTAGAGAGAATGAAGAGAGAAAGAGAGAAGAGAGAGTGATGAGAGAGAGAAAAGTGAGAAAAATGAGAAAAAAGGTGTGGGGCTACTTATATATACCTGCCATTGATAAAATTGCTACTTTGCCTATAGGTAACTCTCGGTTAACCTTAGCGGTAACATACCCATAATTTCTCCAATTTGGGTATTTCCTACATTCTAAGTGCCACCTAGTTCTTCATTTCACTTTAATCCCTCTTTGGACCTTATAGGTACCTAGCTCCCTTTATGCCTCATGATTGCTTTCTCTTTGTTCCTTGTCTCTCAACTCTATCTCCATAAAATTTCCTCTTCCTCTTATCTTTCCTCAACCCTCAAAATACCATCCACAATAAAACACCCGATCCAATTATTTATCTCCATTTTCATAAATAATATTCAAGAAAAATAAATTAAATATGGAAATTAAAAATAACCAAATAATTCCATTAAAATAAATGAAATTTTTTATCATAACAACTGTAATACTGCCAATTACATGATCCAAAATTGGCGGATATTACATTCCACTCCCTTAAAAGAATTTGGTCTCTCGAAATGAAAAACTTACCACAAGCCTTGAAAGGTGCTACTACAATCAATGAGAAGCGAAATTCCCCCGTTTCCATTGGAAACTGAAGCATATACGCTGCTACTCATAATGCCCTAATAATCAAAACCCCAAAGCACAGAGCCTTTCATATGAAGCCTCAGAAGATGTCATATATGTGTCGTTCTAGTAATTATTACCACAAGTAAAATTAAGGAACTTAGGGTGGCTTAAGTACCTACCACACATAAGTTCCTCTACTGCTCAACCTCAAAGTACCCACATACAAATGCATAAATATATATAAAGAAAAAAGCCCTCGGGACAATTATCCCACATGATATCTGGTCGCCCCGGAAGCATATGCATAATATGGCACCCCGCTCGCTGTCCCCGTAGAGTGTATTTTGATACCATTGTATATTACCTCTCATTTATTAACCTCATCAATCCCACAGTTTATCTTAAATGTAACATAAACCACACATATATGTCACAATAATATAAAATATATGCACCATGCCTGTAGGCGTCATTCCACCTGCAGGTGATATCCCACTCGTAAATAATATCCCACCTATAGGCTATGTCCCGCCCATAGGTGTTACTCCATAAGTAGCAGATTGCCCCTTGTGAGTCAAGCTCAACCTAGACTTCCTTAATGCCATTACATCCTCTATCCACAGCCATAACAATAAAATAAATTATTCAAACTAAAATCTATGCTATCACATACAT
Source organism: Biancaea sappan (assembly GCA_037074585.1). Taxonomy (NCBI): domain Eukaryota; kingdom Viridiplantae; phylum Streptophyta; class Magnoliopsida; order Fabales; family Fabaceae; genus Biancaea; species Biancaea sappan. The sequence continues at coordinate 42,324,140 of CM073498.1, forward strand.
AAAGTCATATACATACCACATAAATAATCCTACCATAGATCTACTATCTCATGGGATTCCCACTCAAGAATCCTATTATGTGAGTCTGCATTTTCAAGAATTGGATATCCCCGCAGGGATTTCCCCTTGAAGTATACATCTCATAAGCCTGTTCTTCCACCATTTTTGTTTTCAAGTGCATTCTTCTTGGTCCCAGCCCCTGTGCCCCATATTAGCAGTTGCCAGTTTTGACCTTAGGAGTACACCTGAACCACACCCATAGTGCTAATTAATAATTATCTAACCATCACAAATCTCATAAAAGGTTAGTCTTGATTTCCATTCTTTCCTAGACATTAGCACCTAACTTTCCACAATGTTAAGTAGCTATAGTCACTGAAAGACCTATTTAGAAAACTAGGTTATGAGACAAATTACTTTACTGAATCTTTTTATTGTAAAATCCCCCATTGAGTTCTACTAGATTCACGGGTGCACTAAACTTGTCCCAACTCGTAGTTCATTGGGTCAAGTGTGTAACCAATGATAGTCGATAGGAACATGCCCGTCTCCTCTAAAGTTAATAGACTCTTTCTGCAAAAGAAGGTGTACCTATAACTATGTCACAAAACTGTCTGATTCCAAGATTTCCCACTATACACCACCATCCCTTGATTCAATCCTTCAGGACTATAGGTCCTAAGAAGGTCATTCTGTCTAAATAAACCCTAATTCGGGATCCTTACATAACTACACATATATATACACTCTATGTATGTTCATATGTGAATCATTGCATTTCCACACACCCAAACACATTCCTTCTCAAGCTAATGCACATGCTGCTAAAGTACTTACTCTATCTCCAATGAGCCTAGATTTAATCTAAACTCATACTAAGCTATATTTGTGGCACTATTTCCTTACCCTCAACATAGAATACCCTTAAAGCTCACTCCACCAACTTACATCCTCCACCTTACCTAGTTGTACGCAAATACCCAGGTACCTCACATATCCACTAATATATACACACTATAGACTTATAGGCCCTTTTATCATGGAAAAGTAGGCCAAACCTCCCATTAACCTATGACATCATGCATTCACCACCTCTACTTAACTCAAATGGAGCAAATGCCAAAAGCCTACCCATATAACACTCAGACCATTTCAAGGTCATGAGATTTCCACATACTCATCGAAATTGGAACTCTCGTAAACTACCTTTTTACCTGTTTGACCTTCTTGGTGTAAGGACCTCACACATCTTTACACCCTATGTTTACTATATCCCCATTCAAATGACTACTGACAACTTGTCTCGTGAGTATTTTCTTCTTTTTAAGATTAACCTTGCCTGTCTAATACACTCACCGCACAGTATTACTACTTACTAACCGTCAATCAAATAGGTGCAATTTAATCAAGTTGCCTTAAGAGATTAACAGCTCACTCTAACCTTTCTTATGTCACCTTCTACCTTACCAAGGTATCTCCCTCGGGAGAACTACACAATCTAAATCGGTTCCCTCAACCGAACCTCACACTGTTAGATTTCTCTAGGGTACATATTTAAGTACGCATCCCAATCCTAACAACTCAAGTTTTTTCCTCCAGATTCCTCTTAAGATATACCTTCTGGCTGTAAAAGAAACAGCCTCAGCCTACTACCTACTAATAGTATTCACTTGAATGGAGTCTCTTGTATTCTAAACATCGAGGTTGCCATCTTCTGGCTCGAGAATCACCCTAACTAGAAGAACTGCAACCACCTCAACTCTCAAAATGAAACATCTATCTTAGCCCTCAGCTCATCTCACGTGAGTATTCTCTTCTCTCATACTCCATTCTTTTTAACATCTCCTTTATTCTTCAACTCTACTATCCAACTTCAACTCAAAATAACTTGGTTAAAGTACCTACCTACACACAACTCACCTAGAACGCCATTAATACTTAGGAGAACAAACTATACATCGATCTACATAAGCATTGATTCACAAATGTCCAAACTCATCACTCCCCTTAACCAACCACCCAAGTCACAAAGAATGCCCACACACTTCGTGGGTATGTGTTTCCTACCCACAGCAAGATGCATTATAGTACACACGTACATGTACTATATTTAGGTTATATATATATGCTATAACCATTTTCCATTTTTCTCCTAACCACCCAGTTTCCACAATTCATTAAATATATTAATGAAAATTTGTGCAAAATATACACAAGCACCCACCACAAGAAATCCCAGCAAGTTTTCTCCAACTTGTTAATAGATATATATTCATAAAACCACCACGCATTGACAAGGCAAGTCTTGTCATACCCTCCTGAATTAGTAACTAATACCTCGATTTCCTACTTACCACTTACAACCTTATTAGAGATACATATATGAACATATACATACCTTCTAGTAAACAATTAAGTTTACATACCATAAACATATCAAATCAAAAATAAAATATCACAGATAATTACACACCACATGGAAATCCCGTATTTCCATAATACATAATCACACATGCACCTACGTCCTTATCAAAATACTTACAACCACTCAAGAGGTTGTGTAACAAAGCTACACCTGAACTGAGCTTATGAGCTCTCAGTGTTCCAAGGATTTCTCCTCCATCCAGAGCCAACCACCTCCATATAAGAACAAACACTTCTTATGTTAATTAAATTATTTGACTCACTCCACCAAGGAGTAAGTCACCAAAGAAAAACTTAACATCCTATAGTGCCTGTTATCGAACCTAAAACCATAGTCATGCTGCGCAGTTCGCAGCAATGGGGAAGGACCCACAAAGAACAACAAGCTTTGTAATCTATAGGAGACTTTAAACATAAACTTCCTCTCTGATACCATTCTGTAACGCCCATAAAATCGGGCACATAAAAATAATATATTATAGGGTGTACCTTAGTGGTAGCCCATAATTTCCCTGAACCATCCTATTATCCACAACTATGTAAATTGTAAATTACATAATTTACAAAGTAAATTACAGCCAAATAAATAAACCTCTCTAGATACAGTAGGACCTAGGTGGCTTATAGAATTACAGAGTATTTTTATTGGTTAATTTAGAACCCTCTGACTAAATGGAGTATACCTCCAAGCCACTAACCTCTATCAGTTTCCCCATCCTCCTCAGCTGCTAAATCTAAAAACAACAATAGAGAGTGTGAGTTTATCAAAAATTTAGTGAGTAAATAACTGTGCAATAAAATAGAGCATAAGTGCAAACATTAGCCTCACTACTATAATTAAAATAAACACTACTAGCATAAATTAGTACAAAATGTATGAAATATAATATTATATATATATATATAAATATATAAAGTACCTTACCATGTAACCAAAATGCATAGTTCAATGCAAGTTTACAATCTCACAAAACTATTCGTAAAATAGTTCTCAATCAAATGAAAGCATAAATAAACACTTATACCAAAATGCATTATGTATAATGCATTTCTCACTCTTTTCCATGTATACCTATTGAAACTACATAACCGACTTACCCAATGGGTACACTTCTCGCACATTATGTATGATGCATGTCCCACTCTTTTTCATACATACCTATTGACACCTTCAACTGGTATTACACAATGGGTAAGCTTCCCACTATATTTCCATGCATTCCAATATATACAATGATGATATGTAATTCATCCACACTATCACAATGCCACAACCATCACCACACAACAATCAGTATTCCTCGCACTATTCCACTCTAAATGCAATTAAACATAAAACCTCTTATCCTACAAAATAAACCCCACAAGATAACTTCCACAATCATTCAATGTAATTCCTCAATCTAGTTATTTCTACTAACTAGAGAATTTCATTTATTTAATTCTAATTATGGCATGAATGAGATTTATATTGAACTTGGCCAAATAATTTATTAGAAACTTAAATGGCAAGGTCATCTACTCACCTCGATGCCGATAAGGTTTACCAAATAAGAAGTCCCAATAGACAAAGCCAATGAAACTCCCAAGTCACCTAGAACCAACCTAAATCAATAAATAAATAAAACAAGGAAAATCCTTACCACTAACCCTGACTTTTGGCAACTCATTTGGTCATAACTCTTATCCAGTAAGTAATTTGTAAATGAAACTTAAACCATTGGAAACTAGACTAAAGAGCTTTCCAAGATATAAAGTTTGTTAAAAACAGAGTCCGACCAAAGAAGTTATGGCCATTTGAAAAAATGGACTAAAGTTTTTCGAGATGCCTAGCGCCTGGGTGCCAACACATGCCTAGCGCCTGGGCTCTAAGCCCTTTTCTCCCTCTTCTTCTTTTAAAGTGTGGCACCTGGGCACCATGATCGCGACAGAACAGGATCTGGCTCAGATTTGGCCTAGATCTGGCAAAATCTTTACCATTTTCTATGATTTCTTTAATGGAATCTCATCCGTGATGTCTAAGGAGTATTTAGACACCAAAATCCCCAATTTTAACCCAAAAACAAAGTCAGAATCTCAGTTTTACCTTAAATGCCCTTAAAACTATACAACAGAGAAAAGTTCAAGAAATCATAATTCCTACTTCATTTCCTTGCTTTCCAAAGGTTATTAGGCCACCGATGACTTGCCCCACTAGTGGAGAAAGGTTCTCCAAAGCTCGTTGAGGATTTGGGTAGAAAGATAGAGAGAAGGAAGATAGAAAGAGGGAAGAAAGAGTGAGGAGATAGAGAAAAGTGAGAAAAATGAGAAAAAAGGCATGGGGCCACTTATATATACCCATCCATGGTGAAATTACTACTTTTTCCCTAGGTAACTCTTGGTTAATCTTAGTGGTGACAAACTCATAATTTCTCCAATTTGGGTATTTTCTACATTCTAAGTGTCACCTAGTTCCTCATTTTACTTTAGTCCCTCTTTGGACCTCATAGGTACCCAGCTCTCTCTATGCCTCATGATTGCTTTCTCTCTGTTCCTTGTTTCTCAACTTTATCTCCACGAAATTTCCTCTTCCTCTTAGCTTTCCTCAACCCTCAAAATACCATCTACAATAAAATATTCGGTCCAATTATTTATCTCTATTTTTATAAATAATACTCAAGAAGAATAAATTAAATATGAAATTAAAAATAACTAAATAATTTCATTAAAATAAATGAAAATTTTTATTATAACAATCGTAATAGTGCCAATCACATAATCTAAAATTAGCGGGTATTACAAAACTTCTAGACTAAATTTGTCACCTCACTCATCTCGTCCAAGAAAAATGCGATCATTGCACGGTATTTATCAAACTTGTGATGTTGCATTCTTTTCTAGTGAGCAGTAAGAAAAAAAAAGAAGAATGGAGGAAAGCATAAATGAAGAAATCAAGCTGATTGAGAAGAATCAAACATGGGGCTCATGCAAAAGCCAAAAGAAAAAGATATCATCGGCTTGAAATGGGTCAACAAGATCAAGTACAACGAAGATGAAATAATCCCAAAGTATAAGGGACAACTTGTGGCAAAAAGCTATTCACAACAACTTGGGATTGACTTCAATGAAACTTTTGGTCCTATGGTACATATGGAGACCATAAGAATAGTATTTGCCTTAGCCTCATAACTGAAGTTGAATGTGTACCAGTTAGACATGAAGCCAACATTCTTGAACAGAGAAATTAAAGAAGTATACATAGAGCAATCTCAAGGATAAATCATTAAAGACAAAGAGGATAAATTGTACTAACTGAAAAAAGCATTATACAGCCTAAGGCAAGTACCACGAGCTTGGAATAATAAGATAGACTAGTACCTTCTCAATCATGGTTTTAGAAAAAGCCTAAGTTAGCCATCATTATATATAAGGGTGCACAAAGATCAGTTTTCTCATTTTATACTTATATAAGAGTGATTTGACATACACTGGCAATTATGACGTGAAGATGATTGAAGACTTTAAGCAAGCTTAGACGAAAGAGTGTGAGATGACTTATCTTAGTCTGATGAAATATTTTCTGGAATGCAAGTAAAACAATGGCCTAAGCAAATATCCATCTCTCAAGAAAAATATGCAGATGACTTGTTGAAGAAATTTAATAGGAAAGATTGCAAGCCAATATCAATGTTACTGGGAACAAATGAACAATAGAATATGGTAAAGAAAAAGTAGACAAGACAAGCTATCGAAACTTAGTTAGATCATTGATTTATCTCATAAATACAAGACCAGATATAATACATACAGCCAACATTTTTTCAAGATTTATGAGCAAGCCTAGCAAATTTTACTTTAACTATTACAAAAAAGAATTTTAAGATATGTCAAAGGTAAAAAGAATTTTGGCATCATGTACGAGGTAAAAAAGGATTGGAACTTAATTTTCTACACAGATAGTGATTAGGTAGGCAATGTTGATAATGGGAAGAGTACAACTAGATATGTTTTTCTTTTGGGATCCAATTATTTCATGGTTGTCAAAGAAGCAGAAGACAATTGTACTCCTATAAGCTAAAGCAAAGCATACGACTGTGATAAGTGCAGCATGTGAAGCAGTCTAGCTTTGAAGAATTTTGGAGAATCTAAACCAAAGTGACAACAATCCAACATGGATATATTGCTACATTACAAGAAAACAGACATATTGTGGCAGTTGAGAATCCACTTTAGTGGCGGTTGAGTTTAGAAGTGGTTCAGGGAACCGCCACTAAATCAAGTGTCACAAGCGATTTAGTGGTTGTTCCCATCAACTGTGAGAACAACTACCACTAAACTTTATAGTGGCAGTTTGAAACCGCCACTATCCCTTGAGATAATATGAGTTTGTGCATTTTTATGGCTTTTATCATAAACTGCCACTACATAGTGGCAATTAAATAAAACAAACCGCCACTAAAATGTCCATTTTAGTGGCAGTTTATAAACTAACTGCCATTATATTTTGATATAGTGGCAATTTAAATCGCTACTATATTATCAGAATTATTTTTCTTCAGTTTTGTTTTTCCATTTCCCCCTAAAACATATTATAAACTTGTGTTTCATATTACAGACCAACCAGTATATTTAACAACAATTGGAAGATGCAAACAAGATTGACTAATATTTTCTTTATTCATATAATGTAAGTTTGGTTTGTATTCAAATACATATATAACAAAGTTTAATTTGAATATAAACATGTACATATATATAGTCTTAATACACTATAAAGAAACTAAGTCAAATCATCATCATCTTCATCATTTCTATCCTCATCATCATCAACAGCAGTATCAGCATTATCTTGATTACAAGAGAATAGAGAGTTTGCTAGTTGTGCAGAGCCTTCTCCACTCCCTTGATCAAAAAGCTGCATTTATAATGAAATTGAACTATGTAACACTATATATATATATGACATTTAATGCACCATTGGAATGTGATGAATAAGAAGTAATTCACCCTTACATCGGGCAACCATTTTTCAAAAAAGTACTCTCTCTTCTTCCCACCATAATTGGCAATAAGAAATTGCCTTCCCAATCATCATTTCTTAGCTCAAATTCTGTCAACAATTACATTAGTAACGGGGTGAATATTGTTGTCTTTGTTAAACAATTGCAGATAGTATATATGAGCCATTGTAATTACAATACCACCCTCACCCATGCTTTGTTTACATCTCAGTAACTAATCGAAAAGACTGATACCTTAGTTGATCCTCAAAGCATCTTATGTAGTGCTTTAGTGCTTCTTAGTTGCACACTTACACATAATAAGTCATTATGCATTTATTTGATCCTCTGAAGCATACATTAGAATTACGTAATCTCTCCATTCTAAGTGTACTATCTCAGTTTGAGAATGGCTTCTTCACTAACTATCTGGCTTTTTGTCATTTTGTGAAATCGACTATAAAGTACTAATATGTAAGAAAATGGATCGAGTCTTATCCTCATATCTGATATATATTCAATGCTTGTGTCAAATGACACCACACAACCTTTTTGTGATGTCACAGTGTCTGCATTGTGTTCATAGTCATATCTACCAATAATTTTTAGAAAATCAATGATGGGCATCATTCTTTAGACCAAAAAGAAAAATTGGTGGGTGTTCATTCGATAACCAGTGGCTTTTGTTTCATCATGTCTTTCTTCTACAAGTTAGATATCATAAAATGAAACCTCCATATAGCAAAGCACTTTGAAGTTGAAGAAATAGCTTTTTGAAGCTTATCTATTTTTTTGTTTCTTCTTAGAGCAAATGTAACAAAAGTAAGTCAAAAGAATAAGATGACTCATAACTAAACCCATAAGCAATTAAGCATACAAATGTTCAAGAGGACTAAGAATTTATTTTTTCTTTTAATAAAAAGAACATATAATCTCTTGAAAGAACGTAAGTCAAGGTGCTCTCCAAATCTTCATTTTTAAAACTAATACGTGAGTTCACTCCTCTGCATAGGAGGAACCTACACCTTTTAGTTGCTTTTACCATTGCTAAAACTTTTAGCAATGTTTAAAACCGTTGCTAAAAGTCATAGGTGACTCCTACGTGGAGGAGGCACACTGCATCCAACTAATATGATTTTCTAACTCCAAAAAGAGGTTTTCCAAGGCCAACCAAAATAAGGAGCCTTTATACTGCTGTACTTCTTGGTATAGAACCAACGTCTTTTGGGATTTTATTTCCTTTAAACCAAAGATGGCTAAGTCATTGATGAGATCATGCCTGAGGAATGTCTCTTTTTAGCACCTTGAAGTGATTTTTTTTTTCTTGCCAGTGATGTATTTTTTTAATTTCTGGGAAAAAATGAGCAATAAGCAAAACATTTATTCAAGTGTGATGGAAGATAAATATAATCACAAAGCAGCTGGAAAATCATCATTTTGTTCAGGTCTTTATTTCTAAGTGCATGTTTGGTATGAATACACCAACAATTTTCTTCTAAAAGATGTTGCAACTCATGAATATGAAATATCTGTGTGACTATCAACTCTATGATAGTGTGTTGTTATAATGATATTGTGCTTCCCCTTTTGTCAGTTTTAAAGGGGTTTACTAGATTTTTCCAATCATTAATTTCTTGTCCCAAAGGTGATCAAACAAACTTTTTATACTCAACCTATACTTATTTTAGTTCAACTTGAAGAAAATCCAAATTATTACCATTACAAACTTTTGAAGTAATAGACTCTTCTACCCAAAGAAGTGATAAACTCGACAACATTCTTGGTTACCTTTAAAAGTCACTAGAGACCTTCAAATTTGAGAGGGAAAAAAAAGTACTAGCGCAATTTTATGATTTCAAGGAAACATTAACGGCATGTTTGGTTTACCCATTCTAGTGGAAACAAGAACGGATTCTAGTGCACAGTAAATTTTCAAGTGTTTAGTTTACTATATACTGATGGAAAGAGGAATTCCAGTCTAGAAAAAATACTATTGTTTTCTATTCAAGCCTTTCCTACCAAATGCTAAAGAAAACCGTATTCCATTGTGGAAAATGCTTCAATTTCATCTTGTGCCCTTACATGTTGCTTGAATTTGCATTCCAAAAAACTGACCACTGTGACTTACCCATAGGTTACATGTCTCAGTGACATCGTCAGAGGAGCCACCCCATCCCTGTAGCCGAAAACGTCCTCCATGGCCAATCAAACTGACAATCAACCCTCATGCCCTTACCCTCACATCCTCCATTGCACTCTCTAATTTGCCCTTCATCTTCTTTGACTATGTGTACAGAGGCGAGAAAGAGAAAGAGAGAGATTTCAGTGACTAAGGAAAAAGCAAGAGCAAGTTAAGATGAAAGAGAGAGTGAAGTGGTAATGTCGCCACCGCCTTAGCCCTCTTCTCACTCCCAAAATCAGAGGCGATGGCTTTCATGGAGAATAGAGGCATCGATGGAGATGGAGAGTGCAAAGACATCCATGACGAGGAAGATTCCAAACTTTGGAAGCATCCATCTTGCCCTTCTACCTCTCCATTCTCATGGTAGAAATTGCCATCTAAATCGCCACCTTTCCCTTTGCAGTACACTTCACCGATTCGACCTTGCATGGACGAAGAGGAACAAGCTGTAGATCTTCCCAAGTAGGTCTGAATATGAATCAAGCTGGGTATTGGGGTTGCAATCACTTTACAAGAGGTTTCTTTTTTTTTTTTTATAAAAAAATAAAATTCTAACTAAGGATAATTTGGTAAATTAAATCATATATTCATCATTAAAATATACACTCTAAAATAATTATTTTTCTCTTTCCTATTCATTTTTTATTACTAATCAAACAACTTTTTTTTCTCTTTTCTTTTTTCTTTCCCATTCTATTTTTTATTCCATTCCTCTTTTCCTTTCTATTCCTACTCTGTATTGTGAACCAAATGGATTGTAAGTGATTACAAAATATTGAGAATTGGATCAAGGATTTCCCACAAAAAAAAAAATAGTTTGAGAGTAAAACTCCAGGAAACTAAACAAATTTTAATTTTTAAATAAACAAAATATTAGTAATTTTTTTGCTAAAAATTATGTCTACAATTAAGTAAAATAAAATAAAATAAAATCTCAAAATTGTCTCACAAACTGCAAGAAAAAAGTCAAACACATTAAACATGGAAAAAATGTCACTTAGTGAATTGACTTGGAACACCTGATGAGACTCACATGCACAATGTTTCCTTGTCTAGTTTCGGTGTTTGTCCCTTCGCTTTACCAAGAGAATAGAAAATGTTCTGACTTTATAGCTTGAACATGCATGGTTAATTATAGTGTATTGTATTCATACGACTGCTACAAGAGTAATGCACATGCATGAAGGGAAATAAAGTATCAATTTAAATGTACCAAAAATAAAATAAAATTAAAGATGAATATAGATTACACTTTTTTTTTTCTCTTGAGATTTGGTCAGAATAACTTGATTATATATTGTGGTTCTAAAATTACCTTTGAGACTAATCTCAACCGTGGTTATGGCAGTAATAATATTCTTTATTCCCAGCTCAAATTGTTTAAAGATATTTGTCGGTCTCAGGTCTTGATGAATGAATTGGCGCATGTACTTTGTCACATCAACCTATCAATGACATAAAAATTAGAATTAAATTAAGAAAATAAAACGCATACAAAACATATATAAATATGACACTAAACAAAAGATATACTGTATAACCATAGGCATCACTAGTAGGATTAATCCACCGCCTTGTGTGTCTCCAATACCATTGCATATATGGGAAGTTATGCTGCAGGGGATGGGTAGGATTTTGTATTTAAACCACCCGTTGTCTCCATTGTCCCCATTCATCAACCTTGGCCCTAAGCTTTATTACCCAATCAATATCATACTTGCCTCGGATTTGCAATGTGTGCCATCGACTAAGATAAACATTGGACCATATGATCTACAAAAAACAAAAATATATTATCATAGTGTTTGGAACATAATTGTTCGAGCAAGATACATACCTTGTGAGATGCCATCTTATCCAATAGAATCCGTAATGCTTCAAGGCATTTGTGCCCATACCGAAGTTGTCCCTAGCACATTTTCAGCTACAATATATGAATTAAAATAGTAAATACCAAATAATAAATTGAAGACACAAGTAGGTATTGCATATCGATCACCCAATGATCAATGGAAGAAGAGGATAACAATCTAGATCCAACTCTGGGTCTGGGTGTCTCTGCGGCAATAACACGGGTAATTTATCCCATGCCTACAAATGAAGCAGAGTTAGGCAATTATTAGAATAATTATTTCTTCTAATTTACAATTATTTTAAATATTTTTTCAAATATAGTTTCTAAGAAAATATAACAATATTTTTATATTCACAATTATTAGAATTAATATAGTTTATTTATTTTTTATATATTAACGGTAAATTAAATAATTATTTGTTATTATATAAACTAACTCTAATTATAAAGTTTATTTATTTATTAAATATATTAATTAATTGATTACTTTCAATTATATAATTAATTTTTTAATTATATAACATTAACTAATTATAATTATAATTATAATTAATTATTTTTAAATACTTTATTTTAATTATTTTAAATAACCAAAAAAGTCAAAAAAATTATTGTATATTAAAACATTTATAGAAATCATTATATATAATTAATTAAAATATATAATTAATTATTATATATTATAAGAGTTAAATATATAATTAATTATTAATGAATTAAAAATATATAACAATTATAATTATTAAAAAAACTAAAATTGTTAACAATGCCTCACAACAATTTCTTCCTTCTTTTATCGTGTGTGTGCGCGTGTGAACAATGCCTTTCCTCTCTATTTGTAACCATCATCCATTATCACTCATAAATCACACACCTTCGCAACAAAATGGGTTCCCCTCTAGCACATTGGAGCCTCCAGCGCACTGGGAGGGATCCAACGGGCATAAAAAATAGTTAACTTTTTTTTTTTTCCAGAAGTTATTTAGGCGACCTTCAGTGCTCTCAAGCTTCCAGCGTGCATTCCTTCCCAATTACCACAACAATCAGTATAGAGTCCCGCACTGACAATATTTTTTTAATTTATGAATGAAAGTCAGCAAAATATTTTTTTTAAAAAAAAAAACATTCCAATGTGGACGCCGAGTTTCATAAGTTTTTTTTTTAAATAAAAACCTAGTTGATGTGATAGGATTGTAGTATATGGCCAATTTTTTTTCCAAAAGATAATATTTGGACAATATTTTTTTTTAAAACAATAACATTTGTCTAAATTTGTCCATATATATATATATATATAATCAGCTATAAGTATGTATATATGTATATATAATCAACTATAAGCATGTATATATATATACATATAAGACAAAGGCACAAATGAAGTCATAAGAATGTGGTTTTCATTTTTTATCTTTCTCCATGCATTTTCCCAACTTTTCTTTTTGAGCAAAACACCTCTTCCAGTAGTCAAACATTTAACTCCTTAAACAATCAAAAGTCATTTCATCTAAAATATGCTAAGTTTTTTTTAAAAAAATGCCTACATGACATCTGAAGTAGCCAAGGACCTCTTTGGCAAGACATAAGTATCTTTATGTTTTTCCTAAAAAAAAATCATATTTACATTTATTTTTTTCTTTTTGCATATGGGTCCTCTTTTTACTCTAATCATATGACTTGCAGTAGCTCGTTCACCATGGTCTTCTCTTCGTCCATTAACTTGACAGCCTTCACCGGCAACATTTTGAACATTCCATTATGCGAACTCAACCTAGATTCAGATTCTGAGTTCATGAGGGAATTGGTTCTAGTTTTCTTGGATCAATCTATTTTACACAACATATTCTTTTGGCACAACGGCAATGATTCGAAGGATTGGAGAAATTCCTGAGAAGGCCTCGAAGATTTTGATTCTTTGAACGATTTTGACCAAGGGAGAAAATACATATACTTTGAGAATCTCGCTCCCTTTCTTGAAGAACATCCTGCTCTTCCAAACTAAGACTATTGGATGAGGATCTTGGATGGTCAAGATCGAGGGGTGCGAGGATCCAATGGCCCAGATTATGCAAGAGCGTTTAATGAAATGCAGTGTTTCGAGGTCCCCTTTTGTTTTAGACATGTCTAGCACACGACATGTGTCCAGCATCCCCTCCATTCTCTCCCAATTCATGTCTTGGATCTAATGCTTAACCCGATATCAATATTTTCCTTAAAAAAAAGTCCCTCCTAATCAGTGCATACCACGTTCAAAGACAAAAGGTGGAAAGTTTTTATTCCTCTACAATCTCATCCCTTCCCGCCACTTTACAATCTCTTCCAAAAAAATCCTTACAAAGAATCCTCCCACACCCTAACTCCCTCTACTCCATTATATCATCTCCAGTAGTTCACTATTGTATCATTTGCCAGTTGCCGTTGAGTGCTATTTGACCGTCAATCATAGCTACGTCGTAGCTCCATTTTTCACCGCTATATGCAACCTCTGTGAAGCTGTCATCGATATCTATCTTAATCTCACCGTAGTAGTGTTCCTCAAGGCATCCTCCTCCAGCCAATTTATTCCTTCTCTGACAAGCTCAAGGTGTTCTTCGTTATATATATATATATATATATGGTTTTGGTGATTCAATAGTGCTGAAATACCCCATATATATAGTGCTGGTTAAGGGACTTAGATTTTGCTATTGTAGTTTACAAATAGTATACTAACATCTAAAAACTTAAAAACTCGAACCCAATGAAATGGAAACCATAATAGAGCTTGTAATGATAATACAGTGGCGGGAAGGGATGAGATTGCAGAGGAAGAAAAACTTTCCACCTTCTGTCCTCGACACTTAGCGTGCGCTAATTGTGAAGGGTATTTAAATGAAAAAGCAAATACTAAAACCAGGTCGGGCATTGGATCTGAGACCTGAATTAGGAGCAGGTGAAGCAGATGCTAGGCACGTCTGGAAAAAAAAGGACCTCGAAATGTTATGTTTCACTAAACGCACATGCACGATCTGGGCCATTAAATCAAAGTAATCTAACAACCCAAATGGGTCCCCTATCCCTCAATCTCGACCGTCCAAGATTCTCATTCAATGATCATAATTTGGAAGAGTAGGGTGCTCTTCAAGAAAAGGAAAAGTAAGGGAGCTGGATCTATACTTTGACGACTTAGACAAACTTGGAAATTCTTAGACGATTTGCTGAAAGTGACAGGTTTTATGGGTCTTGGCTGAAGATGTTGCAACATAGCCATGGTGAACATTGAACAAGCTGCTACAAGTCATACATATAGCTAGAGTAAAAGGAGGACCCATATGCAAAAAAACATAAAAGCAAATATGATGTTTTGATGGGAAAAATACATTTTGACAAAGACGTCATTGGCCACTTGGGATGCCATGGAAGCATTTTTTCCTGACTAGGAATAGTTAAAATGACAAGACTATTGTTTCTTATAGAAGTTGACAGTTTAGACTAATGGAAGGGGTATGTTGCTCAAATATTAAAGTTGGAAGGAAAGGGTCTTTAATTGTTTTAAGGTTCTTAGAGGTAAAGTGCACAAATTTCAAAGTTCATAAAAATTTTGTGCATTTTAGTCTTGTTTTATTAATATCTAAACAAATATAAATAGTTTATAAAAATTATATTTAAATAATATTCGAATTAATTAGTAAATAAATATATCTTATAAAAAATGAATAAATTGCTATTTTAGTTTCTGAAAGAAAGGGTTTGTGTCAATTTGGTCCATGAGAGGTTGATTTCCAATAAAAATGATCATTTCATCCAACTAGGTGTGTCAAATGAGCCGAGCTGACCCATCTCAGCCTAAGCCCTGCAAGGCCCAGGGAAGGCATGGACTAGGCTAGGCTAAGTTACCTATAATATATAGGTTAAAAATTCTAGCACAACCCAACCCTTTAAGGGCCATGTGCTAGGTTAGGCCAAGCCATGGGCCAATTTTCTTTTTTAAAAAATATATTTTTAATTACTTTGAATGATAAAAATTAAGTGTTGAAACTATAAAATTTAATTATAGCAATTTTAATAACTAATATTAAAAAAAGCCTATCAAGACTAACCTGCCCCAGCCCACCTAAGCTCGAAGAGCTTTGGCAATCTAAGCTAAAAGCACACCCACATATCCTTCAAATTAATACTCATTTAATGGATTTGATAATGTGGCAGTTTTTTGATGACATGGCTATCCAGCATAGAGTTTTCAAAATGAGGCCGATATGGGATAGGATGGGCTAATAATTTAATAGTATATTTTAAAAAAGAACTTTTAGTCTAACCCATCTAGGCCCTTGGAGCTTAGATGGGTTAGGGTGGGTTGGCCCTTGTAGGCTTTTTATTTTTTATATATTATATTTTAAACTTTAGTCTTTTTTTTAGAAGTTTAGTTCTAGTTTTTTTTTTGAAATTTCATAGTTCTAATACTTAATTTTTGTCATTCAAAATAATTAAAATTACATTTTAACAAAGAAAAATTATTTATTTTAAGGTTTAATATTTTTTTTAGAAGTTTAATTCAATTTTTTTGAAATTTGATTGTTCAATATTTAGTTTTTATCATTAAAATAACTAAAAATATATATATATTTTTAAACAATATAAGTAAGCTATGGGCCAGCCTATGGCCATGATGTGTTGGAATTAACCAAAATTTTTTAGTCATGAATTATATAAGGCCAAACTTGACCCAATCCATACTCACCACTAGCCCTACAGGGCTTGGCCTGGGTGGGTCAGACTGACCTATTTGACAGCCCTAATATGGCATAATAGACCTATTCATTTTTGGGTTGTCCAATATGAAAATTTCCTGTTGATGGATAAGGCCACTCCATTTTGTACTCTAAAGCTAGGTATGTTTTATGAGATGATACTAAGCATTTCCAATAGCGAACCTCACTTGAGTTGTTATTGTTGATCCCATAATATCACATCAACTTAAGCAACTCCCTACTACTTTAAGCAACTTTCCACTCCAATTGTAAACCTTTTAAGAACTCAAATGGGTCTCACAATCAGCTCTCCAGTACTTTTAACATTTATTGCTCTTCCAAATTAAAATATTAACTTATTTGAATTTTAATTTTGAAATAATAAATACGTAACAAAGATACAAAATATAGCAAATAAATTTGAAATATATTTCAAAAAAATAGAAAAGACATTATAAATATAACAAATATATTAAAACTACGTAAATCATTAAAATTATATATTAAAAATATAAAAAATACATTAAAACTACATAAATCATTAAAAATGATATATTAAAAACTTAGAAAAAATATTTCATTACTTCTTCGTATATTACGTAATATTAAATTTACTTCCAACATTCATATATTAAAAACAATTTTTTGATCACAATAAAATTAAAAATATGAAAAATACATAATATTATAAATTAAAATAAAATTTCATTTTGGTTTTTCTCCTCCTTAGAACCTGAGAACACAATCTCTTTCTTCCCAAAGTTCTTCTCTCTCCTAATGTCTCTCAAATTTCTCCTCCTCAAAACCAGAGAACACAATCTCCTTCTTCTAGAACTAGAGATGTCGATCTTTTCATCCCAAAATTCCCTCTGGCATCTATTCTCTCACCCAAAATTCTACTTCTATTCTCTCTATAACCCAATCTTTTTCTTCCTACTCCTCCGAAGCTAGAAACTGGTGAACTTGAAGCCATAAACGATTGACATCACACCAGGAACCCATAATCTGACAAACACCCACCTAGAAAATGGTTGATATCGGCCTAGGAACCCAAACGTCATCGAACTCGCACCCAGAAATTATCGACCTCGCACTCTACCAGAGACGCTACTGGAGATGATGAAGAAGATGGTGCCTCACTGCCTTCCCTCAGTTTCTCTCTCCCGATGGCATGGTGAATAAGGGGACCATTTATTAAATTTAATTTAAAGATTTCTTTTTGATTATTTTATTATTACTTTTCGTATAAAAACTCATTCTTCTATAAGAATCATTCTTATGTGTGGTGGCTAGCTTGGCAAACTTCAGTGGTGAACCAAAATAAGAATCAGATCTTAAATTTAGAAACTCTTTAAAAACCACTACTAGAGATACTCTAAGAGCTACTATCAACCATCCAATTCAGTAGCCTATCAAAAAGTTAGATTAGTTCAATTAAACAATATTGAAATCTATACACCAAAACATGGTGTATCTTCTAAAAGTAAAATGTGTTGTGCAAGACAAAAATTTGTAGTACATGTTTCTAAGTTTTAGCTAAATTTTCAACATTGATCAAAGACCAAAAGAAATTGAAGTATTGAAAACAAAATAGTAGCTTCAAATTTAAAGCAAGATTCATTATTACGACCTAGAGCAAAGAAAAACTAAAGGATCATAATGCAAAGAAGAAGCAAAGGATGGTGTGGACTTCATTCTAGGTTGATCTACAATGAAATCGCTCTTCAAGGATGTTAGCAAGGTGCTCTAAAGACAATCATTTTTAGCATCAGATGTACAAACTCAGTTATTAATCAAATATGTTTTCTTCGTTATTTATATTTAGATTCATAAACTCAAGATTAGATCGTAAAATAAATAATGAAATCCATACCACAAAACATAGCATGAAAGAAATTATGATGACTGTCACATCCCAATTTTGGGCATGTGAATAATTCTATAAACTCGAAGGTATACCTCTATGGTATCCCATAAAATTCCTCATCAGTACTAATGCATAACATAATTTTTCAGGAAAGAGATTTTACTTATATTCATATAAAAAGTTCAACATAGTGAAACTGTAAACACAAGCCAAATATCATATAGTATGATACTGTTTTCCAAGACTAGGTGACCTATAGAGATTATAGAGCATTTCTTAAGCTTTTGGGTTCATAAGCCTTCCAGACATCATGGAAAGTATCTTTAAGGAATGCTAATCCTCCTGTAGATTTCCTTCATTCACATCCACTGTATTTAAAAAAATATTTATAGAGAGTGTAAGTTCATCAAAACTCAATGACTAAATGACTGTGCAATAATAAATATGTCACAAGTATAAATAATATAATCATTATCACGATAAGAACAGTTATATTCATATTCAGGGTTTCTATACCTCTGTTATTTAGTTTATGTTCAGGGATTCAATTCCCGTTGTATTCATGTTCACAATCATTACATGCATTGGTATCTTGGGGGATTAGGCCCTCAACCATTCTATGTGTATAATTTCATGCATTGATATCTTGGGTCAAGCCCTCAACCATTCCATGTGTATATTTACATGCATTGGTATCTTGGGTCAAGCCCTCAACCATTCCATGTGTATATTTTCAATCATAATTTTCATCAACATAACAATAAATTCCATTATCTAGTTATCATCATTAAATATGAAATCTAATTGCGACATGAGGTAGGATTTATATTGTACTTAGAATAAAATAAATAAAATCAATTAGTAAGGTCATCCACTCACATAGATTTCGTATCCAAGTCACTTTTCTGAGTTGCTACAGGGAATAGTACGTAGCTGGATTTTAGATTCTACTACGGAGATTTTCATAAAGATCAGATATAGAAAGTCAGAGTACTTTTGTACAAAATACTATTCATGCGTATGAATATTATTCATGTGTACGGTTATTATTCATAAATATAATACTATTTATATGTATGGATACTATTTATATATATGATTACTATTCATACATACAGATACTATTTATATTTACAGATACTATTCATACATACAGTTACTATGCATATCAGGAATAGAGAACATAAACCATAAAATAGTACACCT
The DNA here is from genome assembly GCA_037074585.1 of Biancaea sappan. Classification (NCBI taxonomy): domain Eukaryota; kingdom Viridiplantae; phylum Streptophyta; class Magnoliopsida; order Fabales; family Fabaceae; genus Biancaea; species Biancaea sappan. Next base: position 42,343,380 of record CM073498.1, read on the forward strand.
AAAAAGTTCTCAGGAAAGAGTGGAGGGTCACAATGGACACATTTATGTACCAGGTATTTTCTTAGCTAGAACTTTCCTAGATATGTATTCTTCACAGTTTATATTCTATTTTAATAATCAGAGAATCAAAATAATATATAGGCAGCTATGGACAGTTTTTTGATGTGGAAGATTAGCTAAAGCCGTAACCACAGAGCATATTTATGAATATAACTTCTAAAATTTGAAAGATATAAAAAAAGGCATAGTATGATCATCGAATCTAGGCTAAGAAGGAAAGACCTAGAATTTCAGAGCTCTAACATCGGAGCAAGAGAAGTTTTGAGGAGAGGAAAGAAAAAAAACTGAAGGTGTGAGTTTAGAAGTGAAATGGAAGGGCCTATTTATAGGAGAAGTCAGGGTACTATGTACTAATAAAATATTCATTTTATTATACGCTTTAATAGTTTAGATTATTATAAACTTTAATAATTTAGTTTACTATGCACTTTAACATTTTGGTTTATTATGCGCACATGATTTTCTTAAAGGCAGCAAATTATTGATTACTATTGGGAACTAAAGGGAAAATTATCCTTTCTCCTAAACCTTTAAGTTTCTTTTCAATTTTGTCCTTTTCAATTTAGTCCCTAAGAGGATTTTCTCATGTAAAACATTATTTTTCTCCCAGCTTTTTTCATATTCCTCTTATGCTGAAGTAATATTTTATGCGAGGGATAAATTCCATTTATATCCCACAATTTATGCAATCTATAAATGAAAATCCGTATTTTCAACAATATGCACAAACAAGCATACAAAAATTAAAAAGATAGGGAAACTATTTTCTCCAAAATAAATTTATCGTAATTCTTGAATACTTATAACTTTAAAATATAACGAGTATTATAATGACGATTATAATGTGAGATTCCTATCATGTATAATTATGTATGTATCTAAACTGTCTCTAGTTGTAGGATCACCGGAGAATGGATATCAGTGATCCGGATAAACTAGCACATGTTATGCTTCTTGATTTGATCAAGTGACTATCTTCATAAGTTGTAAGCATGAGATGTTTTGAGTCAACATGTGAATGCTTGTTAATGGTAACAAGTACATTGGATGACCTGCACGAGACATCACATAGATACCTATTCAAATGTCAGTGATAAGTCTCATAGCAGCTAATAGTGCAAGTATCCTTGGACTCAAGGAACTCAAGTTATCTTGTATATGGATCTTGTGCTTTGACTCCATTCCTTATTTCCCACCATGGGTCTCTCTTAGGGTAGTAATTGGGCACAGTGTGAAGTATTCAAAGATATTTAAGTAACCAACAGAGAATTCATCAATCCTGATAAAAGGAAGTATACCCATGGCCACTTGTAGAGATAATTGCTAAGAAGTCTTTAGCCAAAGCAAACTTGTCATGAAGATGGTCTTCAGTGATATAGTTTATAGTGATTGATCCCACATGACAAGGAACTAACTACTTGGGCTGGATATAATGTAATCAAGTCTAGTGGGAGTTGACACATAGGCCATACTCTGAACCAAGTGTGCATAAGATGGTGAAAGGACACATTGTATAGATACGCTTTAGCTGTAGAAAGGTTTAAAGTCAAACAATTGACTTTCCAGTCAATTGGGGGTCATGATGTGTTGCTAGATACCGCTTGTGATTTTTTTACAATCAAATGTTGATTGTGAATGGATAACATAGCTGGAAACCTAATGGGTTACATGCATAGAAATTCACTAGGAATGTAAAACAGGGTTTGAGGACTTGATCCTAAATTGGAACGTTAATTAAAAAGAGATAAGAGAATAAAATGAATAGAAATATGTTCCTATTCCTACCCAAACAAGGAAAAGCCTAAAACAAGAACCTTTTAGGTGTCACTCTCTTAAAGAGATTGGGCTTCTTAAGATGTCACTTTAAGAAGCCCAATAAGGGAATGAAGTGTACTAAGGGAATTAGGGCTTTAGGGTGTGTGGTTACACCTATCACTTTAAATATGATAGTGAGAGTCACATGCCAACAACTACAATCTCTCAATTGTTAGGTAATTATTTTAGAAACATTCTTATTCTCTTCTCCTTCAACCAAGAGGGTTTTTTCCATAGCTTATTCATGCTTGCTAGCATAAGAATAAGAAGAAACCCCGTTACCTTAAAAGGTTTTTCTTTTGTGTAATTTCGTGTGGATTACCATTAGAAGTATTCTATTTTAGATACTTGCTTTGGCTTGGAGAGATTGCTATGCTACAAGAGGTATTTCTCTTCGTCTTGTTTTTCATGGTTAATGTAATGATAATATAGTTTGATCCATTGATGCATGGGTTTTAGAGATAATTTTTAAATTCCGCAGCATTAGTCTGATCTCCAAAATCCTACAAGGGAAACATGAGAGAGGGCATCCATGTCATGATTTATAATTATATATGTTGCTGATGTCACTGGTCTACTTGTACCGTGGAAGGAGCATAACAAATGATGCTTCACGATGTGAGATCAGAGACTCCCTCACCGATGTTCTTTCACTTGATTAAAAATGTTTCATTTGTCTTCTTCAAAGGAGCCATGAATTTTAATGTTTTGCATCTCTAATACAAAGCCCACAACACTTGCTTTTCTTTTAACATTTAAGCCACAGTGAACAACCCAAAAATGATGAGATATACAATGTTGCACAATTATGTTATTAGAAAACTATCATCTCATCAAATCTATTAAGTAGGTGTTATCTTGATAGATAGAAGGACCATTTTGATTGAGAATCAATCTTTCAAGAACCATATTGACACATTTAATTTTTTGAGGATGAAGTTGATAAAAGCTCTATCTTTTAGAGACTAAAATAGTAATTAACTCTAAAAATTTGATAAAATCAAAATCAATAAATGGAATCAAATATTGAATAAAAATTCAAATAACTAAAATAAAAATTATCCAACCAAATAAGCATATTAAATGGTAAAAAAATTTAGGAAAAAAGTATATTTCATGTCTCTAATATTTAGACACATTTTTCATTCATATCCTTAAACCCTTTTTTTGTCAAATACATGCCATATTTTTAATTTTTTTTAAATATACCATTTTTTTTAACATCATCAACTCTATTAATGAAAAATGTTGATTAAGCTTGTGACATGGCAAAATTTAGCATCTACCTTAAATTCTACATGGACCTCGTCCTTTGAAATTCGACAAATGCCCTTTTTCCCTTTAAGCTTGCAGAAAGAGACAAATTGGGTTAGAAAACTTTGATAAAATCATCCTAAACGAGAACGATGTCGTCTTCTTGTTTGCAACTATAGTTGACTGACAGACAACTTCTTCATCGACGGCAGCGTAGCACAGTGGCACTAGCGAAGAAATAATTTCCTTCTTCCCTCTCCCTTTCCTTATCCGTTTCTGCAAAAATATGATTCATGCCATAAATTTGAAATCAATTTCTAATTTCATTTCCCTTTGATTTATGCCTTAACTATGAATGTTGAATGATTTTGCTACCCTAATTTTGTTTATGCCCTGATTTTGATTGTTACCCTAATTTTTTCTGCCTCATAACCCGTATTTTGATTTTGTGCCATACACTATTAATTTTGTTGTCTCCCATACTTCGTGAATGTCCTAACATTTACACTCTTGATATGAAATAAACCATTGCTAGAATGGTATGTGACGATGTTGGAAATGATCTATTAATTTCTTTGTTTTCTAGTTACCTTTGTGCCATTCTTGTATTGTTCTTCTCTAGTATAATGGTGGGAATAATTTCTTGCAATTATCTCCACTGAGATTATGCTCTGCCCCAAATCCTTAAACACTACATTTGATTCAGAATTTTTGTGGATAGAGATTCCATAATGAAAAATCTATGACAGTGTGTCCCTAAGAATTTCTAAAGTATAATAAATATAATCCCCCTTCCCTGTAGTACCTTGTAGTCCCAGTGTCATAGTGGAATCTTACATGTAATGTACTTTGGCCAAGAATTAATGGAAAAACATATTAAAAATAGATTAAATTATTGTTTTCTAGTTTCCAATCCTACTAAGATGTGTGATTGGTCAAAGATTTGTTGGGTATTTTAAATTAAAGATCTTGTTAAAGTGTATCTTAATTTATGTTCTTTTATTGGGTGTTTTTTTATTTCAATTCTTGATGGAAATATTGGCTGTGGCAGTGTACCATGGTGGCAATCTCAATGGAGGAGCTTATGTTGGGAGTAAAGTTGACTCATGGAACTCATGTGACTCTGATAGGTGAGTTATTTTGAGATTCTGGATTTGATTAAAGAAGACTATGTATATGCTGAAGTTGAGTCAATGTGGTACAAGGCTCCGAGAGATTCAATAGAAGATGGGTTGAAGATGCTAAAAGATGATAACAGAGAATTATAAATGGTGGACATTGTGAATAAGGAGGGCGTAGTACATTTGGACATCATTAACAAGTCTAAGGGCCCCACATTGTCAGTTGACCCCTTTCAGGACCCAGTCTCACTGTCACATACACATGCTTCCCCATATCCTGACAAGGAAAATGGAAGGAAAGCAAAGATATAACGTTGTTTTTGTAATTTTTTATATTATATATATGGTTACCTTTTATGGTTGTAAATGTAACTTTTAAATTGTATGTGTACCATTTAAATTTTAAATGTAAATTTTACATTTGTTTGTGTTGCAACTTTGACAATTTTGAATTGTATACTTGTGTAAGTTTTGACTTGAATAAATTCCTTTTATTTTTGTTTACTATACTAGGCTAAATTGCAATAGGGCACGACTAATGTTAAATGTGATAGGACCTTTTATTTTTGTTTACGTGCTAAATGTGATAGGAGAAAGAAACATAAGGTTAAATATGGAAGGGGAATGAAGTAAAATAAATGCAACATTTAATACACATACATACACACACATATTAAATAAAGACTTAGATATTATATTGAATTGACGTTGTTTACTTTATACAATCCTTTCTTAGTAATCATTGTTTTAATCATTACATTTCTTTGATTGTTAATTTATAGGGTAAACAACCCATTGGTAATGACCATGGTGAGGCAAATGGTGATGAGTCTGAGGAGGATAGTGCACTGAACGTCAAATTCATGGATAACGAAGATGAAGATTTTTTTGGTGGGTTGTTTGGTGCAAAGTAAACCAAGATTCATTTGGCTAGTAGTAGTAAGGTCCATATACATATATCACAACCATCTAGCAATGATCCAGTGAGACCAACAATGATGTCATCAACTATAAGGGACCTTGGTTATGACGAGGCATATAAGACTGAGTTCTTACATACAATCAATAGTGAAGATGAGGAAGGACTACTTGAATACTCAAAGTTCCCACTTCATAAGCTTCTGAGGGACATATCTGAGTATAAGTGGGAACTCAGCATCATTTACCTAATTCGGGAAGATTTCCAGGAAGCTGTGATGACGTATGCTATACATGCAAGGAGGAATTTGTACTATGTCAAACTTGACTTGATTAGAGCAAGGGTGAAGTCTAGGAGTAACTGTCCTTGGGAGATATATGCAGCTAGATTAATGAATGAGGATACATGGCAGTTACAGATAGTTAAGAATCAACATACATGCATAAGATACTTTAAGGTATGCTTGATGAGCTTGAAGTGGCTTGGGAGGAGAATACAAAAGAAAGTGAAAGACAACCTGAAAATGAGGCTAAATGACATCATAAGAAAGGCCCGAGAGAAATGGAACATAGGCATTTCAACGGCTAAAACTTGTAAGGCTAGAAGGAATGCAGGGGAAGTAGTCTGTAGCTCTTTTAAAGAGCAGTTTTTAAGGCTCTATGACAATTATGAAGAGATAAAAAGGTAAAACTTCAACTCTAAAGCGAAAATACAAGTAAACAGGCCACCGGGATTTGAGAATGACATGCCAAGTGCTAGTAGCAATCCCACTTCGATGCTATCAAAGTTTGGGAGGTTGTACATGTGCTTAGATGCATGTCGGAGGAGCTTTCTACTATGTCAACCTATAATTGCTCGTGATGGGTGCTTTATAAAGCCATTATATGAATGGAAAATTTTGACAGCAATTGGTATTGATCCCAGCAACCAACTTTTACAATAGCTTTTATCATTGCAGAGGCTGAGACAATAGAGACTTGGACACCGTTCTTGTAGCTCTTGACAGAGGACATCATGATACACAATAGTCGATTCGTGACCAATGTTAAATGACCCAGCCCGATACGCTAGGTTAATCCAGAATCCGATGACCCAGGACTGATTATGATGTGAGTTGCTCTTCAGGACTGGTTTACACTATGCCTGGTCAAGACCCAACCAGGTCTTGAGCAAATCGCTAACCCGATCGACCAGGTCAACCCAGTTTTCTCTCTTTTTTTCCTAGTTGAAGCAATTTTACTAAAATTGTGGAACCCTTTGCTTTTGCTTCAATACCGAAGAACCCCACAAATTGCTACCCTCTACCCTAGCTACTTCTATGCAACATACATGGCCACCAAAAGCGAAGAGTAGATCAGCCATGGCTACTAAGAGCTTCCATGAGAGCTTCTTCCACGGCCACCAGAGCTTCTCATGGACTTCCACAGTGACCGAGATCTTCACTTCCCATAGAACAGGCAAAAGACATGGAGAAGCTTCTTCACAGTATCTTCCTCCACGACTTTGAGATCTCTCATATATCAGCCAATATTCAAGTTAATTTTTTTAATTGTTGAATGCTGGCTAATATGAATGCCCCCAAGTTATTTTTTTTATTTCTAAATGTTGGCTGGTCTGAATGCTTGGCTATTGGTTGAACTAAATGCACCTCAGTTAATTTTTTTTTTCATTGTTGAATGTTAGTTAGTCTAAATGCTTGGCTGTTGGCTGATCTAAATGCACCCCAGTTAAATTTTTTTTTTATCGTTGAACTTGAATGTTGGCTGAATTTTGTGTTGTGCTAAGATTGAAGTTACTTTTTTTAATTGTTGAATGTTTACTGTGAACTATGAATGTTGAGGTTTAAGTTAAATTTATAGATAATTTTGGGACCGATTTTAATTTATATAATTTTTTGTTAATCCTAGATTGTAATAAACATCATCTAGCAATCTCAAACAAGAGTCAGTTAAGTCTGTGCAACAAGGTGCTTCAAGAGGAAAAGTATATTTAGCATGGGGCCATTGTAGAATTTTTTAAAGGATTGGTTCTAGGCATCATTTAATATGTTTATATTGTAACAAGACTTTTAAGGGGGTGGAATTAATCGAATTAAGTTACATCTTGCTGGAATAAAGGGAGATATGGAGCCATGTAAAATGGTTCTAGTAGATATTCATTTTCAAATACAAAATAGTGTTAAAGAGTTTACTCAAAGAAAAGAAAGCTTGCAAAAGAATATGAAGAAAGCAATCATTATCCTGATGAGAGCTTATATAGTGATGATATTGTAGAATTAAATAGTTCTTTTGTTCAGCCTTCTAAGGTTAAGGGAAAAGAAAAAGAGAAGGGAAATAAGCATATAAGCTCTTATTTTATACCTAGAACAACTCCTAGAGCCCAACCTACCCTTAAAAGTGTGTTGCAAAGCAAAGAGGTTAGAAAAAGGTGTGACATTGCTATTGCTAAATGGATGTTTGATGCTAGTTTTCCATTTAATGCTACCAACTCATCATACTACCAACCAATGATTGATGTTATTACAGTATAGGTACGGGATATAAGGGCCCTGAATATCAAAACCTTTGTGGGTATTTATTGACGAAAAATGTTGAAGAATTAAACTCATATTTTAATAGTTATACAAAAATTGGAAGGAAATAGGGTGTACGATTATGGTAGATGGGTGAACTGATCATTGTAGGAGAACCCTTATAAACTTTTTAGTTTATTGTCCTAAAAAGGCTGTGTTCTTAAAATATGTTGATGTATCTAATGCTTTGAAGACCGATGATACGTTGTTTAAGCTTTTTAAGGAAATTGTGTTGTATGTTGAAGCTAAAAATGTAATTCAGATTGTGACTGATAATGTTGCAAATTATGTTCTTGCCAGTAGAATGTTGGAACAAGAATTTCTAACTCTTTATTGGTCTCCATGTGTTGCCCATTGTATTAATTTGATGTTGCAAGACATTGGCAAATTGGATCAGGTGACATTAGTTGTAAATCATGCTTTAAAAAATTACTAAATTCATTTACAATCATTGTTTTGTTTTGCATTTGATGAGGAAGGATACTAATAGAAGAGAGATCGTTCATCCAGCTCCAACTCGCTTTACAACTAACTTCATTGCTCTACAAAGCATATTAGTTCTAAAGGTTGCTTTGCAAGCCATGGTAACATGTAAAGAATGGACAAGCTCAACATATGATAGGGATAACATAGCAAATAAACTTGTGGATCTTATCTTGGATTCAATGTTTTGGAAAGATTGTGTGTTCATTGTGAAAGTTACTGAACCGTTGATCTGTGTGTTGCGTATTGTAGATAGTGAAGATAAGCCAATAATGGGTTATTTGTTTACAGCCTTTCATGCAGCTAGGGATGAAATGATGAAAAGGTTTCAAGAAAGGAAAAGAGTGGTTGAGCCTTTTCTAAGAATTCTTAATAGGCGTTTGGATAATCAATTACAAAAAAATCTTCATGCTGTTGTCTTTTGGTTTAATCCATGTTATCAATATGATGTTGAAGCACTGGGAAGGCACAAGAACACCATCTCGAGGGTTATTGATGTCATTGAAAAGTATACTTATAATGATAGAGAGCTAGAAACTAAGTTATCAAGTGAGATGAAAATCTTCAAGAATGCAAAGGGAATTTTGGAAGAAGACTTGTAATAAACAATCGTCACACAATGATGTCAAGTAATTTTGATATTTATTAACAAAAGAACTATCATTTGTCTTATTATTATCTCATTAATGTGTTTTGTTTAATATCATTAGATAAGTGGTGGCAATGCTAAGGATCAAGTGCTCCAAATTTACAGAAGCTTGCAATATAAGTTTTAAGCCAAACTGCAGTTCTTCGGGTTGCAAAAGAAATTGGAATATGGTTGAACATATTCATTCAAAAAAGTTAAATAGATTGGAGCATCAAAGACTTAATGATCTTATTTATGTTCATTACAACTTGAAGCTATAAAAGAGGTATATTTCTCTGCATAACATTGTTTGCAATTTTTAAACATATAAAGGATCATTTATATTTTTATATTTTTAAATAAAAATATACAGGAAAGAATTGAAGAAGAGTTATCATCTGATCAGTTTTGAATGATTTGAAGAAAATAGTGAGTGGATATTGGAAGAAGAACCATCAAGCTTGACTACAGAGGATTAGAAGTTCTTAATTGTGAATTTGTAGTTTGTACCACTGAGAAGGATGATGTTGATTGTGGTTTGTGTTTGATAATTTTGAATATTATTTTGTGAAGTCATTTCAAGATTTTTATTTATCTAAGTTATTTTCTACACAATTGAATTTGAATGAGATTATTCATGATGATAATGTGGCATGCCTTGTACTAGAAAAGCGAACAATTCATATGCTTGGAATTTATAAGTCGATTTATGGATCTTATGAATATTTGCATTTTAATGACTTCATAAATTATTATGGATGTCTAAGACTTTTAATGTATGAATCATTATTTTTGGATGATTTTATTTATGACTTTATGTTTGAATTATTATAGATGTTTATGAATTATTATGGACATTTATGACTTTAAATTATGAAATTTACATGTAAATTATTTATTTTACTTATTTTTTAATTTATTTGTAAAGATATATAGGCATATATATAATTTTAATTTTTTAAATGTATTTACCTAGGTCAATAATTGACTCGATGACTTGACGGTTGAACCAGTGACTCAGTGACCCGAAAGCATGTCCGGGTCAATAGCCTGGCCAGTTTTGACAACATTGTTCATGACTTTCATTTCAAATTAGCAGAAGGTTACTTTCTTACCTTTGCTAATGTATTTATAACTTCTGGATGATTTCATATATGTTACTTATGTTTATGAAATTTTCATATATGTCCTTTAAGTTCCAAGAATTTTCATATATATCCTTTAACTTTCTGAAATTTTTACTCAAATGTCCTTGTATTTTGCTACTATACTGTTATTTCCTTTCGTGCATGACTAATGTTTACTGCATGGCTATTGCTCTGCTCATTCCTGTATGTTAAAGTATATGGCCCATATAAGCTAATGTTATGGGTTTCATTCATACATGTTTTATTAAAAAATGCATGTGGTGCAACATTGTGGGTTTTATTTAACATCACTATTTTTAGTTTCTTTCTTTGTTTTTATAAAACTCATCCTCCGACTTAACATTTAATGTTCTTTGTTCTTGTGGATAGGGATTGGATGTTGCACTTTATATAGTGATACCATGAATAGACCATAGATTTTATCTACGTCATCTATACAACAATTTCTAAAAAAAGTTTCTAGGAATCCACGACAAGGTCAACTTATCCCATGCATAGGAGAAAACAATGCTTGAAATGAAGGCTCATAATGAAAAAGCCTATTTGCATTTGATTGCAATTTCTCTGAGGCACTAGAGTATGGCATTCTTTAAGGTAAAGTTGAAGTGTGATGTACTTCTAAATAATTTTTGTGAGAACTTCAACACTATCATTATCAGTGCTAGGGAGAAGCCCATTATGTCAATGTTAAAGGTGTGGGCGATGGAAAGGTGGGCCAAGAATAGGAAGGACATTGAAAAACTTTCTGATGTAGCAGTCTTCCCAAGAATTAAAGCAATGCTTGGTTTAAATTACAGGGAGAACGACAAGTGGTTACCAACGTAGGCCAGGCAAAAAAAGTATGAGGTTATGGGTCCTATAGAAAAATTCGTGGTAGACCTTGACATCAGGACTTATATATGTAGGCACTAGACAATTACTAGTATTCCTTGTCCTCATGCCATTAGTTGCATCAATCACATGGGAGATAGGCCTAAAGACTTCATCTCGCCATACTTCAAGAAGGAGTAATACCAGGCATACTTCTAGTAGATGGTGCACCCGACAAATCACCCAAACATGTGGTCTCTACCCCCTATGATGATGTCCTCCCTCCTCTATATAGGAAACCTGTTAGACATCCAAAGAAGAGAAGAAGAAAGGATTCTAAATAAGAGTCTCAGAACACAGGATGAATGCCTCGTAAGAGGTATGCACAATGATGTGGCAATTGTGGAATCATTAGGTACAATAGAAGGGTGTTTAAATTGCCAGGATCACAATCATCCGCTCCACCTGTGCAACCATCCGCTTCTTCTATGATAGTACCAGCTTCTTTATATATATTTAAAGTGTAATTGTCTATTTGCAATATTCCATCTTAGCATTACATCACACTTTAATTGCTCATGTTGAATTGCAGTAGCCAAAAAGGCAAAAGACAGAAATAAGACGTCCAAGAACTATTGCAGAACCACTAAGCACTTGGGCATAACCACCCCAGACCCTATTCGTGGTAATTAAGACTTGTACCTCATAGGGTCTATTTTACTTTATGTTCAATGGTTCACTTAATTGATGTCCCACGGTTGCTAATTGTTATACTATAGCAAGTAGCTAGATAAAATCTAGTCCAAAGGCATAGTTCACAGCTGGCTACCTCAACTGGTCATCTTTCAACTACAACTCCAACTGCCTCACAGCCATCAACTTCATCCCATACTCAACCACAGGCAAACTTCTAACTTAATTGTAAATGAATACTTGGTTGATTTAGTTGACAAAATTATAACTTAGTTATTTTGTATATATATTTGTAGTCATAGTCACAACAAAGTGGTTCACCAAGCACCAGAATTAGGTCCAAGACCAAGGCAACAAGGAATCCAAATAGAAGAACAAGGGTGAAAGGTGGTGTAGCCCGTGACTTTTAGACTAGGGAATTATTTTGTATTTAATTTGCTGGCTATTATTTTGTATCTATGTTGCTAGCCTTTTTTTTTGGTTCTGTGTAAATGTACGATGAATATTGCTCTTTTGGATTGTCTGATACTTTGATACTGAAAGTGGCCACCTTTGAATACATTGTATGGATGCTTAATTTGGATCAATCATTTGAGGAACACTTATTGTTAAATATGGCAAATTCTCCCTATTTACATGTCAATAAACTGTTGTATATCAAATTTTATCATGGGATGATAGGTTTGAATAAATGGGATTTGTGAGAGGACCATATCATTTAGGTTCCATGAATTTTCAAATATATCCCTATAGTTTTTAAATATGTCCTTTAGGTTTCTTTTAAGTTTCAAATATATCCTTTAAGCTTAGTAAATTGTCAAATATGTCCTTTAAGATTTCTGAAACTTCACATTAATGTCCTTCGAGTGTTTCGTAACATATTTTTTCCATGTATACTGATATGGTTTGTAACATTATGGATTCTTAAACATATTTTATCTTACTTAAATAGATTCAGGATTCACCTTTGTTCTTTTTCTTACTTCAATAAGCAAAACATAAGTCCCATATCTAAGCCAAATGGAATTAATTGATATGAATCTTGTTAAGCAAATTGAATTACTAGGATAAAATATTATAAATACAAAAATCTTTTATTGCAAAAATTACACTATTTACTTGATGTTCCCTCATAATTCACAATTCATCATTACACAATTTATAATGCATCATTACAACAGATATAATTGGGGCAAATGAACTCAATTGTCTTACATCTCTTACATCACAAGACTTCCCCCTCACTCATTATTTTAGAAAGCATACATTCACAATCAGAGACAATATCAAAAGTGAGATAAACAACTTCTTCATTCTTCTTTCTTCCTTCAATTTATCTTCAAGCGTCCTAATCTTCTTCCAAAGGTGATACGTGGCCAATGCATCCTCTTCAATCGGGAGATCTGACCACACAAAAAAAAAATCACAATCTCTTTTATCCTATATATTTAACATCAATATAGTTAAACTTGTGTAATAAACATCAAGTAAAAAACTATAAAATTTATTTTTTTAATTTTCTTCATATCATATAGCGTAATTTTTGCATCCCTAAAACCATTGCCCAAATTTTCTTATGTGCGTGAAGTAGCCAATTAAGAATACACATTGCAATCACAGATGAACCTTCGCTTCCTACTACTATAACTAGAAGCTTGGATGCCACTATAGAAAATGTTTGGTTCTAAAGGGGAACCTCTATTTATAGAGTTTTTGAGGAAAAAAGTCAAAACCAATTTTACTTCCTCCTCCTAGAAGTCAAGACCAATTTTGCCTCTTCCTTTGAGGTGTCCAAATCCAACTTTGATTCTTCTTCAATTTTTAGCCACACATTTGTATGGTTCCAAATGAAGCCACTTTGAGAGCTTTTCTATCACACATTTTATATGGTACAAAATGACACCACCTTGAGAGCTTTTCAATAATTCATTTTACATGGCTTTAGACCAAGCCACATGGCATCAAACAGTGTACCACATCTCATGATTTTACACTATGTAATCTAAGCCATTATTTCACAAATCTCCACCTTGGCTTAAATTACTCATAGCTTGTTCTACTACTCTCCTTCATGCCCCTTGTCACCTGTATCACAAATAACAAAAAATCTATTTAACTACTTGCCAATGAGCTTTTCCAGGTTTTTCCATATATATGTTAACAACACTAATAACATGTGAAATGTCTGGCCTTGTACAGATGAGGTATATGATACTACTGACTGCACTAGCATAAGGGACATGTGTCATATACTCCACCTCTTCCTCGGTCTAAGGTGCCAAAGTTGTTGAAAGTTTGAAGTGAGCTGCTAATGGAGTACTAACAGGCTTTGTATTTTGCATACCAAAGTGGTCTAACATTTTTTCTGTGTACTTCTTCTGTGACAAGAATAAGACACTTGTTTTCTTATCCCTGTAGATCTCCATATCCAGAATTTTCTACACAGCTCTAGGATCCTTTATCTCAAACTCTTGTCTCAACTGATCCTTGAGACAGTTTATTTCTGACATGTTCTTACAGGAAATCAACATGTCATCAACATACAAGAGTCGAAAACAAACATGATCCATCATCGAGCTTCTTGTAGTACACATAAACTATCATACTTCAGAAGAGGTCTAATTTCCCTTCTCTACCTATCTCTAAGACTCTAACCAGTTGATAATGCTGCAATTGTGTACTTGTTTCCTTGACTGGATATTGCTTCCTCGACTGGATATTGCTCTTCCTCTATATCTTCTTGGTTATCATAAGGATGCTCCGTCTTTAGGCTCTACCTCAAACTGTGCCTTCTTTATAACAGTATTGTCTTCTTTTTCACTTAATGACTCCTTTTGGGAATTCAACATTTCTACTTCATTGAAGGTCACATCTCTGCTAATGATGCATTTTGAAGTTTTGGGACACTATAACTTGTAGCATTTCACTCCTTTAGGATATCCAAGGAAAATACATTTCCTTGCCCTAGGCTCAAGTTTGCCTTCATTCACACGAGCATAAGCAGGACAACCAAATGTTCTTAAATTATCATATTTGACTGGCGTACCTAACCAAACTTCTACCGGAGTATTGAAACCAATAGCTAAAAATGGATATCTATTAACCAAGTAGTAAGCTGTGTTAACAACTTTAGCCCATAACTGTTTTGGTAGACCGGCATTCGAGAGAATACACCTTTCTCTTTCCAAGAGAGTTCCATTCTACAAGTCCATTTTGTTGTGGAGTATTTTTTACGGTACGATGTCTAACAATACCGTGATCCTTGCAGAACCTATTAAATTCTCCTCTACAAAACTCCAAGATGTTGTCAGTTCTCAGTCGCTTGATTTGCTTCCTTGTCTGTTTCCCGATCAAGGTTTTCCACTACTTGAAATTGGCAAAGACTTCATCTTTATTCTTTAGAATAAAGATCTACACCTTCCTTCAATAGTCATCAATGAAAGTCAACATATATCTACTGCCACCGTGAGAGGGAATTTGAGAGGGACCCCATAAGTTCGAGTGGATGTAATCAATATTGCCCTTTGTACCGCAAACCTTACCTGACACTATTTCCCAAATACACAGTGTTCATAGAAATCCAACTTCATTGTCTTGTGCCTACAGAGAAGCCCTTGCTTACTGAGCTCGATTAAACCCTTCTCACTGATATGCCCTAACTGCATATGCCATAACTTAGTGACATCTGATTCAGACATTGATGATACTACAACCATACCTGTAACCGTGCTTCCCTGCAATATGTAAAGGCCATTGACTTTCCTTCCTTTCATCACAACCAAGGCTCCCTTTAAGACTTGTACAACTCTATCTTCAGCTTTAAAGCTGCACCAATTGAAGTCGAGGGCAACCATGGAAATCAGGTTCTTCTTCAGTTTTGGAACATGCCTGACATCAGTCAATGTTCTTTTAACTCTTTCATTCATCTTGATCCTTATCGTGCCAATATAAACCACCTTACAAGCAATATTGTTATCTATAAGGACCTTAACTCTATCTATAGATAGGTAAGTTGTGAACAAGTCCATATTGGGCGTCATATGATATGAGCACCCAAAATCAAGGACCAACTCATTTCCTAAGTCATTAACAGAGATAGAGAGAACATCTGCATCATCATAGCCAGCTGCTACAACAGCATCTCCAGACCAGAAGCCTTCTCCTTTTCCTTGCCTTTACATTTTTGATAGTCTATCTTGAAGTGCCCTTCTTTGTGACAGTGGAAGCATTTTATTTGTTTAGGTTTTGATTTTGACCTAGATCTGCCTTTACAACCACCAGGTCCTCTTTTTTCAGTTCTTCTTCTTGCCACCAAACTCGCTCCAGAGCCTTCATTCCTGCTTTCTGCTACCCTTCTCTTCCATTCTCGTTAGTTTAAGGCCTTCTCTATAGTTAGAGAATTTCGACTGTACAACATTGTATCAATGAAGTGCTCATAAGAATCTGGTAAAGAACATAACAAGATAATGGCCTGGTCATCATCATCAATTTTAACATCTATATTCTTCAAATCAAGAATAACTTTATTAAATTCATTGAGATGTTCTTTGATGAGCTTACCCTCATGCATTTGAAGTTTGTATAACTTCTTCTTCAAATACAGCCGGTTGGTGAGTGACTTTGTCATGTACAAGCTTTCCAGCTTCAACCATAGCTTGGCAGCTGTATCTTCCTTAGAAACTTCTCGTAATACCTCATCACCTAAGCACAACAGGATGGCACTATGTGTTTTATCCATAATGTCATCCTTCTCATTCTCTGTCAACGTCTCTGGCAATGCCTCTTTGCCTTGCAAGGCTTTGGCTAATCCTTGATGAACCAGCAGAGATCGCATCTTGATCTGCCATAGACTGAAATCATTTTCTCTATTGAATTTCTCCACGTCAAATTTTGTGGTAGCCATAGCTCTGATACCAGTTTGTTGGAGATGGGCCTCGATATGGAGAAATTAAATGTGCAAGAAAAATAAATGGAAAAGAGTAGGAAACAAAAATTTAACATGGTTCAATAATATGTCTACGTCCATAATTAGAGAGCAGCACAAAATTTCCACATGATAAAATGAATACAATGACTTTTCTCAGTTACACAAAGGCCTCACAGGTTAACCCAAGCTATACCTCTCTCTAGGAGACTAAGCTTGACTTTAATAACCTAAAGCTCACAAAGATCACAGCTTGCCCATACCCACTCTTTTGTGGTCTTCCCTTTCTTTCTGTCACACTTTCTTATGTTTAAGGGGGAACCTTTATTTATAGAGTTTGTAAAAAAATAAGTCAAAACCAATTTTACTTCCTCTTTCTAGAAGTCAAAACCAATTTTGCTTCTTCTTTTGAGGTGTCCAAATCCAACTTTGATTCTTTTTCAATTTTTAGCCACACATTTGTATGGTTCCAAATGAAACCACTTTGAATGCTTTTCTACCATACATTTTATATGGTACAAAATGAGGCCACCTTGAGAGCTTTTCAATAATTTATTTTACATGGCTTTCACATGACATTAAAATAGTATGCCACATCTCATTATTTTATACCATGTAATCTAAGCCACTATTTCACAATTAAGAATTAAAATACACACATATGTTTGTCACACCCAAACCCAAAACTGGTACAAGCAGTTAAACCGGATTCAATTTTGGCAGTGCATGGTATATTACAAAGTCACAATACACGTGTTGCCACCATTATTCAGCTTTAACATAAAATTCAAAGTAAAATATGAAGTTTAGCAAACACACATAAAATGCATCCTCCTACGTCATTATTTATTAGCTCCTGAGTAACTCCTAAAGCTTCAGTTAAATCTGAAAATGAGATTATGGAAACATAAGTATTTAAGGAAAAGGAAAAGAAAGAAAGAAAGGAAAAGCAAAATAAACATCAGCACTTACCACCAAGGTGCCACAAGGAATCAAGGCTCATGAAGATAGAAAGTTTTGTTGTTCTTAACATGTATCACAAAGGGTATCTTCTTAATCTTCTTGTAATTTTTTCCTTCCTTCGGCTTGATACCATTCAAAAGTTCATCAAGCATTTCTTCAAGGTATAAATATTTGAGAGTTTCTAAGTTCTGAATACCAACAGGCACCTCTACCAGTTGTGGGTGTTGAAAATAAATATAATTTGTAATTTTCTAGGCATCTCTTGAATTTTCTAGATATCTCTTTGAATCTCTAGATAGATCTTTTGATTTTCTAAATAGGCTTTTTAAGTTTCTAGATAGATTCATTTACCTAGGGTATTGTGGTACATGAATTTAGAAATGTATGGTATGTGTATTGTATTAATTAGGTTTATGTAGATTATTATCTACTATGCCTACAAATACCCCAATGTACTTGTGTTTGATTCAAGCAAAAAAAGCAAAAGCAATATAATCCAAGTAATTTCTTTGAGAAATACTCTCCTCCACTAATACTTCCTCCTCCTCCTTTCCAACAAAGTGGTATTAGAGCTTGGTTCCTTAAGTGTGAGAGAAGATGAATAGCTCAATGTATTCATTCCAATTTCCTCGCCTAACAAAGGAGAATTATGATAATTGGTGTATTCGTGCAAAAGCCTTACTTGGTTCACAAGATGCATGGGAAATTGTTGAGAAAGGCTACGTTCAACTGCCAAATGAAGAATTATTGTCTCTAAATGAGAAGGAAGCTCTTGCAAAGACAAGAAGGAAGGAATAACAAGCCCTTATACTCATCCATCAATGTTTGGATGAATCAATGTTTGAGAAAGTGGCCAATGCTACTACCGCGAAGGAAGCATGGGTGATTTTACAAAGCTCTTTTCAAGGAGTTGATAAGGTGAAGAGAGTACGCCTACAAGTGTTAAGAGGAGAATATAAAGACTTGCGAATGAAGGAATCCGAGTCAATTTTTGATTATTGTTCTAGAGTGTTGGCCGTTTTAAATCAAATGAAGAGGTATGGTGAAAAAATTGAAGATGTTCGAATGATAGAGAAAATCCTTTGAACCTTGATTCCAAAATTTGATTATGTGGCTTGTGTCATTGAGTCAAAAGATTTAGACTCTATGACAATTGAATAAGTCATGGGAGAGTTACAAGCACAAGAAGATAAGCTCAAGAGGAGACAAGAAGTGTCAATTGAACATGCCCTTAAAGCCAAGGTTTCATTGAAGGATGATGGAAGAGGACGAGGACGAGGACGAGAACAAGGAAGAGGACGTGGTGGTGGCCAAGGAATAAGAGGAAGAGGCGATCATGAGAATCAAAACATTGATACAAGAAACAACTCATCTATAAGAGGCTGTGGAAGAGCAACAGGAAGAGGAAGAGGTAATTATTCCAAAGCAAATGAAAGAAGGTTTGACAAGTCCAACATTAAATGTTTCAACTGTCATAAATTTGGGCACTTTTCATGGGAATGCCGAAATACTACTCATAGTGGAGAAGGACTGGTGCGTATATTTTATAGCACATAAAATATTCCAGCAAGTATACTGGGTCGCAACAAGTAATAAAGTGATGAGTAGAGTATCGTCCCATAGAGATTGAGGTATCAAATAAAATTCAATTAGGCTAAGTGAAATGCTATTAAGACTTATGAGGGAAATTTCAGAAATTACATAAAAAAGGGGGGGTGATGATCGAAACAACACAATATAAATAACTGAAATTTAAATAACAAGATAGAAAACAAAACAGAGAAAAGATGTGGATTGGTCACAAATTTCATGGAATTGTACATCATCATCATTTCCTTTGAATATTCTTGGCTAATTCTATTATGTAATCTTCAATCTAAAATTCTCAGAAAGTCTTCTAAGACTGAATTATATTAAAATTATAGTTAGGAAGATCTTCACTAATCTATAACTCAAATATAATCCGATGAAGTCCTAATCACATCAATGCCCCGCAATCGCATATGACATGTTATCTCTTGTCCTACTCGTTACAAATACATAGCAAACGCATGCATGTATAAATAACAAGCTTCATAGAACAATAAATAAAATAGAACTTTAGCCAAGAAAATACTCATTGGTCCAAATGAATTAAAGTACAATTTCCATTTCATCAAATGACCGACTACACAAGAAAATGAGATTGATTTCGTTGGTCTAATCCGATTAATTCATAGACAAATTAATCTTTGAATCATTGAAGAACAATTCAATTAAATTATAATCCATTCAATGTTGGCCAATTTTCTAAAATATGATTGAATCCAAAAGCTGTGAAATTACAATCTAACTTATCCAAAATAATTGACTAAAATCTTAGATCAACCATTCAATTAAGTCATGAAGCTCAAGAAAATTATTCAAGCCACATAAATAAAACTATCTATATCTAGATAATCTAATTTATGGTGGAAATTACAAGGTCAAGCTCAATATCTAGCTAACTCTAGCATAGACATAAAAATCCCAAACTCATTGAAGGTTCATCAAACATTCAAGAGGAAGAATAATCAGTAAAATCCATTCCATTAAACGAAAATGCATTAAAATCGAAATTGTTCAGCAATAAAACATCATAGAACCAAACTATATCAATCCTTAAACTTAGAAAATTACATGGAAGAGAAGGAAAAACATGACAGAAAACAGAAAATACAACAGAAATCTAAGAAACTATGAAGGAAAATGCAAGAAAAGGAAGGAAAATGGGAGAAGGAGAGCCATTCCCAAGTGGGAAGGCTTCCTTTCCCTCAAACCAAGCTCTGGAAGTCGCCTCTATCTGCAGCAGCCGCAGGTCTGAAGTTTGGAGCGAAGCCTCTTCTTGTTTTGACCTAAAAATTGCATTTATAGTGGCTCTTTGCGGCGCCAGCGCCGGGCGCTGGCTTAACCTAATTTTTCCTCTGAATTCCACGTCATCCTGCTAACTCACTATTCCTGGCACCGGGCATTGGCTTCCTGGCGCCGGGCATTGGCTTCCTGGCGCCGGGCGCCAGGCCATTTTTTTCAGCATTTCTGATTTACTCTCTGTTGCTTTGTTTCTTGTCCGGTTCGAGCCCAGATGCCTCCAAACTCTGTAAAACACATAAATGAACCATTTTGGAGTAAAATTATGGAGTTAAAGCACATAAATCTATAATTAACTTTCACCCAAAATAATTCAAAACATTATAAAAATAGAGTTTTGGCAAAAATCAAGATGCAAAAAGGGCTAGAATAGAGGCTAAAATATATGGAAAATTGCATGTTATCAAATCCCCCACACTTAGCCTTTTGCACTCCTGGGCAAAATCAATTAAAGACAACAGAGAATCCCAATAAGCACAGCAAGCAAAGGTGCAGAAAATATACAACAATGAAACAATTAAAATTTAGAAAGATTTAACATTAAGAGAAATAAATCTTAAATTTCTAAAAAGTTCAAGCTCCATGGCAATTATTTCGATAAGAATGAATTCAAGTAACAATCTCCTCACAAGGTAAGGTGTTTATCCTCTACTCTCTCAAGTGTTTAA
The DNA here is from genome assembly GCA_037074585.1 of Biancaea sappan. Lineage (NCBI taxonomy): Eukaryota > Viridiplantae > Streptophyta > Magnoliopsida > Fabales > Fabaceae > Biancaea > Biancaea sappan. Next base: position 42,364,324 of record CM073498.1, read on the forward strand.
GAGGGAATCACTCAAAGTCGTCTTACCACAAATTTCACTACCATAAGCTTGTCAAGAATCTAAATCTCCACTACTTGAATCCAATACATACTTGAATCAAAAGGACTTTACAAGGTTGTAACGTGGGTAGGAAAAATAGTGGGAAACAAAAGGGAAAGATTGAACAATGAAACAAAATATGGCAAAAACTCAAGAAAATGAAGAGTATTTACAAGTGAAATATAAGAGATTGAGTGTAAATAAATTTTGGGTCTCAATGTTCTACCTGCTCCTCTTTTTCATCATTTTCTTTTTTTTTTTCAATTTTTTTTATTCTTTCTTCCCTTTTTTTTCTTTTTGATGACGTCAGTCAAAATTTTTCTTTCTTTTTCTTCTTGATTAGCCAATCTTTTTCTTTTGTTTGAGAGGAAGTAGAAGAAATATAGTTCAAAACACCCCAAAATTCACAAGATTTTTCAGCACATCAATCCCTTAAAAGAATTTAAAATACTCCTCAAATCTTAAGTTGGAAGAGAAAAAAAAATATTTTTGTACGAAGAAAAAGTGGTGGAAAAACGTAAGAAAGAAAATGGATAAGGCACAAAATGACATACAATGGAAACAACGTATGGAAGGCTGTTTGGTTAAACAATGGTTACAAGAAACAGATGCCTAAATCATTTCCAAGTATGTACAAGATATGTAGCCTCAATCAAAGATTCAAGACAAGTTCTAGAGTGACAATCCATGATAGAGAACACACAACAAGAAGAATAGCATTTTTCACTTAGGCTCAAATCCTCACAGCTAAAAGACTATTACTACAAATTCATTAAAGTCAACGTCATTGCCATTTAACTTGAATTCCTTAGAGAAATAAGACTAAATTCTCTTCATGCTAAGTTAATCTACACTTTAGCTATTTCATCATGCATAATTCCACACCAAAATTCCATCAAAAATTTAAAAAGTGAGCATCAAATTCGGACAAAATAGAGTAGCAAAATTCTGCAGTGCAGAATTTCTGGCGACACAGCTTTACCGACATAGAATGACCCCAAAATGGATGCGAATCACTCCAAATAAATTTCTACAACTAGAAGACATATAAAGGTTTAAAAACATGTAAAGAAAGTGGCAAAAACCATAGCCAAACAGTACAGAATATTCATGCAAGATGACAAAATTTCTGCCAAAACAGAGAAAACAGAGAAAAAAAAATGGGCAACAGAAAAAGACTAAAACAAAATTAAAATTACGAAAGAAATACAACAACAAAATTAAAAAGAGAAAGATTAGAAAAACTTGGGTTGCCTCCCAAAAGCGCTTGGTTTAAAGTCCTTAGCTAGACTTTATTTGGTTTCTATGCTTAGCGTCGCTTCTTCTTTGTTTTCCTTACTTTCTCTTTGATTTTTTTTTTTATTTCCATCGTCAATGAAAATGATCAAGTATCTCACATGCAACAAAGAGAAATAACATGAGAGATATATCAAATAAGCAAGGTAACAAGAAGAAATCAAACTAATAAAGACACTTGAAAAGCTAAAAACACTTGAAATTGTAAAAACTAAAACAAGAAAAGACAATGTCTAAAATAACATCACTTTGGCTTAAAAGAAAAATCAATTTGACAACCATCAATCCCCGGCAACGGCGCCAAAAACTTGGTGCGTATATTTTATAGCACATAAAATATTCCAGCAAGTATACTGGGTCGCAACAAGTAATAAAGTGATGAGTACAGTATCGTCCCACAGAGATTGAGGTATCAAATAAAATTCAATTAGGCTAAGTGAAATGCTATTAAGACTTATGAGGGAAATTTCAGAAATTACATAAAAAAGGGGGGGTGATGATCGAAACAACACAATATAAATAACTGAAATTTAAATAACTAGATAGAAAACAAAACAGAGAAAAGATGTGGATTGGTCACAAATTTCATGAAATTGTACATCATCATCATTTCCTTTGAATATTCTTGGCTAATTCTATTATGTAATCTTCAATCTAAAATTCTCAGAAAGTCTTCTAAGACTGAATTATATTAAAATTATAGTTAGGAAGATCTTCACTAATTTATAACTCAAATATAATCTGATGAAGTCCTAATCACATCAATGCCCCGCAATCGCATATGACATGTTATCTCTTGTCCTACTCGTTACAAATACATAGCAAACGCATGCATGTATAAATAACAAGCTTCATAGAACAATAAATAAAATAGAACTTTAGCCAAGAAAATACTCATTGGTCCAAATGAATTAAAGTACAATTTCCATTACATCAAATGACCGACTACACAAGAAAATGAGATTGATTTCGTTGGTCTAATCCGATTAATTCATAGACAAATTAATCTTTGAATCATTGAAGAACAATTCAATTAAATTACAATCCATTCAATGTTGGCCAATTTTCTAAAATATGATTGAATCCAAAAGCTTTGAAATTACAATCTAACTTATCCAAAATAATTGACTAAAATCTTAGATCAACCATTCAATTAAGTCATGAAACTCAAGAAAATTATTCAAGCCACATAAATAAAACTATCTATATCTAGATAATCTAATTTATGGTGGAAATTACAAGGTCAAGCTCAATATCTAGCTAACTCTAGCATAGACATAAAAATCCCAAACTCATTGAAGGTTCATCAAACATTCAAGAGGAAGAATAATCAGTAAAATCCATTCCATTAAACGAAAATGCATTAAAATCGAAATTGTTCAGCAATAAAACATCATAGAACCAAACTATATCAATCCTTAAACTTAGAAAATTACATGGAAGAGAAGGAAAAACATGACAGAAAACAGAAAATACAACAGAAATCTAAGAAACTATAAAGGAAAATGCAAGAAAAGGAAGGAAAATGGGCGAAGGAGAGCCATTCCCAAGTGGGAAGGCTTCCTTTCCCTCAAACCAAGCTCTGGAAGTCGCCTCTATCTGCAGCAGCCGCGGGTCTGAAGTTTGGAGCGAAGCCTCCTCTTGTTTTGACCTAAAAATTGCATTTATAGTGGCTCTCTGCGGCGCCAGCGCCGGGCGCTGCGATTCCAACGCCGGGCACTGGCTTAACCTAATTTTTCCTCTGAATTCCACGTCATCCTGCTAACTCACTATTCCTGGCGCCGGGCGCCAGGCCATTTTTTTCAGCATTTCTGATTTACTCTCTGTTGCTTTGTTTCTTGTCCGATTCGAGCCCAGATGCCTCCAAACTCTGTAAAACACATAAATGAACCATTTTGGAGTAAAATTATGGAGTTAAAGCACATAAATCTATAATTAACTTTCACCCAAAATAATTCAAAACATTATAAAAATAGAGTTTTGGCAAAAATAAAGATGCAAAAAGGGCTAGAATAGAGGCTAAAATATATGGAAAATTGCATGTTATCAAGGACAAGCAAATCTAACTGAAGATAAACAAGAAGTGGAGGAGCCAACATTATTGCTAGCACTCAAGAATGAAGAAAAGGATGATAAAAGCACATGGTATCTTGACAATGGAGCAAGCAATCATATATGTGGATGGAAGGAGACATTCATGGAGCTCGATGAGAAGTTTAGAGGCAATGTTTCATTTGGAGATTCTTCGAAAGTTTAAATTCAAGGGAAGGGTACTATTCTAATTTCTTCAAAGAATGGTAGCCATCGACTCATTACAAATGTCTATTATGTTCCCAAACTAAAAAGCAACATCTTGAGTTTGGGACAACTCCTTGAAAAGGGGTATGAAATTCTTATGAAAGATTGTCATCTTTGGCTACGATATCAAGAATCAAATTTGATTGCCAAAGTATCTATGTCAAAGAATAGAATGTTCGTGTTGAATGTAAAGACTATTGAAGCAAGGTGTTTGAAGGCAAGCATTAAGGATGAGTCATGGCGTTGGCACAGGAGGTTTGGGCACTTAAACTTTGGAGCACTCAAAGCATTAGGAGAAAAGGAAATGGTGAAAGGGATGCCAACCATCAACCATCCTAATCAATTATGTGAGGCGTGTCTCTTAGGCAAGCATGCAAGAAATTCCTTTCCAAAGGAAGCAATATCAAGAGCAACTGAGCCTTTACAACTTGTTCATACCGACGTTTGTGGACCAATCAATCCTCCATCCTTTGGTAAAAATAAATACTTCTTGCCTTCATTGATGATTATAGTAGAAAGACATGGGTTTATTTCTTAAACCAAAAATCTAAAGCATTCATGGTATTTAAAACTTTCAAGGAATTAGTTGAGAAGGAGAGTGGCTATGAGATTAAATCCTTAAGGTCTGATAGAGGAGGCGAATTTACTTCTAAAGAATTCAATGACTTTTGCAAATCACATGGAATTTGTCGTCCTTTAGATCACCACAACAAAATGGCGTAGCCGAGAGAAAAAATAGAACTATTCTCAACATGGCAAGAAGCATGATGAAAGCTAAAAATATGCCCAAGGAATTTTGGGCTGTAGTCGTTTCTTGTGCTGTCTACTTGTCCAACCGCTCTCCAACTAAAAATGTGGAAGATCAAACTCCTCAAGAAGCTTGGAGTAGAAATAATCCAAGCGTTCGTCATCTACGAGTCTTTGGGAGCATTGATATCGGGCATTTTTATATACTTTTTAGTCCCTATTTTAGTCCTTTTTGCCTCTTTAATTTTGTCAATTCTCTAATTTTATTATGTTTTGGAATTTATTGGGTATAAACTATTTATGGATTAAATGTGCTTCAATTTTATATTTTCAGAACTTGAATTGCAAAATGCTCAATCTAATTCCTACAAATCTCAATTTTGGAGAGAAAAGTGTTGACATGGACAAAGATGATGATTTGGATGCTAATGTGGCACTTTTTGGGTGATGTAGATGCTGACTAGGATATGCTAGATGTGGGGCCTGCTTGAACTCTTATTGAATGCCATGTAGTCAGAATTTGAGGGCAGAAACATTAAAATTCGGAGGTTAGAATATCATGGCTGAAATATTAATTTTGCCATGATATTCTGCTGTTGTTCTGCTGCTGATTGTCACTTTCTGCTGCAGAAATATTAATTCTGCTGCTGCCATACCATTCTGCTGCTGCCATGCCTTTGTGCTGCTGCAGAAATATTAATTTTGCTGCTGTTTTGCTGTCAAAGTGCTGCCACATCATGGAAGAAGCATCCAAGAAAGCATCTAGGGTAGAATATTCTAAGGCATTGAAGGGGCATCAGTTTTTAGGAAGAGAACACTTTTATTTTGCAACCAGACTTAGAAAATTCGCAGCTCTCTCTTCCTCTCTGTTTTTGCTTCTGTTGTTTGCTGTTTTGCTCTCATAGAGGGCTAAGTTTTCATTGTAATTAGTCACTAGACCACTGGGATGTTGTAGCTTGAACTAAGGATGCAAGCTAAGTGTTTTATTCTCCATTTTCATCTCATTTCGTTTCTGTTTTGCTGTCATGTTTATTTTGCTGTCAAATTCTGATTAGAGCTTGAGAATGTATCATAAACTGACTTATATAAGACATAACCTTGCTTGACTGATTAGGAAAGTGAGGAAGGCGAAATGACTAGTTAGATGATATATTTAACTTGGTTTGGTTGAGATTTTCCACTGAATGCATCTAATTATAGTAGAGAGATGTTCTTGACTGTAATTAGTAGCATTAAATTCTAGATGTTATTCTAGAACCATTTGCATAAAGAACCAAACAATGGAATGAGAATAAAATTGAATCAATGAGTTAGGTAATGATAGTTACACTCCCATGAATCCTAGTGGCTGATTACATAGTCTCTTTACTATCAATATCTTACAATTTCTGTTGCTGTTGCTGTTACTGCTGTTGCTGCTGTTGTAGTATTTAGTTGCTGTTTTGTTTGTTTTATTAATACTGCCACAAACCCCCCCCACATTTATGTACTCTTAATTAGTGTTTAGGTGTTTAGAACGATTAATTAATATCAAGAAGTGAGGCTCCTTGAGTGAATACGACCTGGGAATCACTATACTGCAAATTGCCACAATTCAATTCTGGGCGATTTGACATCGTAGTGGCGTGAACCAGAATTTTGGCGCCGTTGCCGGGGAGCCAATTCATTTCTAAGTGTTAATTAGTTGTTCTATTGTGTTCTTGTTTGATTTTAAGTGGCTTGGTATTGTTGGAAGTGATTACAAATTTTTCAAGTCAAATTTTCAAGTTTCCTAGTTATATTTCAGTCACTATTCATCAGCTTAAAAAACTAAATCGGATTGACTTGAAAAATTGGTAGTCCACTAAACACGACCGTTTCGGGCATAACTCCTACGACTTTGTCGTAAGGAGCACCGCCCTATCTCGGCCAAATTCCAACGTTTAGACCACTTTTTCCATTTTACAATGATTTTAGCCATTTTTCCAATTAATTGTGATTTTTGGTTTGATTTTTGTAGATCTTATTTTTCAGTTCTGTTTTTTGATTTTGTGCCTCCCATTGGTGAAGGATTTTTCCAAGAAAAATCAGATTTTTCTGAGATACTTCATTTTTGGTCATTTTCCTTGGTTGGACCCTTTTGTGCTTATTTTGCTCTTTTTTGTTCTTTTTGTTGTTTTTTCATGAATTTGTGCCCTTTCTAGTATATGAGAAGGTTTGGTCACGTGGACTTACCACCTTTTGATCCAGAAATAGATAGGACCTTCCATAGGCTAGTGAGAAGTAATAACATTAGGACTAGTATAGTTTCTGAAATTCTTGCTGAAATTGTTGAGTTTGCTGTCAATAGTGTAGAAGTTGAATTAGATTCTGAATCTGATATTGTGTTGGAGTCTACAGATCCTGAGTCAGCTAGGATAACTGGGATGGATAATCAAAATGCACAAATGCCTCAAAATAGGCAAGAACAATCAATTAAAGAGTTGATTGCACCTGATGTGCATTATCAACCATTGTGCATAAATTATCCTGAGTTGGATGCTAACTTTGAGCTAAAATCTGGTCTAATCCATTTACTGCCTAAGTTTCATGGTATTGCAGGAGAAGATCCGCACAAGCACTTGAAGGAGTTCCATGTTGTCTGCTCTACCATGAGACCACATGGAGTTGGAGAAGAACAGATCAAATTAATAGCATTTCCTTTCTCTCTGGATGGGGCAGCCAAGGATTGGCTTTACTATCTACCCACTGCCTTGATAACAAGATGGGATGAGCTGAAGAAGTTGTTCTTAGAAAAATTCTTTCCAGCCTCCAGAACAGCAGCAATCAGGAAGGATATCAGTGGGATTAGACAGTTGAATGATGAGTCTCTGCATGAATATTGGGAGAGGTTTAAGAAGCTTTGCTCATGCTGTCCAATCCACCAGATTTCAGAGCAGCTTCTCATCCAATATTTCTATGAAGGATTACTGCCTATGGACAGATATATAGTTGATGCAGCTGCTGGTGGGGCATTGGTGGATAAGACTCCTTCTGTAGCAAACGAATTGTTAGCCAAGATGGCCCAAAATGCTCAGCAATTTGGCACCAGATTGAGTGATCCAACAGTTACTGTCAATGAGGTGAGGACACCTCCCATGGAGCAACAAAGGATAGAAAATAAATTAGAAGAATTAGCTTCAATGGTGAGGCAATTGGCATTAAATCAGAGAACACAACAACAAGCCCCTCCTCCTTCAGCTTGTGGTATTTGTTCCCTGAATACCCACCATACTGATCAATGCCCTCAGCTGCAAGAGACCCCAACTGAGTCATGTGCTGGTATATTCCCTGGTAGACCCATGCAGCCACAACAGAGATATAACCCATATTCCTCCACATATAATCCTGGGTAGCGTGATCATCCAGCTTTCAAGTATGGGAATACATCCAACCCCCCTTACCAGCCACCCCATGTAAGATACAACCAACCTGAAGCTAGCCATACACCTCCTCCAGCACCCAAGAAACCTGAGCCTAGTCTTGAGGATCTAATGAAGCAACTGACTGCCAATACTCTTCAGTTCCAGCAAAGGACAGAAACAAATATGCAGAATTTGGAAACTAAGATTGGCCAGTTAGCCACAACAGTCAATGAGCTGAAAAGCCAAGGTTCAGGGAGTTTGCCATCCCAACCAGTGATCAACCCAAGAGGCAATGTGAGTGCCATCATCTTGAGGAGTGGCAAACAAGTAGACAGTCCAGCTTCTGAATCTGAACCAGAAAAATCAAATGTCCAGCAAAGTGTTCCTTCATCTTCAACCAGTGAGCAAAATAAAAAGGATGAAGAAGTGGTTCAGAAAATTCCTCTTCCTTTCCCCAATAGGCAGACTCAATCAAGGAAAGCTTCTGAATCTGACATGGATAAAGAGATCATGGAGACCTTCAGGAAAATAGAGGTCAATATCCCACTTTTGGAAGCAATTAAGTAAATCCCCAAGTATGCCAAGTTCCTTAAAGAGTTGTGCACTCATAAGAGGCGTTTAAGGGGTAATGAGAGAGTTAATTTGGGAAGAAATGTGTCTGCACTCATCCAACCACCCATGCCACTCAAGTGCAAAGATCCTGGAACTTTCACAATACCATGGACAATAGGCAACATGGAGTTCTCCAACGCTATGCTGGATTGGGAGCCTCAATCAATGTTATGCCCAAATCAGTGTACTCGAGCCTCAAGATTGGTGTTCTTTCACCAACTGGAGTGATTGTCCAACTTGCCAATAGGAGCACAGCACATCCAACAGGAGTTTTAGAAGATGTCCTGGTAAGAGTTAAAGATCTCATTTTTCCTGCTGATTTTTATGTGCTTGATATGGAAAATGATAATACTCCTGGCCATGCACCATTAATACTTGGTAGACCTTTTCTGAAAACTGTAAAAACCATCATTAATGTGCATGAAGGGACTTTGTCAATGGAGTTTGCTGGTAACAAAATTGATTTTAACATTTTGGATGCCATGAAACATCCTATAGAAAATCATTCCAATGTGCATGTAGTTAACTATTTGGATTACTTAGTTGATGAGGCATGTGATGATTTTCAAACTGAATTAATTTCTAATTTTCCTGAATTCTCTGATTTGGTAGATGTCTTTGAATGCAATTGTGCTGGTTCTGAATTTTGTCATGCTTGCACTGAAATTGGAAACTCTCTAAATGCTGACAATTCTGAGTTGCATTCTGATTTACATAGTGATTTGGATTCTGATGTGCATTCTGATTCTGTAAATTTCTCTAGCTTACATTTAGATTCTATTTCTGTTTTAGGTAGTTGTAGGTGTAGTGATTTAAATTGTAATGTTGGACATTCTTCATCTCTTTCCTCTTGTGTTGCTAACCCTTCCTCCTCTTTAGCCAAGGATTCTGTCTTTGAGCAAACTGAATTTGTAGGTGCCTCCTTGGATGTGATTCCACAAAAACTAATTCCATCATCCATCCAACCACCTGCATTGGAGTTGAAGGCTTTACCAAAAAACCTCAAGTATGCCTTCTTGGAAGTAGGAGACAAACTTCCAATCATTGTGGCCAACAACTTGAACCCCAATCAAGAAGAAAAATTGATCAGTTTACTGAAAAAGAATAAGAAGGCGATTGGGTGGACTCTAGCAAACATTCCTGGAATTAGTCCTTCAGTGTGCATGCACCGAATTCTCCTTGAAGAAGAGACGAAACCAGTGAGGCAACCCCAAAGAAGACTCAACCCCATGATTCTTGATGTGGTCAAGAAGGAGGTAAGCAAGCTCCTCCAAGCTGGTATTATTTATTCTATCTCTGATAGTAAGTGGGTGAGTCCGGTACAAGTAGTGCCAAAGAAAACCGGGGTAACTGTTATAGCAAATGAAAATAATGAGTTAGTGCCCACTAGAGTTCGAAACAGTTGGCGTGTTTGCATTGATTATAGGAAGTTGAACCAAGCAACTAGAAAAGATCATTTTCCTCTTCCTTTTATTGATCAAATGCTTGAGAGACTTGCTGGCAAGTCTCATTACTGTTTTCTTGATGGCTTTTCTGGATATTTTCAAATTCACATTGCACCTGAAGATCAGGAGAAGACTACCTTCACCTGTCCCTTTGGTACTTTTGCATATAGACGCATGCCTTTTGGTCTCTGTAATGCACCTGGCATTTTTCAAAGATGCATGTTAAGCATATTTTCTGATTTGTTAGAGGATTGCATGGAAGTGTTCATGGATGATTTTTCTGTTTATGGAGACTCATTTGATGCATGTTTGAAAAATTTGGAGAGAGTACTTGAGAGATGCATAGAGAAAAATTTGGTCTTGAATTATGAAAAATGTCATTTCATGGTAGAGCAAGGAATAGTCCTAGGCCACATAGTGTCACCACGTGGCATAGAAGTAGATAAAGCCAAAGTTGATGTTATCTCTTCTTTGCCTTACCCCGCTTCTGTGCGGGAAGTTCGCTCTTTTCTTGGCCATGCAGGATTTTATAGGAGATTCATGAAGGACTTCAGTAAGATCGCTCTACCCCTATCTAAACTCCTCCAAAAAGAAACTGATTTCATTTTTAATGATGCTTGCAGGTCAGCTTTTGATGAGTTGAAGAAGCAACTTACCTCCCCTCCTATCATCCAACCTCCACAGTGGGAGCTTCCCTTTGAGCTCATGTGTGATGCCTCAAATTTTGCTGTAGGAGTAGTACTTTCACAAAGAGTAGAGAGGAAGTTGCATGTCATAGCCTATGCGTCCCGTACCCTTGATTCAGCTCAATCAAATTACACAACCACGGAGAAGGAGTTTTTAGCAATTGTTTTTGCTTTAGAAAAATTTAGATCATATTTGCTTGCATCCAAAGTAATTATGTTTTCTGACCATGCAGCACTGAAATATTTGTTGAAGAAACCAGATGCAAAGCCAAGATTGCTTAGATGGATGCTGTTCCTCCAAGAATTTGATGTGGAAATCAAGGATAAGAGTGGCGCAGAGAATGTAGTAGCAGATCACTTGAGTAGGCTTTCTGATCTTCCATTGGAACATCTCCCTATAAGAGACAATTTTCCAGATGAGTGTTTCCTCCTTTTGCATGGTATTAATGAGCCTTGGTATGCTGATTTAGTGAATTATCTTGTTGCATTTGAATTGCCTGCATACCAAAATAAACATCAGTTGAACAAATTAAGGAGCGAGGCTAGGTACTATGTATGGGATGACCCTTATTTATGGAAAATTTGTAGTGACCAAATTATTAGGAGATGTGTTCCAAATCATGAATTTGCATCTGTGCTGAATTTTTGTCATACTCATGCATGTGGTGGACACTTTGGTCCCCGAAGAACAGCTAGAAAAGTGTTAGACTCTGGTTTGTATTGGCCTACTTTGTTTAGGGATGCCTTTGATTTTTGTAAAAACTGTTCTAAGTGTCAAAGAACTGGAAATGTGTCTAAAAGAAATGAAATGCCTCAACAACCTCTTCTTTTTTGTGATGTTTTTTATGTTTGGGGTATTGACTTTATGGGTCCTTTTCCTGTTTCTTTTAGCTTCATGTATATCTTAGTTGCTGTGGATTATGTGTCGAAATGGGTGGAAGCTAAAGCCACCCGAACTGATGATTCTATTGTTGTTGTAGATTTCCTTCGTTCACATATTTTCTGCAGATTCGGTGTCCCCAAGGCCATAATCAGTGATCAAGGATCACACTTTTGCAATAGAAACATGCAAGGGCTATTGAAGAAATATGGGGTGGTGCACAAAACCTCTACACCTTACCACCCCCAAACCAATGGGCAAGCAGAAGTCTCCAACCGAGAGATAAAGCAAATATTAGAGAAAACTGTGCAACCCAACAGAAAAGATTGAAGTAAGAGGCTTGACGATGTGCTTTGGGCCTATAGAACTGCTTTCGAGACTCCCATTGGCATGTCTCCATACCGCTTGGTATTTGGTAAAGCATGTCACTTGCCGGTGGAGATTGCACATAAGGCATATTGGGCCGTTAAACAATGCAATATGGACATGACCCTAGCCGGTAAAGAAAGAAAGTTGCAACTTCAAGAACTGGAAGAACTAAGGCTAGGGGCTTATGAGAATGCGCGCATCTATAAAGAGAGGACAAAAGCTTTACATGATCAGAAAATTGAGAGAAAAGAATTCCAAGTGAGAGACAAAGTCCTTCTCTATAATTCTCGCCTCAAGCTAATGCCCAGTAAACTTCGCTCTAGATGGGTTGGCCCTTTTGTTATTACTAATGTCTTTCCTTTTGGTGCAGTAGAAATTCAAAATGAGGCCACCAACAAGCAGTTCATGGTAAATGGGCAAAGGTTGAAGAAGTTCTACGAGGGCTTCAAAGAAGAAACTGTAGAGGAAATCAAACTCTACAACGTTCCGGCTCCATGATAAGGCCGTATTCTTTCCCTCCTTTTAATTTATGTCCTCCTCATTTTATTTGATGTTTGGTAATAATTTGCATCGAGGACAATGCAATGTTTAAGTGTGGGGGGAGAGAATTTAATTGGAGCTGATTTTCAAAAAAAAAAAAATTTCCTGCTATCTCCTCTGTTTTCTCTGTTTCTGTCCAGAATTTTTGAGTTGTCTTGTATGAATTTTCTGTACTAATTGGCTACGAATTTTGCTAGTTTCTTTACATGTTTTTAAAGCTTTATATGTCTTCTAGCTGTAGAATTTTATTTGGTGTCTTTCGCATTTGTTTTGGTCTAGTTTTGTGTCAGTAAAGCTGAGTCGCCAGAATTTCTGCAGTGCAGAATTTTGCTACTCTGTTTTGCCCGAATTTGATGTTTTATTTTTGAAAAAAAAATTGATGGAGTTTTGGTGTGGAATTATGCATGATGAAATAGTTAAAGTGTAGATTGACTTAGCATGAAGAGAATTTAGCCTTATTTCTCTAAGGAATTCAAGTTAAATGGCAATGATTTTGATTTTAATGAATTTGTAGTAATAGTTTTTTAGCTGTGAGGATTTGAGCCTAAATGAAAAATGCTATTCTTTCTTTGTGTGCTGCCCTATCATGGATTTTCACTCTAGAACTTGTCTTGAATCTTTGATTAAGGCTACATATCTTGTTCATGCTTGGAAATGATTTAGGCATTTGTTTCTTGTTACCCACTTTTAGTCAGATAGCCTTCCATGTGTTGTTTCCATTGTATACCATTTTGTGCCTTGTCCATTTTCTTTCTTGCGTTTTTTTTTCTTCCACCACTTTTTCTACCTACAACAATATTTTTTTTCTTTCTTCCAACTTAAGATGTGAGGAGTATTTTAAATTCTTTTAAGGGATTGATATGCTGAAAAATCTTGTGAATTTTGGGGTGTTTTGAACTATATTTCTTCTACTTCCTCTCAAGCAAAAGAAAAAGACTGGCTAGTCAAGAAGAAAAAAAAAAGAGAAAGAAAGAAAGAATAAAAAAAAATTTTGAAAAAAAAAGAGAGAAAATAATGAAAAAGAGGAGCAGATAGAACATTGAGACCCAAATTTATTTATACTCAGTCTCTTATATTTCACTTGTAAAATACTCTTCATTTTCTTGAGTTGTTACCATATTTTGTTTCATTGTTTAATCTTTCCCTTTGTTTCCCACTATTTCTCTTACCCACGTTACAACCTCGTAAAGTCCTTTTGATTCAAGTATGTATTGGATTCAAGTAGTGGAGATTTAGATTCTTGACAAGGTTATGGTAGTGAATTCTGTGATAAGTTGAATTTCGAGTGATTTACCCTAGACACTTGAGAGAATAGAGAGTAAACACATTCCTGGTGAGGAGGCTAATTACTTGAATTCATTCGTATCAAATTAAATTGCCATGATGCTTGGAATCTTAGAAATTTAAGATTAATTTCCTTCGAGTGCTAAATCTTTTCAAAATTTTAATTATTCTATTCTAGCATGCTTTCCACATTTTTCCTTTGGTGTCTTTTGGTGTTCTGAATATTATTTTGCCCAGGAGTGCAAAAGGCCAAGTGTGGGGGATTTGATATTGGGCATTTTTATATACTTTTTAGTCCCTATTTTATTCCTTTTTGCCTCTTTAATTTTGTCAATTCTCTAATTTTATTATGTTTTGGAATTTATTGGGTATAAACTATTTATGGATTAAATGTGCTTCAATTTTATATTTTCAGAACTTGAATTGCAAAATGCTCAATCTAATTCCTACAAATCTCAATTTTGGAGAGAAAAGTGTTGACATGGACAAAGATGATGATTTGGATGCTAATGTGGCACTTTTTGGGTGATGTAGATGCTGACTAGGATATGCTGGATGTGGGGCCCACTTGAACTCTTATTGAATGCCATGTAGTCAGAATTTGAGGGCAGAAACATTAAAATTTGGAGGTCAGAATATCATGGCTGAAATATTAATTTTGCCATGATATTCTACTGCTGTTCTGCTGCTGTTTGTCACTTTCTGCTGCAGAAATATTAATTCTGCTGCTGCCATACCATTTTGCTGCTGCCATGCCTTTCTGCTGCTGCAGAAATATTAATTTTACTGCTATTTTGCTGTCAAAGTGCTGCCACATCATGGAAGAAGCATCCAAGAAAGCATCTAGGGTAGAATATTCTAAGGCATTGAAGGGGCATCAGTTTTTAGGAAGAGAACACTTTTATTTTGCAACCAGACTTAGAAAATTCGCAGCTCTCTCTTCCTCTCTGTTTTTGCTTCTGTTGTTTGCTGTTTTGCTCTCATGTAGGGCTAAGTTTTCATTGTAATTAGTCACTAGACCACTGGGATGTTGTAGCTTGAACTAAGGATGCAAGCTAAGTGTTTTATTCTCCATTTTCATCTCATTTCGTTTCTGTTTTGCTGTCATGTTTATTTTGCTGTCAAATTCTGATTAGAGCTTGAGAATGTATCATAAACTGACTTATATAAGACATAACCTTGCTTGACTGATTAGGAAAGTGAGGAAGGCGAAATGACTAGTTAGATGATATATTTAACTTGGTTTGGTTGAGATTTTCCACTGAATGCATCTAATTATAGTAGAGAGATGTTCTTGACTGTAATTAGTAGCATTAAATTCTAGATGTTATTCTAGAACCATTTGCATAAAGAACCAAACAATGGAATGAGAATAAAATTGAATCAATGAGTTAGGTAATGATAGTTACACTCCCATGAATCCTAGTGGCTGATTACATAGTCTCTTTACTGTCAATATCTTGCAATTTCTGCTGCTGCTGCTGTTACTGCTGTTGCTGCTGCTGTTGTAGTATTTAGTTACTGTTTTGTTTGTTTCATTAATACTGCCACAAACCCCCCCCACATTTATGTACTCTTAATTAGTGTTTAGGTGTTTAGAACAATTAATTAATATCAAGAAGTGAGGCTCCTTGAGTGAATACGACCTGGGAATCACTATACTGCAAATTGCCACAATTGAATTCTGGGTGATTTGACATCGTAGTGGCGTGAACCAAGCATCGCTTATGCACATGTGCCTAATCAAGGGAGGTCGAAGCTTGATGATCGAAGTGTGAAGCATGTTTTCATAGGCTATGATTCAAATTCCAAAGGCTACAAGTTGTACAATCCAAGCAATAGAAAGATCATCATCAGTCGCAATGTTGAGTTTGATGAAGAAGCAAGCTGGAATTGGGAGAAACAAGAGGAAAGTTCCTATGATTTTATTCCATATTTTAGAGAGGAAGATGAATAAACTGAAGCACCAATGCAAGATATGATTCCTCCACCTTCATCTAATGTTACTTGTAGAGCATCACCATTTTCTGAAGGAAGTTCAAGTGAAAGACCACGAAGAATAAGAAGCATCAATGATTTGTATGAAGATACTGAAGCTATAAATGATTTATTCTGCCTCTTTATGGATAGTGATCGGTTGAGCTTTGATGAAGCAGTGAAAGATGAAAAATGGTGACATGCAATGGATGAAGAGATAAGATCTATTGAAAAGAATAACACTTGGGAATTATCAACACTTCCCAAGGGCCATGAAGCAATTGGAGTTAAATGGGTCTTCAAGACAAAGAAGAATGCTAAAGGGGAAGTTGAAAGATACAAAGCAAGGCTTGTTGAAAAAGGCTACAAACAAAAACAAGGGATTGACTATGATGAAGTGTTTGCACCCATTGCCCGCATAGAGACAATTCGTTTACTCATCTCCCTAGCCGCTCAAATGCATTGGAGAATTTATCAACTTGATGTGAAGTCTGCTTTTCTCCATGGCCATTTAGAAGAAGAAGTTTATGTTGAACAACCTATGGGCTATAAAGTCAAAAAGCATGAAGATAAAGTTCTAAAGTTGAAGAAAGCATTGTATGGATTGAAACAAGCACCCCGAGCATGGAATAGTCATATCAACAAATACTTTCATGAAAATGGGTTTGTTCGTTGCCCTCACGAATATGCTCTTTATGTTAAGGTGCATGGCAATAGAGATATTTTGCTTGTCTGTCTTTATGTGGATGATCTCATCTTTACCGGGAACAATTCAATGTTGTTTGAAGAATTCAAGAAAGTCATGTCACTTGAGTTTGAGATGACTGATATAGGGCTCATGTCTTATTATTTGGGCCTTGAGGTGAAGCAAATGGAAGATGGCATCTTCATCTCCTAAGAAGGCTATGTAAGAGAAATATTGAAGAAATTCAAAATGAATGATTGTAAGCCTGTGAATACTCCTATAGAACGTGGAGTAAAATTATCAAAGTTCGATGATAAAGAAAAATAATATCCCACCTTTTTCAAAAGTCTCGTGGGAAGTTTGAGATATTTGACTTTTACAAGGCCTGATATTTTGTATGCAGTTGGAGTAATAAGTCGCTTCATGGAAGTTCCTACGTCCACTCATATGAAGGTTGCAAAAAGAGTTCTTCGTTACCTAAAAGGTACAATTGACTTTGGACTATTCTATTCCTCATCACATGACTCCAAGCTTATGGGATTTTGTGATAGCGATTTTTCTGGAGATATTGATGATAGAAAAAGTACTACTGGGTTCGTGTTTTTCTTAGGAGATTATGCCATTTCATGGTCTTCAAAAAAACAACCCATTGTGACACTTTCAACTTGTGAATATGAATTTGTGGCTGCCACATCGTGTACTTGTCATGCTATTTGGCTCAAAGGTTTGTTGAAAGAACTTTATTTGGCACAAGATGAAGCAACTGAAGTTTGCATTGACAACAAGTCCGCACAAACACTTGCTAAAAATCTAGTGTTTCATGACCGAAGCAAGCATATAGATACAAGATATCATTTTATTAGAGAACGTGTTGCCAACAAAGAAGTAGAGCTCACGTATGTGAAGACTCAAGATCAAGTTGCTGATTTTTTAACAAAGCCTCTCAAGTTTGAAGATTTTCGAAGAATACGAACAAAGCTTGGAGTAATCAAGAAAATTTTAAATTAAGGGGGAGTGTTGAAAATAAATATAATTTGTAATTTTCTAGGCATTTCTTGAATTTTCTAGATATCTCTTTGAATCTCTAGATAGATCTTTTGATTTTCTATATAGGCTTTTTAAATTTCTAGACAGATTCATTTACCTAGAGTATTGTGGTACATGAATTTAGAAATGTGTGGTACATGTATTGTATTAATTAGGTTCATGTAGATTATTATCTACTATGCCTATAAATACCCCAACGTACTTGTGTTTGATTCAAGCAAAAAAAGCAAAAGCAATAAAATCCAAGTAATTTCTTTGAGAAATTCTCTCCTTCACTAATACTTCCTCCTCCTCCTTTCCAACAGTGGGCATAGCAACAAGGTCATACGTTCAAGTAAAGGCAAAGCTCCCATATATATTCTTATGGTCCTCAAATTCTGCATGCTTCGTAATTGTAGAGTTTGCAGATTTCTAAACCATCTTGTTTTGAAATGTAGCTCATCACCTTCATATGACTTGAAAAGCACAAGTTCATTCAATTCCGGCAAGTTTTGAAGCACAGGAAGTAGAACTACCTCAAGTCCTGACCAACCAATAACAACTTCACTACATTTTTAAGTTTGGGAATCCAATTTGGCAATTTCTCTATGCGGCCTTCTAGGTAAAGACGCTCCAGGCACCGAGGAGGATCATTTAGCCAGTGCAGATCAAGAACTTCATGCTCTTCTGCTGCTATAACATGTAGCGTACGAAGATGGTTCATATTCTCTATTGCACTGCAAAATAGTTGTCCCTGGTGTCTTCTTAGCTTCATAACAGTTAACTTCCACATGTGCCTTAGATTCTTCAAATCATTGATGATGTCATCCCTATCAGTTGCATCAATACCAGATAGCACCTGTAGAGCCCTTAACCGTCCAATCCCTTCCTTCAATTTCACTCCACCAATATTTTCCAAACGGGCATAGTTAGAGTCGGAACGAGATGCTATAAGAAAACGCAGCTTCACAAGCTTGGTAATCTCCACTGGCAATTCAGAAACCAGACTATGCTTTATGATCAAAGTCTCTAAGTTTTGAAGCTTCCCAATGAACTTAGCAATGGTCTTGACCTTCATGTTCCTCAAGTTCAAATATTTCAAAAGCAACAAGTTTCCAATTGCTTCAGGAAAATGATCAAGTGGTGCATCTTCAAATTCTAATCCTATCAAGAGCTTGAAACTGGACAAGAATGATTCAACCATAGGCTTTGGTAGCTCATGTACGTTGAAAACAAAACAAGACCGCACTCAACCATAATTTGTAGCGCTTTGCAGACTTGCATTATTATTATTATTGACATGGATTGATAAGCGTCAAGTCAATGGATGAAATTTGAATTCTTCATTCATTTTCACTTGGGTAAAATTCAGGTCCTTACACTTTTTGAGTGTAAAGTTGTGCATCAAATCATGGATCCGACATTTCATAATCCTGCCATAGTAATATTGTTCCGACACTCTAACAACCAAGCTCCTACGAACTAGCTCATTTAAATATTCCTCTGCTACTTCCATAAGTGATGTTTGATCGTCATTCACATCTTGCTTTACAAAGCCTTCTGCTATCCACAATCTAAAAAGTCTTCCGCAGTTAATTGAGTAGTCCTCGGGAAAAAGGCCAAAGTACAAGAGGCATGATTTCAAACAGTAGGGAAGATCATTGAAACTTTCTGATAAGACATGGAAGAAACTTCTGAGATGAGGATCACTTGCCAACTTTGAGTGAAGGCTATCAAGCACCGTTTCCCATTCAGAGACAACCTTTTTCTTTGTTGACAGGAGACCAGCAATAGCTACAATTGCAAGCGGCACTCCATCACACTTCTTAACAAAATCTTGAGATAGCCCTAGCAATGCTTCAGGGCAACACTGAAGATCATCAAAATGAAAGGCCTTAAGATGGAACAGCTTTAATGCATCTTTCAGAGGTAGGGGTTCTAGCTCATGGATGTGAACTGGGGCAAAACGTCTACAAAATTCTGCAACGCCTCTATCCCGTGTAGTGATCATTATCCTACTACTCTTGTTCTCGTCTGGCAATGCAAACTCAACTCCTTCCCAAAAGTTTATGTCCCACACATCATCAAAAACAATCATATATCGCCTCCCATGGAAGTATTCTCTAAGTTTATTAGTCAAAGCATCCATGTCCACAATTTCATTGATTTCCTTTGCACCAGATCTATTGCGGTAGTGATCATAAAAGCTCTGAATCATAGTTTTCAATAGTTTTGGTTCTTTGAGTGAGTGAGAAACAGTGATCCAAGCATAACAATCAAAAGTTCTTTCATCCTTTTGCTTCTTATAGATATTATTCACAACAGTCGTTTTACCTTCAAATAAAAAAAAATATGGTGTTAGAAACATCCAAAATGAGGAAAGTTTGGATTTGTATCAATATATATATATATATATATTCCAAATTGCATTTTACCGCCTTATACTTTATCCTATGTGCATTTAATTTACTCCCTATATTTAAAACAAATCAGATATACCCCAAAACTTCACAAACCTTGCAATAAAACCCCTCGGTTAAAAATTCTGTTAACATGACTATTGGTCAACGGTTGACTAAGCATATGACTTCCAACTCAGAAAAAAAAAATATATATATATATATATATATATTTTACACGGCCGCATCCATGCGTGCGCTAAGTCAACCCAAACTTTCCTTCCCCATATCAAAGATATATAAATGTTGTAGTCCTATGGACAAGCAGCATTTACAAGCATCAATAAAATAATTTTATATCCTTGTAAAATAAGATCAATGTTTGGCAAGTATATAAATCCCACCACCAACTGAACTCCGAACTGGGTGATGATATTATCAATCAAATGCAACTAACTCATTTATATTGAACCAATTCCTTAGATAGATAAATAAATAGATTGATAAATATAAAATTTAATTCTACAAAAGACTAATTTATAATGAAACTATATATAGTTTATAAAAACTAATTCGTTTAACATTTAAATTTAAATGCTTAATGGTAAAAAAAATCTTTTAAAAACTAATTTGTACGTTTACTGATAACTAATTTTAGAATTGAAATTTTTTATAATAATATAATGTCAACTTTTCACTTTTCAGAATGACTTACTGTGGGTTATCAGTTTTGGTAATGTTTTTATTTGTTTCTGAAAATTATCTAAAGACTGGTCACTGCTTTATTATGTGAGTGTATATAAAATTTTGAAATACAATAACATTGTTTAAGATGAGGGTTAAGCGTAATACTTAAACCTTATGCGTAATTGCAAAATAAATTTTTGTGGACTTAGAATTAGGGGAAAAAATATTTCTGGGAAAATTCTGGGCATATTTTTATCATCTCGTCCAGGTCTCTTTTTATTTTTCTAAAACAAAGTTGTGAGATAATTTTTAAAACTAATTTCAAAGAAAAAGATTTTTCATAATTTATATTCTAAAGTAATTTTTAAAAAATGTTTGAATAATTTTATTAAAAATAATTTTTTAAAAGAATTATTTGACACAAAAGTATCTTCATAAATTTTTTAATATATTTAATACAATAAAACAATTAAATATTTTAAAATATATTTTCAGGCGTGTCTTACATCAAACACTAATTGCTACACATACGATCAACAAATATTAAACCAGTGTATATTATGCTAGCTCACAAAATAACAAACTATATATAATGAACTAGTTTTTAATGCATATGAATGTTTTTCTTTATTTTATTTTATTTTCAAACTTTTTTAAGAAAGAAATAAACTATAATATTTTTTACTTTTTAAAAATAATTAAAAAATAACGGAAATTTATTTAATTTTCCAGCATTTCTTACTTTTTGATGTTTCACCATCCTACTCTTTCTTATTTTATTTTATTAACTTAATGACCAATGAAAGAAAAAAATCTCAGAATCATATATAATAATAATATAATATTTATTGTGACAGGCGCGTTGTGCAGTTCTGTTTTATATTCATATATATATATATATATATATATATATAGGGACACTTATATAGGGACACTACATGAACATGTACATAAATATATGTCCGTGTAGTGTCGTGTTGTGCATATATATTTAGGGATGATTATAAGTAGTACATAAGAAATTAGTTATAATTTTAGTCCCTATAATTTTATCTAACTTTTAAATTAGTCCTTAAATATATATTTTTTATAAGCTGTCCCTCAAACTATTGAAGATGGCCCTTGCAAAGTTACATTTTCAGTATATGATGTTACATAATTTTGCACATGTAAGCAAATCATGTCATTTTTTTTTATGTCAATGGTCAACCAACACAGTTGTCCATGTCTTCACCTTTGTTTATTCCATAAAACTTGGCATATCATCGTCCATGCCCGCCATAGCCAACACTACCAATGAATTCCCCAGGCCCCGACATCAAACTATTCTTCTCGCACACTTCTCTAGTGCTATCTCTTTTCTTTCGATGTCATGGCCTAGGGAATCCATTGATAGTGTTGCCCGTGGTGGCCATAGACAATGTTGTTTTAAGTTTTATGAAATAAACAGAGATGAAGACATCAATGGGGTTAACATTAGAAAAATTTTACATGTACAAAATAATGCTATATAGATCTGCCACCTAGATCAAAGTTAACTAAAATCTAACTTTCACTAATGGCAGGAATCATTTTTAATAGTTTGAGAAACTATGGAAACTAACTTACACTAAAATAAAATATGGGGTCGAATTTATAAATTAAATGAAATTATAGGAACTAAAATTATAATTTAACATAAAATATATAATTTCCATGATCAGATTCAAAAAAAGGATAGATAGATGGATAACTAGTAAATATACGTATTTTATTTATTGAGGGTTTAGGAAGGGTTGAGTATCAACCTCTCCATCATTAATTTCGGATCTGTAAAAAATCTCTAATAAAATTTTCTTACACTCACCTAAAAGGTAAACTGTCGTTTTGATCAAACTTATATGAATTAGGAAAAGAATTATACAAAGTTCTTATATCTTTACCATCAAGTTTTTTTTTTAAAAAAAATAGAATATGTTTAAAAAATATATCTTAAAGAACTACTCATTTAATGCTAAGTTGGTAAAACATTTATTGTTTTTTTAAGGGAAAAATTCCACTTTACCCCCTAAACTTTTCTCTATGTGCAAAGAACCCTTTTGAAGTTTCAAACTCAGCAAAAGACTCCCCTTAGTTTTCATTATGCGCAGAAAACTCCCTTTCGTTAGTTCACCGTCAGTTCAACACTGACGTGGATTAACATCCTGTCATGTCACCAATAAATTTTACACCTCACATGTTATGTCACCAAGTTTTTCGCGAATCACATGCCGCATAATGCTCCTACTACGTCATCAGAACTTTAAAACTTCATATTGCCTAGTTAACTCTGCCTTCTTTCTCTCTCTCTCTCTCTCTCTCTCTCTCCGCCTATGCCCTTTTCTCTTTGTCTCTCATGTCCCTCTCACATCTCTGTCATTATGCTCTAAGTTGTCCTGCAAATCCAAAACCTGGTGGGTTTCGAAGGCTCGAGAGAGCAGACGAAGCAACCTCATCTGAATTTTGATGGTGATGTTGTTGATCACAAAGTTACAGAGCGACTTCATGTTAAATTCGTAGCTGGTAGTTTTTCTCTGAACCCTCTAAAGGTTGTTGTTAGAGTTAAAGATTCCCTTGTCGAGGAAGTCTTTGAGGAGGCTAATGAATCAGTTGCCTTTGAGGTAGTTGTGGAAATGGGTCTTGAGAATGTGCTCTACGTTGTCGAGGTTTACTGTGATGATGCAGTGGACTCTGCCAAGACAGAAGAAGAGGGCAGTGTTGGTGGGACAGTCATGGAGGACGCCGGTGGCCCATTCCTGGAAGCGGTGGCGATTCTTCAAGAACTTTGATAAAGCGCTGAGAATAGGGTAGATTTTGAAGCCTGTATTGACTGATTTTAGGAAGGGGCTGAGAAGAAGAAGGTAGAGATAGAGGAAAAGAAGGAAGAAGAAGAGTAAAGATAGAGCATAGAAGAGATCCATAGCTTTGCAATTTGGAGGGATAGGGCCAAAGTGGAATGATAACTTGATAAGCCAACGATGTGTGCAAAGAAATCACCAAAAGACTACTTTTTGGAACGTAAAGGAAATGGATGGTTCTATCATAATAGTGGGAAGAAAAATCAAATTATTTTTAAGTGTTTTTATTAATATTAGTTGAGTGATATTGTCCAATCCCACACTGTTACCTCCTCTGTTTTGGGAATGAGGAGCAGAGACGAGTAAATCACTAGTGAAATTCAGACAAGGTTGCTTCCTCAACTCTCTCGGGCCTCTGAAATCCATTGGGTTCTGGATCTATAGGATATCTTAGAGCATAATGAGAGAGATGTGAAAGGGACGTGAGAGACAAAGAGAAAAAGGACAGAGGCGCAGAGAGAGAAGGTAGATAGCTGACTAGGTAATCAGAAGTTATGAAGTTTTGATGATGTGGGAGGAATATTATGTGGCATATGATCTATTAAAAAATTAATGACGTAACATGTGAGGTATAAAATTTACTGGTAATATAGTAGAGTCTTAGTCCACGTTAGTGTTAAATTGACAGTCAACCAATGGGAAAGGGTTTTCTGCATGAAATGAAAGTTAAAGAGGATCTTTTGCTGAGTTTGAAACTTCAGGGGAGTTTTTTGCACATATGGGAAAGTTTGGGGGGTAAAGTGCAATTTTTTCTATTTTAAAAGATCATGCACTTGTATTTTAATTCACTACAAAAAAAATGACTTTTTTGGTATAAGTCTGTGGCTGATTTTTTTGGTGGCGACTTTCAAAAGTAACCACCAAAAGTCACCTTTAGTAGCGACTATAGTCGTCACCAAAAGTCATTTTTATTGCAAAAAAAAAAATTTGTGAAAAAAGTGATTTTTGGTGGCACCAAAAACTACCTTCGCCACCAAAAGTCACTCGCCATCTTTTTAGATCCGAATTGGCCCGGCGGGTCAACCCGAGATCCATTCGACTCGTACGAGTCTTGACCGATCCAATAACTCGCTATCCCGAGCTGACTCGATTTTTGTGTGTGCAAAATTCAAGTTTATTTGAAATTAAACCAAACATGTGCACACCTGATATTCGAACCTGGGTCCTTTGCTTGCAGCCATATGTGTCTTGCCATTCTGCCACTGCTTCATTTGTGTTATGTAAGTGCAAAATATTATATATATCTATATATATAATCTGTTAAAAATATTTTAGGTCAATTAAACTTAACAAAAAGTAAATAAATTATTACTATTGGAGTCACCACAAAAGTCCAACTTCAGCTAATTTCATAAAAAAACGATTTCAGTCAAAAAAATAGACTTCAGTCGTCACCGATAATCTAATTTTTTAAAAAAATAAAAAAAATTAAAAAAATTAAAAAATTAAATTTCTTTTAAAAAGACTTTTTTTTATTCTAAAAAAGAATTTTAATTAAAAAATTTCTAATTTTTTATTTTATTCTAAAAAATTTGACTTTTTTTTATTTTTTTAAAAAAAGACTTTTGGTGGCGATTATAATTGCCACCAAAAGTCTAATTTTTTATTTTATTTTAAAAAATCTGACTTTTTTATTTTTTTTTAAAAAGACTTTTAGTCGGCACAAAAGACTAATTTTTTATTTTATTTTAAAAAATCTGAATTTTTTTATTTTATTTAAAAAATAGACTTTTTTTAAAATAAAAAATTGACTTTAATCGCCACCAAAAGTCTGATTGTTTTAAATTTTATTTTAAAAAATTAAATTTTTTAAATATTTTTCATTTTTTAAAATTAACTTTTAGTGGCGACTATAGTCGCCACCAAAGGTCTAATTTTTTATTTTATTTTTTTAGAAAATTCAAATTTCTTTTTTTTTTAAATTAGACTTTTGATGGCAACTATGAGAGTCGCCACCAAAAGTCTAATTTTTTTTAATTTTATTTAAAAAAAATTTGACTTTTAGTGGCAACTCTAGAAGGTCGCCACCAAAAGTATGACTTTTAGTGGCGACTATAAGAGTCGCCACCAAAACTCAACTTTTAGTGGCGACTTATTTAGTCGCCACTGAAAGTCAATTTTCTTGTAGTGATTTGAGAATCATACACTTATTATATTTTAATTGGAGAATTTGATAGTGAACATATAATGAACTGAATATAATTTTTTTCCTATATATTACCTAGTAGTGTTTGTATATAGACAATTGGTAATGCTATCGAATGGGTCAACTCAATTTGGCCCTATCTATGACATGTTGAGTGAACAGTAAATATGGGCATGTTGGATTGGGCCAAACATTGATCTCCCCAAAAGAAAAGAATGGGTAATATAATATTATAGCCTAAAAATTTTAGTTCAATTTAGCCCATTAAAAGCCACAGGTTGAGTTAGCCAATGCATAGACCAATACACACACACACACATACACACACATATATGTATATTGTCACACCCTGTCAAAGAGCATCTTAAGATTATATATAGCTGCTAAATATGTAGGGTTTTTGGTAGTCTTTTTTAGATAAAACTTACAAGTAGAGGCAGACTCTATTCGTGATGGTGAATGGCCTCTGGTCAGGAGGCTAGCATGGTCCTTTGTCCTTTACTAGCTAGTTCAATGTACCAAGGCACACCAAGGACCATAGTACCGCTGTAGTACCATCGTTCTGAAATGGGTTCTTCTCCAAGTATATAGAATAACATCATATAGATATCTCATATATCAAAGTCATTTGTCAAAGTCTCAAGTAACATATTCTTCTCTCACAACATTGTAAATCATATCCAGTGAAACATCATATCAAAAATATCAAATAAAATCATTATCCAAAACAAAGATGAACCATTGCATTTTAAATAATAAATCAAGGTATTTCAAACACAAAATCTAGCATGATGTTGCAATCCTCAAGAGTATCTTTCAAACATAAATATATCTTACAACATTGATCATACTAAAAATGAATCCTTTTCTTTCATTTTATATATAATATCATGGCAAAAAGTATTAAGAATTATTTCTGAAATACATTTATAACAAGTAAAAGGGTTTAATGGAAGAAAAATATTACTAGCTAAGCAATTTCCATGAGACATAGGTCTACATGAGTAGAGAACTCAGTTGGATGATGACCTATCATTTTTAATGTTTAACTAGACCCCTACGAAGAAGACATAACTTAATGAACTTGAAAGTATCCTAAGAGTTATGGCTAAAAAAGAGAAGTTTTCAAGGTCAAAATCTGATTTAGGAACTTAAAGATGCACCGTTTCACAAATAGCGCACAATTTATTTCCTTGGTCTATTCTTACTTAATTCCTTTAATTTCTATGATGTCTACTTATCCTAATCATCATTTCAACCTATATACTAATTCCTAAGCTTCCACAATTCGTACTTAGGCAGTATAAGTTCTAAGGGACCTAAGTTTGGACTTATTTCAACATGAGTTCTATCATATATAAATCTGATTAAATCATCCCACCCTACAACTCCCCTCGATTTGCATCTTTCAAGTTCAGTAAGCCTTCTTCGAAGGGGTCCAGTTAAACATTGAAGATGATAGGTCATTATTTTAGGTGAGTACTCTACTCATAGACCTAAGTCTCATGGAAATGACTTAGCTAGTAATATCTTTCTTCCATTAAACCCTTTTAGTTGTTGTAAATGTATTTTAGAATTAATTCTCAACAACTTTTGCCGTGATATTATATAAAAGGAAAGAAAAGCATTCATTTTTAGTATGATCAATGTTGTGAAATATATTTATGTTTGAAAGATACTCTTCAACACCATGATAGATTTTGTGTTTGAAATACATTGATTTATTATTTAAAATGCAATGGTTCATCTCTATTTTGGATAATGATTTCATTTGATATTTCTGATATGATATTTCATTGGATATGATTTACAACATTATGAAAGAAGAATGTGTTGCTTCAGACTTTCACAAATGACTTTGAGATATGAGATATCCACATGATATTATTGTACACACTTGGCGAGAAACCCATTTCGGAATGACGGTACTACAACAGTACTGTAGTCCTTGGCGCACCTTAGTACATTGAAACCCCAACTAGCAGGGGATTTAGGAGTATGCTAGTCCCATGACCAGAGGCCTCTTATGAGAGGGAGACTATATGATATGCAGAGATAGTATGTGAAGGTCACGTCATGTGACCGAATAGTGTTTGTGGTTGTTATAGTATTGTGGTGGGTTGTTATGGAGGGTACTTGAACTTATGTTTTGACTATGGTTCCTCGGATGTATCTTATTGATATTTTACATGATTTTATTACTTTATAAGCCTGTCGTTTTATTATCATACTCAATTTCATTACAATGTGAACTTTACTTTTGTTTCTAAATATTTTCTAAACTCTTTATTAAGATTTATATGTTTGAACTAATATATGAACCATTGCCATTTGCATTTTATATCTAAGCTATTTCCTTGCCACTTATGTCATTCATGAGTTTAGTAAACTGGGCTTTTTAGTTCATACTATCTTTTTATTTTTCCCAAGTAGTGAAGTTGAACTAGAAGCCCCTTATGTCGAGTAACTGTAGAAGTCCCTCAATCATTTGAGGCCCTGAATTGTTCTTGAACTGGTATTACATTTTAAGTTGTGATATGTATAATTGACTCTAGATATGCATTGTAAGTGCATGTGCAGGATCTTGCGACCTATGTATGAATGTATGTATGTCAGCCCTGTAGTTATATGTGGTTTGGTTAACATATGTGCAAAGGCTATACACCTGAGTATGAGTTTTGATTGAGTATAACTGTAATCAGATCATATTTTGTGAGAAGCAGTTGTTCCTATATATACATGAAATACTTTTAAGTATAATTGTAAACAATTAATGACATTGTTTACGTATATGAATGAAAAATCAGTTCATATTTTTTAGTTTTTTGACTAAAGTTATGACACATATTATGACTTGTTAGTTGAGCATCTTAAGATTATATATAGTTTCTAAAAATACAGGTTTTGGGTAGTCTTCATTAGATAAGGCTTACAGGTATAGGCAAATTCTATTCGTATTATTCATGCACTCATACGGCTATATATATAAGTATATTTTTAAGCCATTTTGAATTATAGAAATTAATTAGGTATTAGGTTATGAAATTTTAAAAAGTTAAACTAAACTTCAAAAATGTTAGACTAAATCTTTAAAAAAATTAATAAAAAAAGTTCAACAGAATTGATTCACCCTAGTGTACTTAAAAGGACTTTGGTGAATGGGCTAAGGTAGCGTTTGTTTTTCTTTTTTCTTTTTTTAATTTCAAGATGTCTAAGTCTTAGTATATATTTGATTATTAAGACGGTATTTTTAAATCTATATGCTAAATAATTATTTTTTCTGACATGTATATGCATTAAGTACCTGACTCACCTAGTGGAATAAGGCTAGCTTCTTCTTGTTGTTATTGTTGTATGCATTAAGTATATATCTTAAGTATATGTCGATAAAATTATATTTTTCAATAACATGTTTTATTATTACTATTATTTTAGTCTAATTTTGCAAAGTAACATTCTTACCTAATCCCCCTTCGCCGACCACCGAAATCATCGTGTGCTTGGCTTCTTAGTTTGACAGCCAAGCCATGAGCTTCTGTTTGCTTTTGTGTACACCCACCAGCTGATCATCGTCCACAAATCGAGCACCCACCGGAACCTTCTGTCTCTCAGACATCTCCTCGTAATGGCTAACGTCATTCGCTTCCGGTGTTGATGGACTGAACCTGAAGGTGTCTTACCCTTCATGGAGTCTCTTCAGTGATTCTCTGATGTCCACAATCTCCGACACGATAGTGTGACGTGACACTACGGTTCTGAGAAGCTGACCAATTTTGGTAACAGCATCGACGAGCCCGTGCTTTGGACCACGCCTTGCCACTTTTAACAAGTACTCATCGACCATGTCTTCGATGCAATACGCGACTTCTCGCACTTGCCTTACCCAGTCTTTCAAGAGGCTGCTCGTGTCGGCCCTCTCGGCCCTGGCGTCTGCGTCCTTTATGTAAGCCTTTATCAGTCCCAGTTGCTCCTTCATGGAGGTAATCTCCGTGTGCACGCCTCCAAGCAGTTTCACTTGGTCTCTCAGAAGTGGGATTAGCTTGTCAATCACCACGTTTACTGCAGTCCCCGTCATGTTCAGTTTTGCAGCAATGGCTGGCCGGCTAGTTGCTGCTTTAGATCATCTGAATTAGGAGGTTTGATTTTTCTGAATCTTATGAAGGATTTGTGTGAGCTATATGATTCTTAGATAGATGTAGATACAGACTATGGTATATTAAAATAGCATGATATAAAAGAGATGAATAGAATGTGTACTTGGCATCATCGCAGTATCCATCTCGAACAACATAACAGAGAGAATTTTAAATTTTGTGAGAGTGGTGCTACTCTCTATCTGATAAGTTTTCTATGTAGCGTTAAACTGATTAATGGGGAGTCAGTTTATTTATTATCATATGAGAGCAGGGACTTCTCAACAAACTATATGATTGGCCCAACCCATCACGGGCCACTCACAATATAAAAGTCCAATTATAATATTCCTTAAATATATTAAAGGCTATATATTAGAATAACATAGTTGATATGTTAATGATATTTAATAATTTAATAATTGATTAATGCTAATCCAAAAATAGGATATATATATATATTATATTAAAATTTAACAATTCTCCCACTTTGATAGCAATAGTCAATTATTAAAATGCAAAATCATTAAGGCTAAAATACCAACTATATTTATAGCACATGTCAAGAAAGATAAACTTTAACGATGCAAAAATAGTATCCGATAGGGAAGTAGATCATACATAGTAAAAGCCCATATTTCATATAAAGAATAATGAATATGAATAAGCATAATTAATTAAGAGAAATATGCAATCCAAGAATAGTCCAAGCATCTAAAAATACTACAAGAGATATGATAACAAAAGTGACGTCATCTCAAACATATCTCATAAGAATAACAATCAAGTAAATGTAAAATTTCAAACTCCTACTAATCCAAAGCATCAAAAGACTTAATTAGCCCCATATGGGTTACATGATTCTGAAAAGCTTTAACAGTTAAGCCTTTAGTTAGTGGATCCACTAACATGTTCTCTGTAGCAAGATGCTCAATACGAGTTTGAAATTCCAGAATCTTCTCTCTAACAAACAGATATTTGATATCAAAGTGCTTTGATCGAGAAGAGCTTCTGTTATTTGAGAGAAATGAACAGCAGCAGTGTTGTCGCAATATATCACAAGTGGCCTAGAAATGCTTTCAACAATGTGAAAACCAGAGATTAAGTTTTTCAGCCACATGGCTTGAGAAGTTGTCTCATAGCAAGTGACATACTCTGCCTCCATGGTAGAAGTAGCTGTAAGAGTCTGTTTAACACTCTTCCAAGAGATAGCTCCTTTTGCCATCATAAAAATAGAGTCGGAAGTAGACTTTCAGTTGTTAAAGCAACCTGCAAAATCAGAATCAGAATAACCAATGACCTGAAGTTGATCAGACTTCTTATAGGTCAATATATAATCCTTGGTTCCCTGCAAATATCTCATGACCTTCTTCACGGCTTTCCAATGACCCAAACCTGGATTGCTCAAGTATCTCCCTAAAGCATTAACAGCAAAAGCGATATTGGGACGAATACAAACTTAAGCATACATTAAACTACCAACAGTGGAAGCATATGGGACCTTCTCGTTTCAGATATCTCTGAATCATTTTGAGGACATAGAGATTTAGATAGTTTGTCACCTATCTGAAAAGGTGCAGCACATGAAGAGCAAGAATGCATGTTAAACTACTTGAGGATCTTTTCAATATATCCTTTCTGAGACAATTCAAGAATGCCACGTGACCTATCACGGTAAATCTGGATACCTAGAACAAATGAAGCATCACCAAGGTCCTTCATATCAAAGTGGCTATTTAACATCAATTTTGTCTCAATCAAAAGGTTAACACAACTACTTGCAAGTAGAATATCGTCGACATATAAAACAAGAATTATAAAATTACTCCCACTAGTATTCAAGTAAATGCACTGCTCTGAAGCAATCTCCTTGAAGCCAAAAGAAGTGACAACATGATCAAACTTCAAGTATCATTTCCTGGATGCCTGCTTTAGTCCATAAATGGACTTTTTAAGTTTATAAACCAAATGCTCTTTACCTGTTTCAATGAAACCATCAGCCTGAACCATGCAGACATCCTCGACTAGATCTCCATTCAGAAAGGTTGTCTTCACGTCCATCTGGTGAATATCTAAATCAAAGTGAGCTACTAAAGCCATAACAACCCGAAATGCATGTTTGGTAGAAACTAGTGAGAATGTCTCCTTATAATTGATGCCTTCCTTTTGACTATAGCCTTTTGCTACTAGTCTAGCCTTATACTTCTCAACTTTTTCATCTGGACTACACTTGGTCTTAAAGACCCATTTGAACCCAATTGGTTTGTAACCATCTGACAATTCTACAAGATCCCAAACACTATTATGAGACATAGAAGCTAATTCATCATACATGGCATTTAGCCAATCAGAAGCATGAGAGCTAGAGATAGCCTCCTGGAAAGTGATAGGATCGTCATCATTATGGAGATCAAACTCATGCTCCTAAAGATACACCACATGATTAACTGGTATAGAAGGCCTGCGTACTCTCTGAGATCTTCTCAATAAAGGTGCTTCTGCAATGTCATTTGGTGGTGCCACTACATCCAGTGATGCTATTACACCTGTTTCAGCAGTATCATCAGTTTCCTGTTTAATAACTGATGGTGTCACTACATCATATCCTCCTTGAAGTGTCTGATAATCATCATGAGCGACTGGAACCACAATATTCATAGGAAGTAAAACAGGCGATGCAGGAGCTGTAGTCCAATCTTCCTTGAGAGTGATTGGTCATGGTGTATGACTCCCACCCACTATCCAAATCATCCTCAAAGAATATCGCTCTGTCAGACTCAATGACTCGTATAGAATGAGAAGGGCAATAGAATCTGTAACGTCTAGAGCCCACGCAGTAGCCGATGAAGAAACCACTAACAGTTTTAAGATCAAGCTTCTTCAATTGAGGATTATAGGGTCTAACCTCTGCTTTACAACCCCACACATGAAAGTGTTTCAAACTCGGCTTCCTTCCACGCATTAGTTCATAGGGAGTTTTCAGTACAAATTTGCTAGGTACCTAATTATGAATGTACACGGCTGTCTTTAAGGCATCTCCCCAAAGAAAAACTGGTAATGATGAATGACTCATCATGCATCTTACCATATCCATGAGTGTGCGATTACGTCTCTCTGCAACTCCATTCTGCTCAGGAGTACCAGGCATAGTGTATTGAGCTTCAATCCCATATTCACTGAGAAATTTGGCGAACGGTCCTGGATTTCTCCTAGTCTTACTATATTTGCCATAATACTCACCTCCTCTGTCAGACCTCACACATTTAATCTTCTTTCCTGTCTTTAATTCAATAGTAGTCTTGAAGGATCTAAAGGCATCCAAGGAACCAGATTTTTCTTAGAGGAGATCTATCCAACAAAATCTCGAGAAGTCATCTATAAAGGTAATGAAATGCCTATATCTACCCATAGCAGTGGGTGTAATAGGTCCACATATGTCCGTGTGAATCAACTGTAACACATCATCACACCTATTTGCTCATTTCTTCCTAGTTTTGGCAGTAAGCTTGCCTTTAATGCAATCACCGCAAGTGTCGTAATTCGAGAAATTGAGATCATGAAGAATACCTTCCTTAATCAATCTTTCAATCCAGGGCCTAGAAATCTGCCCCAAGCGTCTATGCCACAGCATAGAAGAATTTTTATCAGTCCTATTACGCTTATTTCCAACAACAAAGTTAACAGACATATCATTCAAATTCAACATGTAAAGCCCATCACATAACACTCCTGAACTGACAGTAACATAATTAAAACGAATAACAACTTTTCCATTATTGAATTCAAAAGTGTAGCCATATTTATCCAAAGCTGAAATTGAAATCAAATGTCTTCTTATAGAAAGTACATAAACAACATCTTTTAACAATAAAGTATGTCCAGAAGGTAAAAGCAATGTGACTACTCCTATTTCTTCCACGGATACTCTAGCTCCATCTCCCACAATGATATTGGATTCAGCATCACTTGGCTTCCTCAGGCTTGTGAACCCCTGTAAAGAATTCACAATATAAATGGTTGCACCTGAGTCAAACCACCAAGTATTGGGAGCAACATCAATCATATTTGATTCATAACAAGCCAAAGCTAGGAGTGTACCTTGCTTCTCAAGTTTCCTCTTAATAGTATAACAGTCATCCACCTTGTGGCTATACTTATTGAAATACTTGCAGTTTCCTTTGAAAAAATTCTTCTTAGGCTCTAAGTGTTGAGAAACCTTTCCCCCTTTCTTCTTATCACGTTGAAACTTTCCTTTATGACCTTTCTTTTTCTCAGATTTGGCACCAAAAGAAGAAGCAGCAAACTGAACACTGTGTACTTTCCCTTTCTTTATAGAATCCTCTTCTTGAGAGACAATGACAATCATTTCATCAATTGTCCATTCAGTTTTCTGAGTATTATAAGAGGTCTTCAGAACAACAAAATGAGAAGAGAGTGACTCCACAACTTGTCAGATTAGATAACTCTCACCAAGATCAAACCTTGAGAGACTTCAACTTATTAAAATAGTGGACTAACTTCATGATGTGCTCACGAACTCCACTAACACCATCATATTTAGTCTTCTTAATCAGAGAGAGATACTGGCCCTTCTAAGCTTTATCAAAAGTAGTGAATTTCTCACCAACGGACTTCAAAAAATCCTTAGCATTCTTGCTCTCTGGAATACTCTATCTAATAGACTTCTCTATAGTGTATTTCATCACCATGAGACACACCCTGTTTGAGTACTCCCATTTTCACGAGAAGCCCTTTCAGCAACAGTGGACTCAGCAGTAAGAGCTGGAGGCTCTTCTTCTCTCAAAGCCAAGTCCATATTAGTGATGGCCAAATAAAGATCCAGAGATTCTTTCCAGTCCTCAAAATTGGTCCCATTTAGTGTCTTGACAAAAGTCAATTGTATAGGCAAGGAGGCTGGCATTAAAACAACAAAAGAAAACATCTAATATGCATAATGTCATTATGCTATAAGAGAATTAAATGTTTCCATATGCATAGCCAATTAAGCATGTTAAAGGAAATTTCTTATCTACCTGGTCCTGCCTAAGGGTCCCGAACCATAATAAACAAGAAATATAATAATACAATGCTTAGACCTCATATCATCAAACAAATTTTGAATGCCGATAGGGTATTCAAAAATAATTGATAGAAGCATAAATTAACATGGCATTGTATAAGAAATTACATTAATAATAGTATACCGATAGGATATAATTATTATTAATGCAATGAATTAAACTAATAGTAATGATTAAAAATAGAATAAAATAAATAAAATTTTAATCATTTAAATTGAAGATTTTGCAAAACTGTGCCCACGATAGGTGAGTTCACAATCATACAAAAACAAAAGACAATTATATTCGACAGAATAAATAATGATTAATAAATTAAATAAATAAATAAAAGTTTAATTTACATACGGACTGAAATTAATTCCAACACTAGGATATTTCACTGGGGAGAGTACAACATACCTAGATGTCGTTAATAGAGTGAGAAATTATCACAAAAAATTTCATCACAAAAAATTTCAGTCCCAAAATCTGAGACTACGATAATTAAAATAGCATAATAGTCTCAGATTAAATGAAATAAAATACTTAGGGGTGTCAAAAATTTTCAAAAATTACCAAAATTACCATAATATTATTATTTAATTTTTTCAAAAAAAAATAAAAAAAATTTGGGCCCTGGAAGTGGGCCCATGGGCTCACACGCGCTTGGCCCGCGCATGGGCTTCGCCACGGGTGGTCTTCTTCCTCACCCGACTCCCTTGTAACCGGGTTGCGCGACTCGCGAGCTCGACTTGGTTATATCTCCTTAATCTGGCCATGGAAAATCATGATCTATGAGGGGTTTTAATCGAGATTCCATAGGGAGAAGAAGCCCTCAATCAATTTTGTAAAATAAGGTTAGGATTTGGAGAGGCCATGATCAAAAATTTAGGGGAAAAACGGTTTTAAAAAAAGTTTTTGATCTCCCAAAGCCCTCGATGAAATCCTCTGAATTTCGGATTTGTTATACGAATAACAGTAAAAAAAAAAGAAACCCTAAATCAATTTCGAAAGATATAGGTTGATTTTGAGAGAAATTGAAATCGAAAATGGACTGTGGAAAACGAAAACGGAAAAACGTTTTTGATCTCCCTAAAACTTGTTCAAATTATCTGATTTTTACTTATGTAATTCGTGTAAATGTGTTGAATCAAAGCCCTAACCTATCATGGGCCACTCACAATATAAAAGCCCAGTCATAATATTTATTAAATATATTAAAGGCTATATATTAGAATAACATAGTTGATATGTTAATGATATTTAATAATTTAATAATTAATTAATGCTAATTCAAAATAGGATATATATATATATATATATATATATATATATATTATATTAAAATTCAACATCTTAATGATTGAACAATGAACACCACCGGAAGGAAAGGTTTGTAAGCTAAAAGGTGTAGTTTTGCAGCTAAGTCAAGGAAGAAGTAAGTATAATTTTACGATATTATTTTGGTTTAGTTTTATTTTAGTCATTTAATTTAATTATATTTTAATTTGATTCCTTAAATTTAGTTTATGTTTTATTTTGTTCTCATAATTTTATTTCTTTTAAATTTACTTTAAACTATACGTTGACCCCTTAACTTTATTTTGAGTTTAATTTATTTTAGTCCGTTAATTTTATTTTATTGCATTTTAGTGGTTTAACTATTTTTCAGGTTTCGCTTTAATATCTTACTTTTTTTTTGTTTCAATTTTATTTTTTAACTGACAAAAATGACTGAAATATACATTCTTTTGTTCTGATAGAGTTTGAAATAAAATGTTAAGAAAGTTATGTAACGGCAACTTTTACAATTAATATGAGAAAATGATGAGGTAATGGTAATATTGTATGTAATTAATTGAGGAAATGATTAGATAGGGAAGGGAGAGAGAGAGAGACGGGACGTAGATGAGAGGAAAAAAGCAAAGGCTACGGAATGGCTAGGAATGATTGCTTTTACT
Organism: Biancaea sappan; assembly: GCA_037074585.1. Classification (NCBI taxonomy): domain Eukaryota; kingdom Viridiplantae; phylum Streptophyta; class Magnoliopsida; order Fabales; family Fabaceae; genus Biancaea; species Biancaea sappan. The sequence goes on from CM073498.1 coordinate 42,400,853, forward strand.
TCCCACGCTTCAAACGCTTTTGGATCCCCTCAGGTTTTTTTTTTTTCAAAAGACATAAAGTTCTCTTAATAAAACAAATATTTTTTTTTACCTATTGAATCATTAAATTCAACGAGAGATCCTTCCGGTCCCTCTAAATCCACATTTGCTTCAAGCTCGTACACCATGATCTTTGACATGTCGGCCACTAGAAAATTCTAAGTTGTTGGCTATTTACTTCCACCGTCATTCAAGAAAGAATTCTACATAGTTATATGCCAATATCCCTATCCACCGCCACTAATAGGTTCTAGATAGCACTATTATTTTAATTACATGTTTTAGTTTTATTTTTCTTAATTTTTTTAGATTATTTAACTAATATGTTCAACACTACCAAGATGCTTAACAAAAAAGTTTATGAGAATATCCAAGTTAAGAGGGAACCACATAAAATAAAAAAACCCAGAATTTGAGACAAAATTTAGAGATGAAATTTGTCTGTGTCCAGAATCCATCCTTGATCTGTTGCAAATCCATCCCTGAGTTGAAACTAGAAAACAAGATATTAGAGACGGATTCAGGGACACAAATTTTTCATCTTTGACTAAAATTCTGTCCTAATATTAGAGACAGATTTTGGCATGTCAACATTCAGTCCTTAAAATTTTTTTTTATATTTTATTTTTAAAATTCAAAATATTAGAGATGGATTAATTCGTGTCTATGGTTTCATCTCTAAATAATTTAAGTGCAACGACATTGTCTTGAGCTTTAGAGACGAAATTTTTCATCTCAGGAATCCATCTCTAATAATTTAACCTAAATCCCCAATCATTTTCCCCACGTCTGCGTTTTTCTTCTCCCCATTGTTAACGATTTGGCAAGTGCACCAGTCACATATGTCATTTAGTGAAAATAGAGTAAGAATGTCGATTCCACGATGATTAACTTACTAATTACTTGAGAAATTCAATTACATTAGTTAGATGATTCGGGTTGGATTGAAGGTAGCTGTTCAAAAAGAATTAAAAAGAAAGTTAAACAAAAGTTTTGAAAATAACTTTGGAAATAGAAAACAAACTAAACGATGGATATTAGTTCAATTAAAAGTCTAGAGCTACTAATCCTCCTTTTCGTTCTACCTCTCTCATGCATTTATGATTCTAATTAATTAACAATGTTAATCTTATATTATATTATGGCTTAAAATAATTCTTCCAAATGTAAATTAAGCTCAACATTTATGCAATTCCTTGTGTGAGTTAAGCCTAATATAAGCAACCTAACTTTGATATCGAGATTAATAATATTCCTATCAGTTAACAAGTGAAATCCCTTAAGTTAAGGTCATGCTGTCATCCCTTTCAATCATAGTTCTACTCTCACATCCTTTTTCCCAAGATCGGTAAAAACAATAAACAAAGTATAAAGTGATCAAGTTCATAGCAAGTTCAAGATAGATGAATGAAAAGACATGTATTAATTCAAGAGAATTCACAAATATAGAGAGAAACACAATTGCTAATATGAAATTAGGTTTATAGCAACCCTAGAATAAGAAAATTAGCTTCTCATGATAGTAAAATTACAGAACATAGTAGAAAAATGAGAAAACTCCATGAAATTGAGATTGGATTGACGGAAATCGGGGCCAAAGAGCTTTGGAATAGGATTCCTCTTCTTCCTTCTGCAAAGTCGATGTTATCCAATCTTTCCCGTGCTCAGAATACCCTAAAAAAATTCTTATTTCGCTATTTAAACTAGTAGCTCGAGATAGCAAATCACGACCCACTGCTATAGTGGTGAATATATTCACTGCTATAGCGGTTGTTGATAGAAGGCAATGCCTTAAAAATTATCTAATCTAGGGTCCACCACTATAGCGGTGGGAGGCAGTTGCTCCAGTAGCCACAGCTACAGCCGTGAAAATCCACCACTATAGTGGTGAGTAGTAGTGATTGCTTCAGCATCTTTAGAAATGCAACTGTAACAGGTCTATCTTCTCACATAACCTTCTCACCACTCAACCTACATTTGACTATCCATTACTAGCAGCAATTAATCATGAAATCACTCAATTTATTAAAAACTCAAAGAAAACTTAAACACAACTAAATTACTCAAAACATGGGTTAAGAAATGCAAGTTTAAACAAGATAGAGATCAAAATGGAGGGTAAACATCACCTAAAAGGTGCTAAATTGAGAACTTAATACCCACAGAAGTTTTCTCTCTCTTAAACTCTCACTCTCTGGCATGCTCTCTCTAGCCTTGTTGAAGCTCTATCGATCTTTCATCATTCATCGATCATTGCTCCCCAATTTCTCCTTTCCTTCGTCGTTCTGGTCTAATGGGTAACAGAGCATTCATCATAGGTTGTTTTTTATTGTTCATTACAGAGGGAATTTGCTGAGTGCCTCTAGGCACTGTTGTTAAACAAAAACATAGAAGAATATTCTTCCAACATTTTCTTGCAAAGGTGCAAAGTTCAAACATTAATTCTCTCTGTTTTCTCCTTTGTTGTTGATGGGTTTATTCATTTTCTAGCAATGGGATACTTGCTGGTTGAAATGTAGTGTATGGAATGATAACTTTGAATTATATGGAATTTATAAAGAACCTATATCTATTGGTTGTAAAAGATGAAAATTTCTATATGCATCAACCAGGATTAACAAGTTCAATAAAGTTTAGTTTTATTAACCTGTGGAAGATTTAATTGTTGGTTTAAGAATTTAGGAAAAGGAAGTTATAAGAACTATTTTATTATGACATTAGCATTAAAAATCAACTTGTCAAGAATCATAGGGAAAAATGTCCTCTTTTTTGAAATATATCAAAATGTATATGAATTAAATGTGCACTACTAAGACAAAATAAAAATACTAATACATTAACACTGGTTGAGGGATCGAAAAACATATGTCTATATCATAAACCTTATGCTTTTCAATCATCAAAAAATGGGTTTTAGTCCAAAACAATGACAAGAAACTATATCTTAAGTGATATGAAATTAAATATTGTAAGTTCAAAAGTTACAATTGGAGCCATTTGTAATAAATAATAATAAATAAGTAAAATAAATAAATAAATAACAAAGAAAGAGACATAAACAACATTTCATAGTAAATTAAGACGAAACCACTAAAATTAAAAGGAAGAAAACTCATATTAGTTAGTCCCTTCTCTCAAAAGTTTCAAATTGGTACTTTATATTTCAAATGTTATTACTGTTAAATAAGGTCTGTTTGGATCCTAGTTCTAATATATGTATCTTTTATGGTCAGCACTTGTGTGTGTGATGAAGTGCAAACCACTGGGCTAATGCTATTTGTCCTATTTCATTAGTTTCTTTGATAATAGTAAAATAGAGCTAAACTATTTGTAACCATCAAAGAATTAAAATTGTCATTGTTTATCTTAGCTATTATGTGTGTGCTAGAATGCTTACCATTCTGCAAGTTTTCTTTGTTTTGTTTGATTAGTTTCTTGGATATTAGTATTATGGAAAAAAATAGTCAGTGGATTTACAATAGGGCGGGTCCTAAGAGGGTTGGGTTTACGGAAGAATTCTTGAATGTGGTTGAGATATTCATTAGCCATACTTCTCAATTATGGATATCTTTTAGAGAAGGGAGAATAAGGTGTCCATGTGTAAAATGCAAATGTACGAAGTTGCCACAACCTGATGACATAAGGTTGTACCTCTATCAAAAGGGGTTCTAATGAGATAATTATTACTAGATATCTCATAGGAAAAAATAGCCATTAATTGTACAATTGTCTGCAACAGTGAATCCTCCCTTAGTTGACCACCCTATTACTCTTGGGGACAATGAGGTATAGGAGAGTCACTTTGAGGAAATGGTGTTGGATGTAGCCAAGCATATGCTCAGTGTTGACCTTGACCAAATGGTAGAAGAGACCCCCAACCTAGCCACTAAGGCCTTTTATGATATGTTGCAGTTTGCATATGCTCCTTTCTGGGAAGGGTGTAGTAGTCATTTTGAGTTGTCTGCGGCTGTAGGGCTCCTGAGCATCAAATCAGATTACAACATGGGCAAGGGCTGTTATAATGCCTTTACATAATTCATGGGTGAGGCCTTACCATTTAGACACTGACTGCCTAATAATCCGTACCAGACAAAGAAATTGATTGTAGGCTTGGGACTTCGGTACATGAAAAATTGATTGTTGTGAGAATGATTACATGTTATACTACAAGGGCGATGCAAATAAAATACAGTGTAAGTTTTGTGGGAGTGCTAGGTATACCATTAGAAGGAACTGTGCTAGTAGTCGTAGTTGAGTGGCAATTAAGCAGTTATGGTTTCTGTCTTTGATCCCAAGACTTAAAAGGCTATTCACTTCTAAGGTTGCGACAAAAGAAATAAGGTGGCACCATAAGAACTGTCAGGAAGCTTGGGTGCTAGCCCACCCACCAGACGGACGGAAAGTGTTTGACCAAGAACACCCAGGATTTGCTGTAGATCCCTGAAATGTAAGGTTTGGCCTATGTGCAGATGAGTTCAAGCTTTACATGATGATAGACAATAAGAAGAGGTTGACAGGGATTTAACTAATCAACCATTCATTGCTGACGAGGAAGACGATGAAGAGGGCGAAGGTGCAATAGACTTAAATGAGAAGACTGAAGAAAAGGAAGATGTAGCCGAATGAGACCCTTTACTTGTATATATTAATTTGGATGTTCTATTTTGAATTTTGCATTTTATATTTCAAATGAATGAGTGGTTCCTTTTATATGTGGTTTATTAACAGGGTGGTCAATTATAGTGATATAGATGTCGATATCTGCCTCTAGTAGAGGTTGAGGTATTGCCTGACGTTATTTGACTATCTAATTGCATTACCTAGGAGTTTCTGCATGACCTACTATGTTCCTGCCTATGCTCAGTGACGGTTACTATCACATCCCTAGCATGTGACCGGCATGGTAGTAAGGTTACCCTTACGTCGTAAGGCTAATAACATAACCCCTAACAAGCTAGTGTAGCCACACTATTTTTAAAATATATAAACAAAACGATATCTTGTTATACAACTCAAGAGATTAAATGATCAAATATTTCGTTCATAACCACATAAAGTTTATACAAAAGAATAGATGGCATCCCATCTCTCATTTCAAAACAACATCCATATCCTTGGATCACATCCTGAAATACAGACAAAAGTCCCAAACAAACCTACGTAGTCACAAAGCAACATCTAGAGGTCCAAATGAAATTACTAACTCAAGACAAAGACCAACCCAACATAAAAAAGAGTTGACAACTCAGGGCTCATTACTCGTCGCACTTGTCAACTGCCTCAGCTATAGACTCTAAAAGATTCAAGAACAGAGAGTGAGTAATCAAATACTCAGTGAGTGACAACATATATACAAAAATATAGTATGTGAAATAACACAAATTATTTCCCAACATCTTATATGTCTAGATGTTGCCAACTCATGGTAGAAAGAGTAATTAATGCAACAGATGAGTACTACAGCACGATTGAAACCATTACAGGGAGTATCACGTCCAGGTATATAAGATTAAGTTAATTGCCACACATCGCATGATGCACACTTGTCCTAGCACATAATACCACTCATGCAATACACTACATCCATATCTATACATAATTGCAATTAAACTCAAGCCTTCATTGAAGACCATAATCTCTACACATCATGTAGCAGACAAACTAGTCCATTGACTTATTAACACTCTTGAATCTTAGGGGTCATATGCATAATTTCTTAAGTATCACATTGCAGCATGAGTTAAATATATAAAATGTCCCAACACAACATGAGTTAATTATATCAATTGCTATACCACGGTGCAAGTTAATGATCTACAATGATATACACTGTTCAATCACCTCGAGTGCCACACATGGCATAACCATCTCATTTGCTACATACGATACCAAATACCTCCTATAGATGTTAATAACTCCGACATGACATGAATAATCCAGGTGCCATAACCTCGACATAACATATAATTAAAGACAATATACCAAGTAAAATAAAGACAATTACTCTACATTATCATTAGTGAAATAAATTCATTAAAGCACCTTTCCATGGGAAGTCACATTATCACCACTATGTGTGACAGAACATAATGAATAATTTATTTGCCACTAACTCTTGAATCAAGGAGAAGAAATGTTTATGAATTCCTTAAGCGTATATGTCCAAATGAAAATTGGAGGGATAAAGTTGTTCTACTCACCTTGATTCTAAGCTACACTTTACCATAAGAGAGAAACTCAGAAAGAATAGAGTCCCAAGATTCTAAAATCAATCCCCTATAATAAAGCGCATGAAAAGGAGAATTTAAATAGAATTCTGAAGATACTAACAGTGACTAGATGATCGACTAATTAGACCCTACCAGTCGACCATTACCCTTCGTGTAAAAAATTCAACATTAAAACAGAGAGCAAACAGTCGATTGATCGACTCCTATCAGTTGATCGATTCAATTTTAGATAAATAGGCTAGACTACGGAAAGTAATTGGTCTATTGTAAACCACATACCAGTAGATTGATGAGATTTTGTCATAACTTCTAAAACGCACCAGAGGTAGCCAATCGACTGGTCCCATCACGATAGTTGACTAGTTGTCATAAAAAATAAAAAACCAGACTTCCTCACCATTCTAATCCCCAACCAAAACCCTACAACTCATACCTCAGCTTAATTACAATGAAATACACAACCCAAATAACTCTGGAAACATGTTTAAACCTCACAAATCACCACAAGAGGTAAAGACTAAGCTTTTTCTCAAAACGTTCCAATACTTCAAATTTAAGGGTAACTAACCCTCAACTAGATCATCTACAACAAATAGACCATCAAAACCCTTCTTAGATTTCAAAAGATAGCAAGGCAAGAGTTTTAATCCCACACGCAACTCCTTATTTCAGAAAAGTCTATATTCCCAACCTATGATTCTTGAGTTGTCAAAATGGAAGTAAGAAGGGGAAGAACACTTACCTTACCTGAAGCTTTACTCAAGGAATGATCAATCTTCACCACCAAGAAGCTTAGAAGAAGAAGAAGAAGAAGAAAAGCAATTGGAGGGGTTCTAGGTAAGAGAAAGAGACGACGGAAGTGAAATGAGAGGAAGAGAATAAGCATTAGGGGGAACTGTTAAGCATTAATAAAATAAATCCAAAATTTCCCTCCATATCCCCTTGTCATCAAGAGGAAATGTTAAGCCTTAATAGAACAAATCCAAAATTTCCCTCCATATCCCATTGTCTCACACTCTAAAGGTCAACCTTCTCAACACTTAGCCACATTTGAGATTAAAAACACTACACATTGCAAAATTCCTGATATTCAAGTATCCTATATAAATAAAATTTATAAATTTGAAAATATCAATATCACAAAATCACGTGACATGCATACAAAATCACAAACCCTCAAAACCCGGATGTTACAGCCTTCCCCACTTAAGAAAATTTAGTCCTTGAATTTCTTACCTTAAGATCGAACAGGTGGGGATACATCGCTTACATTGTGCCCTCATGCTACTACATGATCTCTTTGTGGGAATGGTTCCACCAAAGGATCTTCATGGAAGGTAATTCCTTACATCTAAGCCATTTCATTTGTAGGCCTAATATGGGCATTGGAATTTCCTTATAAGCCAAGTCCTCACGAAGCTGAACTTTTTGGGGTTGTATAACATACGAAGGGTCATGAAGATACTTTCTCAACATAGAGACATGGAATACTGGATGTACATCCTCCACGCCAACCAATAGAGCTAACTGGTATTCCACCTTACCGACTTAATCCAAGATCTTGAAGGGTCCCAAGAATCTCGGCCTAAGTTTCCCTTTTACTCTATATCCCAACTTGCCCTTCATAGGTGATATCTCTAAGAAGACCAAGGGTAACAGGCCTTTTAATTACCCATAAAGCCTACCTCAACAAATCTTCTAAAGTTCAAATGGTACATTATGATTGCCCATTTATTCGAGGATGAGAGGCTGTACTCAGATCTACTGGAGTACCCAAGGCTTCTTGGAACATTCTCTAACCTCGAGAGGTGAATTAAGTACTTCGATAATAATTAATAAAGGTAGTTACTCCATGAAACTTTCCTACCTCTAACAATGGATAACTATGTATACTCAGTAGTAATAAAGGTTGCCTTCACTGGTAACAATGTGTATTCCTCGCTAGATGAGAAAAATTAGGCACCAACACTTATACTTGACCATGCCACATTTCATTCCCTTCCTTTAGATTAAGACTTCAAGTCTTGGTACATCTTATTGATATCTGGATGTGCTATATGGGCAGTTCGATGAGCTTTCCTTATAATTCTTCTATGAAGAGACTCGACATATGGTACACATAAGCAGTCCTCAAGCCAAAGTGCATCATGATTATCCAAGAGGAAACCATTCCTTTCACCTCTGACCTTGCAAAGATTAGGATTACTCCATTGAGCCAACATCACATTTTTAATTGAGGATGACTTGGTCTGGGCAATAGCTAAGGATGTATTCGAATCAATAACTCCAAACCATGCCCCGACCTGATTAAGCTCATCAAATTCATGTAATCAAGATACTCTCAAAATTTTTAGGATGCGCACCAAACTCTTTATAGGTTTACTATTTAAAGCATTGGCCACACCTACCTATGGCCTACTTGGACTCCTTCTTGGAAACCATATGCCCCAAGAAAGCAACCCAAAACTCATATCTCAAGGACTTAGCATGAAACTTTTTTGGTGTCCTCTCAAGGTTTGTAGCACAATGTATAGATGTCATGATCACAATATGTACATATATGTAAACCACTAACACAACATAATAGCAATGAAATGTATTCACAATCATATAACGTTGCATTCACATAACCTAATCACATCAAAAGATTTGTCATAAGCGATCACATATGAAATTACATAAGGAAACTCAATCTTGTTATATTCCCACCATGGGATGATTCTGTCACTTACAAGTCACCCCTCTAGAGTCAAGCTCAGCCAGGGCTTTAACCATAAGACCGGTAAGTCACTACTTGGGAGTCAATACTCAACTCGAGCTTTAACTATACTACTCCTTGGGAGTCAATGCTTAACCCGAGCTTTCACATTGCCATTACATCAACAATCACAATACAAGAACAAATGATTCAAGCTAAAAAAACACATACATTTCACTCATTTCATGCATAGTACACAATAGCCATACTTTCCATAATTAACATCCATACATGGTGTCTTTCTTCCACACAACATGGACTAGCATAAATATCACACCATGACACAAAGACACCACACTTCAGTACTGAGTAAGATATCTGCCACACCACAGCATGATACACACATATCCAACCATAGAATTACTACTCAAGTAATACACCAAAATTGTTATATCATACTACATCTTTTTCGCCTTGGTATCCTTCCCACTAACCATAACCCAATAATCAAAACACCTTAAATCCACAATAAAGTTCTCACTCATCGGTGTAGCATCAAAGAAAGACCTAGCAATCCTAACCAGTCCTTAAGCAAATCACTTATACATAAGTGTAGGTAGACGTCAGATCAAACAATATACGCGCCTTTTGAGAACAAACATAAGGTATACTTGTCACAACAGCGTTTGAAGCCTGAGCATCCTAACGAGTAAGAGTATAGACTTCGGCCTGGCTGTGGTTACTTGCTCACTTGCCCCGGCCTCCCCAGCCTCTGCCCTCACCTCTACCTGTACCACTTTGTTGGGCTAACGAAGAAGAAACTTTGCTAGCTCGAACTGACATTTATTGGGACTGAGAGGCGGCTAATTTTGAACTGGACGCATCTATAAGCTGAGGGCAATCTCTCTTTATTTAGCCTTGCTGAGCATAATGAAAACAACTGGGAGTGGCCGCATAGCACATGCCATTATGAAAATGACCATACTTAGAACACTTAGGTCCACTACTCTTCTACTGCGATGCTTGTCCCATTGAAAAAACCACTTTTGAAACTTAACCTAGATCAGGGGTTACTTTTAAAAGATACAATTGGAAGGAAATGTTTCATAAGAATTGATTACCTTCCACTCAGAGGCTTGGAAATTACAAAAGTACCATCATAACCAAATGATCTCCCCTCGTTCCCACTTTTCCTCTTCTTTCCTAGATCCTCGATTTCATCTCCTTTGTCCACCCTAGGGAGTGGCACTGGACATACTGATGGAGCTACACACACACAAGTGTCATTAGGGCATCATTAGCAATAATTTGCCTCTCCCACTGAGAAATCTGGGTGGCCAATCTTTCTTGTAAAGTGGTTTGCTTTTCTATAAGCACGACCATATTGGCCATTAGGGTAATTGGATCAACTTGTGATGCCTCATGTATAGGAGGATCTACCTCGGCTAAAACCAGAACTTCTTGCCCATGTTTACTTTCTCCTTGTCCTTTGAGATCCCCTTTTTGGATAGGTCAAAGGGGTAGTTGCAATTTGACCCTATTAGAGTCTGCATACTCCTCCGCTTCGACAGGCTCCTTGGTCACCGTTGAAGGAAAAGACACAACCACTCCTATAGGGCTTTTAGCTGAGCCTCACTCTATGGTCATGCCGTGGTTCACAACTATAGAGGGAGGTCTAACCAAGGTTACCTTGCTCTATGACTAGTAAAGGACCTAAAACTTATCCTCTGATACCACTTTATTACATTCCCAAACTCAGCATGTAACCGACATGGTAGTAAGGCTACCCTTACACTTTAAGCTAAACAACAAGCTAGTGTAGCCACCCAATATTTTTAAAATATATAAAGAAAAAGATCTTTTCTTATACAACACAAGAGATTAGATGATTAAACATTTTGTTCATAACCACATAAAGTTTATACAAAAGAATAGATTACATCCCATCTCTCATTTCTAAACAACTTCCTTATCCCCAGATCATATCCCGAAATACATACGAATGTCTTAGACAAACCTAAGTAGTCAAATAGTGATATCTAGATGTCCAAATGAAATTACTAACTTAAGACAAAGACCAACCCAAGATAAAAAGGGGTTGACAACTCGAGGCTTGCTACTCGTTGTACTTGTCAACTGCCTCAGCTATAGAATTTGAAAGATTCAAGAACAGAGAGTATTAGTAATCAAATACTCAGTGAATGACAAGATATATATATATATAGAAATATAGGATGTGAAATAACACAAATTATTTCCTAACATTGCATATGTGTAGATGCCAACAACTCATGGTAAAAAGAGTAATTAATGCAACATATGTGTAACACACCATGGCTGAAACAATTACAAGGAGTAACACGTCCTAATATATAAGAGCAAGGTAATTGCCACACATGGCATGATGTACACTTGTCCTAACACACAAATGCCACTCATGTAATACACTGCAACCACATGTATACATAATCGTAATAAAACTCAAGCCTTCGTTTGAGACCATAATCTCTATACATCACGTAGTAGACAAACTAGTCCATTGACTCATTAACACTCTTGAATCTCAAGGGTCAAATGCATAAATCCTTACATATCACACTACAACACTAGTTAAATATATCAAATGTCTCAACTTAACACGAGTTAATTATATCAATTGCCATAACATGACGTGAGTTAATGATCTCCAATATGACACATTGCTCAATCACCTCGAGTGCCACATATAACACAACCATCTCATTTTCTGCATACGATACCAGATACCTCCGATGGGTGTCAATAACTCTAGCACGATATGAATAATCCAGGTGCCATAACCTCGACACAACATATAATTAAAGATAATATACCAAGTAAAAGAAAGATAGTTACTTTACATGATTGTCAGTGAAATAAAATTCATTAAACCACCTTTCCATTGGAAGTCAGAGTACACCACTATAAGTGACAGAACATATCAAATAATTTATTTACCACGAACTCTTGAATCAAGGAGAGTAAATGTTTATGAATTCCTTAAGCGTATATGTCCAAATGAAAACTGAAGGGATAAAGTTATTCTACTCATCTTAATCCAAGCTATACTTTACTGTAAGAGAGAAACTCAAAAGGAATAGAGTCCCAAGATTCTAAAATCAATTACCTATAATAAAATGCATGAAAGTGAGAATTAAATTAGAATTCCAAAGATGCCAACAGTGAGCAGAAGATCGATTGATTAGAACCTACAGTTGACTGCCATGATTCTTGTAAAAAAATTTAGCATTACAACAGAGAGCAAACAATTGATTAATCAACTCCTATTAGTTGATCGATTCAATTTTAAATAAGTAGGCTAGACTACAAAAGTAATCGGTCTATTGTAAACCACATACCAGTCGACTGATTTAGTTCTGTCATAACTTTTAAAATTCACCAAAGGCAGCTAGTTGACTAGTTACATCACAACAATTGACTGATTGCCATTAGAAATCAAAAACTAGTCTTCCTTACCATTCCTATCCCAAACCAAAACCTTATAACTCATACCTCAACTCAATTGCCATGTATACACAACCCAAATAACTCAGGAAACATGTTCAAACTTCACAAATCACCACAAGAGGTAAAAACTAAGCCTTTTCTCAAAACTTTCCAATGCTTAAGATTTTAAAGGTAACTCATTCTTAACCCAATCATTTTCAACAAATAGACCATCAAAACCCTTCTTAGACTTCAAAAGATAGTAAGAGAAGAGTTTTAATCCCACACCCAACTCCTATTTCAAAAATTCCATATTCCCAACCTAGGGTTCTTGAGTTGCAAAAATGGAAGTAAAAAGCGGAATAACACTTACCCAACCTGAAGCTTTACCCAAGGAATGATCAATCTTCACCATCAAGAAGTAAAGAAGAAGAAGAATAAGAAGAAGAAGAAAGGCTGCTGGAGGGGTTCTAGGCGAGAGAGAGAGAGAGATGATGAAAGTGAGATGAGAGGAAGAGAATAAGCATCGGGAGGAAATTTTAAGCATTAATGGACCAAATCCAAAATTTCCCTCTATATCCCCTTAACTCTCATTCCAAAGGTCAACCATCTCAACACTTAACATTTGAGATTACAAACACCACACATCGCAAAATTTTCAATATTCAAGTATCCTCTATAAATAAAATTTATAAACTCAAAAATATCGATATCACAAAATCACTTGACATGTAGACAAAATCACAAATCTCAAAAGCCCGAATGTTATAGATATTGGAATATGGTTCATAAGGGGAAATTTTGAGGTGGGTAGCTACAAAATGAAGATGGTTCCGAAAGAACTCAAGGAACTGTGGTTCTAAGAGTAGGCAGTATGTATTGTTCTGCAATAACATATATTTTTTTGGTTCTGCCACTCATAACAACGCACTTATGATGCCTACACACACCTATGGGTAAGAATTTTAATTTCTGTTATTATGTGCAGGTATGGTACAAGTGGTTGCTAGAACACGAGGACAGGATACAGAGAAACTGGACGAAGAAATGTGGCAAGGCTTTGTGCTAAATGATGGGGAATGTTCGCACTCATTACCGTACCTAGCCCAAGCTGAAATGGATTAGAGAGGACATTATGAAAGAGCTGATTTGATAGTGGAAGAAGGAGACATACCAAGAGAAGTACAACAAAGCATGAACAAACAAGGTGTCTACTGTTGGTGGGACACTACACACAAGGGTAAGCATTCCTGCCATGGAATATATGTGCTAAATGGTAAGATATTTACTTTTTTTTTTTACCCTTTCACATCATTGCTTAAAGTTAAGTAAAACATAACGCTATACCATGTAGGGGTGTCAAACCGAGAGGAGACCTATCTTGTTGGACCTCTTTATGTGGACTGAGAGGAAAAAGGGACACCTGAGAGTGGATTAACGTGAAATTGACTAAAGTCTTCGTGAGTATAGTAGCCTTATTATTTTTGTTGCATATATGATATAATTAATCTCATACATGTGGTCGTATCTATTGGACAAGCACAATATAGTATGCTTTAATCATCCCAATTATTCGCAGTGGGTGGGGGTGACGATGAGGAAGTGGATGATATGCAAATGAGGCTACAAACAGTCAGGAGGAAGAACAAGAGGGGTCACACATTTGGGACTGGCTCGGAGGTGTGCCATATTGGTTCGTCAAGTCAGCCATGTGGCACAATATTTAGGGGCTTGCATTAAGACTTCAAGAAGGAGCTGCATCGTCGTACGACGCCTCTCTTGGAGGAGCTAAGGTCACTGAGGGAGACCGTCAACAATCAAGCATCTATCATTGACAAGATGCAGCTAGCGATGAGTGAGTTCATTAACACTACTCGATCTCCTCTTGGTAGTGATGCAGCCACCATTGATGATGATGAGACTCAATCGCTTGACAACCCCATAGAGTAGATTTTTTTTTCATGAGTTCATTAGTATTTTTTTCCATGTATTGTGTTAGATATTGAAGTTTTATTTGAATTTATGCACAGAAACTTTTATTTGAATTTCAATCATTGTATTACATTTAAGTTTACATGAGTTCATTAGTATTGGAAGTTTGCTGTAAAATTTGCTGGCTTGCTCTTGAAAACAGGTCTGTTTTAAATGGTTGGTTGTCTTTCTTATGCATTTTTTCTTTAAAAAAATAGCACTTTAGGGACAAATTCAGGGACAGAAATTCTATCCCTGATCTAAGACAAACCCAGGGACAGAATATGCCATGCTTGATTTGAGACGGCAACGTCCTTCTCTAATTTTGTCTTTAATTTTGTCCCTGATGAGACAGCAAAATTCGTCTCTGATTCCATTCCTGGTATGGAGACAGAATCAAGGTCATAACTATTTGTGCCTAACCTCAGAAAGAATCAGTACCATCCCTGAAACATCCATCTCTAATGTGGATACAGAATAGTTTTCCATTTCGATTTGTTTGTGACACCTATTTTAAAGATAGATCAATTTTCGTCTCTGAATCTGTCTTTGATCCATCAGAGATGGATTTCTCTTCAATCAGATACGGAATTTTTCGTCTTTGATTTTGGTTTTACTTGTAGTATATTACTATTATGCATTGGTGATATTAAAGAGAATAAAGGAACTAAATAGAAATTTAAGATGAAGTTAAAGAATAAATTGAAAAAAATAAAATTAATAGATCAAAATTAATAAAACGGAATCATAAGGTAAAGTTGCAATATTAAATTGAAAGTTAATATAAAATTACAAAATTAAATTGGAAGAAAATAAAATTAAGAGTTCAAAATAAATTTGTGACTAAAATAATGTTTTAGTCTTAAGTATAAAAAGGAAGTTGGCAACATTTAATTTAATTAGGAATTTGATTGTAATTAATAAACTAATTAAGCATCTCCTGTTCACTGTTCAGTGTTCACACTAATTAACAACCCATTATTTTCAAGTTTCAATGTCGTAATTGGAGCACGCCATGGCACCATTAATAGAAAAGGTAAGTTCACCATAATTAAATAATCCACTACAGTACTACCTAGAATGCATCTTACTCTATGTATATTTAAAAAATAGAAGGGAGAGTGTAAGTTTGGAAATTTACAAGGCAACGGAGTGTATCTACTCTAAATTTTATATAATTGTTTTTAAAATATATCTAGTTTTTTAATTTTTATTATTAAAATAAAAATTTTTGCTTAACATATATGTCTCTCTATTAAAAAGGAAAATCATATAATATTTTTTATTATCATTTAACAATAAAATAACAATACTCGTATTAGAGTTTATAATAAATTTCGAAAAATAATCAAATTATACGAGCCTTCCTCGTATCTTTTTTTTTTTGGGCCCAAGAGCCTTCTTTATATTTGAAAAATAAAAAACGACACTGAAATCAAAATATATGTTTTACGCTAATTAATCTCCCAATGATACAAAATAAGATACAGTTATATTTATTTTAATTAAAATATTCTTGTATCAACAATTTATATGACATAAATAGTATAAAATATATATTTTATTAATATAAATATAGTCAACTTTAAGTTTATAATAAATTAAATTATAGTTTAAAAAATATTTACTCATGAAGTCATATTTATAGTAAAAAAGATTAATATAATTATTCAGAGTATTTTGGTCATAATCAAATTTTAAAGGGTTTGTGATATTTTGGAAACATCAGAGAGCTGTAATTGGGACATATCTCGAGATGTACTAATTTTAAAATTTATTAAGGTATTAAACAATATTTATAAACTCAAACTAGTCATTAAATTGATAAATGTATTAGTTCAAGTTTTATCGTATTAATGTAACCGTGGTCAAATTCAATTAGTAATAATCAATTGATTATATGAGCAATAATGAGAGAATGATTGATAACGAATATTAATGAGTGAGTGACACATCGTATTAAAAACATGGTTGAGCAAGCACTTTAGAAGGATAAGGAATATTTATAGCTTTTAGTAATGAGGGGTCATGGAAACAAGAATCTTTGTGGAACAAAGCCTTTCCAAAAGCAAAAACAGCAGAAAGCACCACTCCATTAAATTTTGTGGTAGCTTTTGGATTACTTTTTATCTGTGTCTTTCTAAAACGTCTAATTGCCATTGGTGTTTTTGGAACATTCCAGATATCGAATAAAAGTGCACTTTGTTCATATCTACAGTCGACAACACAAGCACAAAAACTTGTATGCCATTATCATTTTTTTTTTTCATTTCTTCAACTTATATGTCATTATTCTCTACAATATCATTTTTTTCTTTATTTTTTTTAAATTTTACTTTGTAATAACTTTATTCATTCCTAATCGATTCTCAAGTTATGTATTCACAAGAGGGACGACACTGCATTTCGTAAGTTCTTGATTGACTGATTTTGAAGACAAACTATTGGTGTTCAATGAAACTAATAATTAGAAGATGTTGAATTTGATAATCGAAAGAAGAATATGCTGGAAGAACAATTGTACAATTATTGATTGAAATTGTTTGATTCTCTCTTCTATAAAATAAAACAAATTTGTCCATTGAAATAAAAATTTGTAAAGATATTTTTTTATGGATAAATTATCTATTGAAATATGTAAATTTATAATATTCAAATCACTTTTAAACTCTAGATTTAGCTGTTTCTTAAGTACAATAAAACACATATAAAGTTAATCACAAAAAAATATAGTGAATTTTTATTATTAAGTAAAAAATATTAACTAATCTAAAAATAATAAAAAAAATTCTATTTGCGGTAACCCAGCGTGTCACATTCCAAGACTAAGCATGTGACCGGCATGGAAGAGTACTCAAGCTCTCCCCAATAAGCTTACTTATACCCGAAACTACAACAATATTCAACAATATTACTAATTTAATTTCATAAGCCAATCTATTAATCTAATTTATTTCCAAATATGTTGTCCCGATCACAATTTATACACAATCATCTAATACGTAGACTGCATTAGCATTTAAACCTTAAACAACATACACCATCTGGTTAACTTACCTGATTATAGAGCATGTCTAAAGCGAAATAAAAGAAAAGAGAAAGAGACGAATTCATACCACATCCTCGAATGAAGGAGAGCCTATCACAATACTTGACACCACTGCTAAACTTCCTTTGCACCTAAAAAATGTTGAGGTATAAGTCATACTAACCCAATAAGGGAAACTTTATCCTACCTTTGCACGTAAACATAATATAAATATAAGAAGAAGTATGTATACGATCATACCTATAGTTAGAGGTATACTCACTTGTACACATCGTAGGTCTATTCATAGAGAACTCAAGATGATAACACAGTTCATAGCAAAATATAAGGTCATAATTGACCACACAAGACCAGACATCTTATAATAGATCGATATCATCAAATCACACGTATCCAACCAATCCATGATATAAAAGATGAAACTAATTCAAACTTGACTAACCATACAACCATAACTAAGGAGGAATCCAATCAAGTCATAGCAAGAATCATATCACAATGCGAAATAAGTATGTCAAGTGCCACACCTTAGCATTATGAAATTTTAGTAAGTGCCACATCTCAGACTAGGTAATTTTTGTAAGTGCCACAACTCGGCACCATGAAATCTCAATAAGCCAAAGAAAATAAATGTAGTCAAATCAAAATTTCAGCAATACACTAAGCATAATTAGACGCACATTTCTCTTGGCAACCATAACCATATTTGAATATATATGTGTATATGTGTGTGTGTTTAATCCCTGATCTTATACTGCCAAGTATGTTAAGTCATTAATTAACCCAAACCTTATAGCCCTTCTTGGCTAAAGTGCCAAAGATATACATATATCTCATATGTATACTTAACCCCATCCTTATGCCTCCAAATAGCCTCTATAAGTGCCAAATCATCCGCACACTATAATTCACCATGAGTGCCACACCATGGCACAAAATAATCACAACAAATACCAATAACTCCGGCTATATATAATCACAACATATGAATTGTGCATTCCATCTACAAGGCATGTTATCACATATCCTCAACAACATTAACATAGTTTATACTTGAAATGTCACGGTTGCGAATATTCCCCTTTTAAACATAAATATCAAGAAAGCACATCACTCCTTTTGAATTCACAGGGGTGGTGTATGTTCATGCTTGTACGTGTGTATATATATAAATATATCTTTTCATATATAAATATGCACATCCATACCCGAACTTATGGAATAACAACTCATGACATAATTTTTGTATAAATATGTGTGTAGATGGTTTTCTATATAAACCTCAAGGGTTGATACATGCACAAACATACATGTGTGTTCCTTTGAAACTAAAATGTGATACTTTATGTTTATATGTTTGTACATGTTTTGCTACTCAAGATTCAAAAATAGTCAACTATGTACACACAAATATACACTTAGTAAGTGCTTTTGCATCTTGGTGTATGAATGTGCATAATTGTACAAATATATGACAACACTCTTATACATATTCACATGGGAAAAATCGCAACCAAGCATCCCATTTGGTCTCAAGTGAAATATATATATGTACCATACAGATTGAACTACTTGGCTAAAACCCTCAATCATCGTTGAGAATCACAATTCCCATAAATTTCCAAGATAGTCACATACATTACATTCCACATATATAAGCATATTTGTACATATAGAAGATCATTCTTTTCGAGCCACCATACATAACACATCTATGAAAAATTCATGCTTAACTCATAACTTGAAACTATACAAGATATATATATATATATATATATATATATATATATATATATATATATATGAATAAATATACCATAAGGTATAAGAAAAGAATCAAGCAAGGCAAAGTAGAAGTCCCTCATCTCAACTCCAAGCTAGCTAATCCTCCTCAAAAGAAGTGGAAGGTGCATCAAATAATTCATCCCTATAAAGTAACCATGTAAAAACATCTTAAGGTCACAAAATAGGAAACTTATTATCACTTGTTATGAACTATGATCACTCTTTTGGTCATAACTCCTTGAATTTTTTTTCATTAGAAACTAGACTCAAATATATTTTGAACAGTATAAAATTTGCCAAAAACAAGGTCCAGACAATAAAGTTTAGCCCATTTGAAAATCTACGAAAAGCTATCGAAATTCACTATTGCATGCACGCATTTTCCCCCCTAAGTGGAAGGAATGCTCCCTTTTACTACTACCCTTATGCCTAGGTGGCCATTTACTAGCCTAGGCAGGCCAGTATGCCCTAATATTGTGATTTTCGACTTCTACATGATTTTTTCTTCATCCTAGACCAATTTTGCACCAAAGTTGATGATTCTTTCCATGGTTTTGCTCTAGGAATGACTAGGAAACAGACACACACTCAAATTCCAATCAAATCCAAGAATCAAAGCTCAAATCTATCAAAATTCCCTCAAGAACCTTAACTTCCATTATTTTTTTGTCATAGATTCAAAGTCACAATTTCTACATTTTAATCCAAGGATTCCACAAATTTCTTGTTCCTAATTTGTTACATCCAAGAAGAATTTTTCGGTCATCAATCTAGCTTAAACTCCTAATATCACTCATCCTCACTCCTATTTTCCTCAAATTTGAAATGACAGAAAATGGAGAAGAAGGTGAGAGTTTACTTCATTTCTTCCTCTTTCCGATGATAGTTGGTCGCTGAAGATCGGTGGCCGGAGACTTGGGTGATGTTCTTGGGGTGAAAGATATGGAGGAAGTGAAGCAAGGTTTGGCAATGGAAAGAGTGTGTGAAAGAAGAGAAAAATGGATGATGTTGTGTGTATAGGGCTTATATAACCATTGAAGAAAAATTATCATTTTGCCCTTTTGTGATTTAACCTTGATAAGATAAGTAGTGGTAAAAATTCTCATTTCTCCGGCTTAGATATTTCTTCAATACACACAAGGCACTACACATTTCAATGCCCAATTTCTCAACTCTTATCACACCACTAACCTTATTCATTAAAAGTATCAATTAAATATTTTTTCACTCTAGCCCCTCCACGGCCTCATTTTATCCATTTTCCTTTCCCATATTACATGTTCAGCCTTATTCTCGACCATTCATTGCCTCACATGCCACACCTTCAACCATGAATTTGTTTATTCAAAAAAAAAAAATTTTCCCCCACATCCAACTTCTTGACCGAAAAACTAATTTCACTAATACCCAAGGACCTCGTATATTACAATTTTTTTTCACTTTAACATAAAACCATGCCAACCTTTCATTTTTCATTTTCAGTCCCTTTTTTATTAAAGAAAAATCTTCCTTTGACCTTTAGTTACACATCAAACTCACTAAAAGTAACAGCCCAGGGTATCAGGATGTTACATGGTGGCTGAGAGAATAGGGTGGCATGGCACCCACACAACATATAAGAGTGTGGCATGGGGACCACTCCCAGGGGCCACTAGTGCACCTCGTGCCACAGCTAATACGTGTCACAGAGGGTTCACCCTTGCGCCACAGTTAAATTGTGGCATGGGCTCCTGCTCGCGCCACAAAAACCTTTGTGACATGGGTGCCACTACCCTGCGCCACATCTAAATGGTGGCATGGGGGCTCCCGCTCACGCCACAGACAAAAGTATGGCACTGTTGCCACTCCCCCATACCACAGCTAATCTATTGCATGGGGTCTCCCACCGCATGGACTATATGTATGGTTTAGGAGCAATCCCAGCCACACATTATTTAAGTATTATCACCAGATTGCCATACGATATTTTAGAAATAAAAGAAAGAGATATGAAGTGATTGATTTTGTGACTAAAATACAGTAGCAAAAATGTAGTATGAATTAATTTTTCAGACAGAATTCAGTAAGTGTCTAATTAGTGACTATCCAATTATTTGTTGCAAAAAATCATTTGTAACATGGCATAAAATTTTCTTTTCTTCTTCTAGATTGACATAGCTCTTAGATTGGTGTTCTTCTTCTTCTTTTCCCATGCACCTTCTTCTTCTTCTTCAGTTCTTTTCTATTTCTTCTACTGGCTTTCCCATGCACCTGCTTCTTCAGTTCTTCTTCATCATTGTAAACGGCTTCATTCAAAGGAAAAAAAAATGAAACCGGTAAAGTCGATTGACTGGCCGGTTTCATTGGTTTTCCCAGTTGGGAACTGATTCAACCGATTCAATACTGGTTTCACTTTTTTCGGTTTAAATACTAATCCAGACTGGACATAGGATTGGTTCTTGGTCGATTCGAACAGTCCAGTTCAATTTTTTAAACTATGCAATTATCAATGTTAGTATATGATGAGAAGTGTTCTATTGGTTATTTAGGTCATTAGTTTGCATTTTTTAGTTATATATAGAGATAAATAAAAGCCATATCAGCATTTTTTGTGTTAGTAAATCTAAGTGTTAGCAAGAGATATCAACATAATAAAGTTTCTGTAGTTAAGGGATATTAGTGGAACCAAAAAAAAAAATTAGGGACCAAAATATTTCTAGTGTGAATTTAAACGATCAAAACACCATTTTAGCTTTTTTTTTTTAAAAAAAATTCTCTGTTTCCTGTAAATGGAATTGATACATAGCCTTTTCTTAAAATTTTATGGCCGCCTAGGTAAATTTAATTTGGAAACAAAGACCAACATATATTTAATTTTTAAAAAAAATATATTCTCTAAATAAAGTTTCGAAAAGAAATAAATTATCAATAAAAAATAAAATCTTGAAAATACACAAGGGTTTTGTTTTTCTTACATGCCAAGCGTCATCTAAAACCACGATTATTATTATTTATTGTTATTGTTATTATTATTGTTATGAAAGGCTGTCAAGACACATGATAATATTAAAGTCATGTTAGTGATTTGAAGAATTACTATTAAATAATACAACTCATGTATGAGCTGTAAATTGATCATGTAAGAAAAGAAAATGATTTGTAAGTGCAGTTTGGGGAGATGTAGTTAAATATTACATCTACCAAACAATTAATTTATTTCGAGTTTATAAGTTATAAGACAAATTCATTTAATATTTAAATTTTAAAAACTAAATAAGAAGAATTGTGCCTTTTAATGATGAATTTATATATTCATTTAAAAAACACTTTTTTCATTTTTTAAGAAGAGATATTGTGCTCGTCCACTCGAAGTCTAATAATTGTCAACTTGCAGATTTTCTTCATTATTTAATTACCAAAATGGGTTAGTTATTTTCATTTTCCAATTTATCAATTACTATTTAGAAGTTGAAGGTAAAGTAGGTAAAGTTAGGAAGGAAATTATAGAGAGAATTTGAAAGTTAGGGACAAATACTACCTCCCTTTGTCTCAATAGTCAATACTAGATATTAGACTTTAATTATACTTGATTTTGATCAAGTCTTCTTATTTTAAGAAGAAAATTATAAAGAAGGAAAATAGAAGACAGTTGAAAGAAAGCGAGGAAAGGGAAAGTATGAGAGGAGGCATCACATTATGCAAAAGTAAGATTCCTTTTTTTTTTTGGGTGAAAGAGGAAATATATTAGAAGGAAAAAGTCATACAAAAGGCAAGAATTTAACTTGCAACATACAGAAACAAAAGATAAAAAACGCAGCAAATACATGGTGCCAGCATCTAGATAAGTCTGTTACATAAGCGTTGTGAACAAAATAAGGAGTTGAAATATAAGTTATTAGAGGAAGCAGATTTGTTCTAGCTTCCTTGGCCATCACATCTGCACATTCGTTTTGCTTTCTTGAATTTTTTTCTAGATTATAAGCTTGAAAAGACTGGAACAATTGCCTGTAGTTTAAAATCATAGTAGCAAGGGGATAAATGCCATTGGTATTTTGTGTTACGAGTAAAAAAATATCCTGGCAATCAATTTCAATCATAATTTTTCTTTTTTTCTTTTTTTTTTTATGTTTAGAAAAGAAGCTATCTGTAATCCAATCTAAGGTGCCCAAGCTTATGCTAATTTGATTATGCCTATTCTAATTAATGAATTTTGCAAAGCCTAGAAAGCATTCTCCTAGGTCTGTTCTGATCACTCCACCAGCAGTAATGAGGTTGTTTTTCATTGAACCATCAATATTAAGCTTATATCTATTATCAGGTTTTTGCCAAGAAAGATCAATATTATGAGAACTTACAATTGTAGGATGAGAGCTATTAATGATAATAACTTGGGAGGAATACCAGAATTCAACAGCTCTTGATTTCATGAAATTTGTAATTTTAGGGACATCAAAAGGGATGTTTTGGAAGATTTTGTTACTTCTTTTGCAAGCCAAATATTTCTAAGCGCATAACTGAAAATTGTTTCCCAAGGGATTTGTAATATCAAATGATGATCATTTATGCTATTTTGGAGAAGCCTTGAGGAAAAGTCAACAGAGAAGAAATCAGAGGGAGTATTTAGGTTCCACCAAATTTGTTTAACAAACAAACAGTCTCTAAGCACATGCTTTTGAATTTTATGGTTTTGATTACAAAGTGAGCAGAGACCATTTGGGTGTCTCTGAATTTTATGAAGTTTTTTCAGAGTTAGAAGTCCTTTAACACAAGTTTGTCGAAGGAAGAATTTTTCTCTGGAATGAGAAAGGGTTTTCCAAATCGCAGATCAAGAAGCTTTGGTTCTCAAGATTGTATTTTGTATGCAGTCTAGGCTTTGAATTTTGGAATAAGCAGACTTAGAAAAGTGAGTTTGCTTAAGGGCGTGGGAGTTTATCTCAAGAGCAAAGTGGCATGGCTGCTGCAAAGAATAATTTCTAAGTTCCAATGACTTGCCAGGTTATTATTATTTTTTTTAATGTAATCCACAGTTCTTAATTCTTCATTTTTAGGCAAGGGACCATGAATCATATGTCTAATAGGTTTTTGAAGCTAGCAATCAAGCCAAAAGTTTGTTTTCTTTCCATTACCTATAACTAATGTCGTACTTAAGAGAGAAAGGGGGGGGGGGGGGGGAATTTGCTTCATATTCACCATATTCATTGATTATGCTTGTTGACCAGCCCTTATCAGGGATATTAAAAAACTTTCAAATAAAGTTAAGTAGGTATATAATTGATGAACCAAATTGTTTATGATATATCTATTTAGATAACAGAATATGTAATTTATATATGTGTATAATATATGCATATATAATTTCAGAATCATATGTCATTCATGTGGGAGAATTAATTGTTAGCATTATTTTAATATATATATATATTATATTTATTTATTTATTTTATTATTATATAGTTTAACACTGACAATTATATGTGTTGACTAACATATTAAATATTATTTATTTTTATATATTTTTGTAATATATATATTGAGTGCTATTTATAATTAGGTTCATAATATAATCTTTATAAATTTACGTAAACTTTGTTTTGATGCTCAGCTTTACAAATACCTAACCCTCTCAAACACTTAGGATGTGAAATTTTCTCCCATCGAATGGCATGCATTTTCCTGTTATTTTAAGAATGTTCCCAAAAGAAATTTCTTGTTTTTTGATCAATCTTGTTTAGAATATGCTTTGAGAGGAGGAAGACCTTCATAATATGACCCCCCAGACCAGTGAGGGTAGAGCTTATCAGTTGGGTTCTCCCTACCTTAGAGAGCATGTCAGTTTTTCTGCCTTGCAGTTTCTTATTTATTTTATCTATGATGAAAGCGAAGTTTGAGTTTTTTGTAAGTAGGTTTCAGTGGGTAGCCTAAGTAAAAGTCAAGATCCGAAGCTGATCTAATACCTAGAGAGTCTTGGATCCAAAGCCAATATCTCCAAAAGTAATTCATGTCCAGTAATTTTAAACTATATATGTTTTAATTATAACTTACATATTTCTAATTAGTTTTGATTATAACTTATATGCTTCTAAAAGGAAAAATTCTTTGTTTCCATGAAATGATATGGGGCCATTTTCTAAAATTTTATGGCCGTTTAGGTCAATTTAATTTGGAAACAAAGACAACCAAATTTTTAATTTTACAAAACAATTTTATTCTTTAAATAAAATCGCAAGAAATTTATCAATTAAAAAAAATAGAAGATGGTAAATGGACAAAGGTTTAGTTTCTTTATTTATTTTAACACGTCAAACATCATTTAATTGTAAAGCAAAAATAAAATTTAGAGAAAAAACTAGCCAAATTCCAGCAGCCTCAGGTTAAAAAATAAAAAAATAAAGAGATAATAGAATTCTTTTTAAAATGACCATCTAACTAATATAATGGTGGTGATGGTGGTAATGATTATTATTATTATTATTACCGTTAAAACAAGTTGAATGGTGATTAAAACGCTTTCAAGACCCATAATATTAAAATAAAATATCAGTGATTTGAAGAATTATAATTGAATAAAATATTATACAACTCATAGCGATTAAGAAAAATTAGAAAATACGATGAGTAAATTGATCATGTAAGAAAAGAAAGGAAATGTTTTGCAAGAGCAGTTTTGGGAGAGATGTAGGGAAGACTTTATGATGCTTGATTTTGATTATGTCTTCTCATTTTAGAAAGAAAATTAGAAAAAAAATCGAAGACAGAGATAAAAGAAAGAAAGGGAAAAAATATTCTGGAGGATGCATGTTTGAATTATGCACATTATATTTGAAAAACATGCAAGCTTTTTCATTTTGATACTCATAAGACTTTTTTTCTTTTTTCGTGTGACCAATAACACAAATATAAAGTTTAAATTAACAATACATTTAACATCTTCCCACTACACATCTTCCAAACTATTTATTAGATTAATAATTATTAAAAAAATTCTCGGCATTTTGTGATAACTTTTTTTTTTTCAAGACAAGTCCGATAATTTGACACTTCTAAAGATTTTTCTTCCAAACTCTAATGCCCTACTTGATTTGATGGAATAACGGGATTTAGAAAGGGAATAGGAAAAGGAATAAAAAAAGCATGTTTTATTTTCTAGAATCCTGTAAACCTTGGAATCTTCATTTCATCAAATCAAGTAATCGAAATTCCCTAGTTTCTTGAAGTAATGGCTTGTCATTCTTGAGATGAGAAGCTATTTAATCATTATATCCTTATAAAATATTAAAAAATACATTTACATCTAATTTATCATAATTTAAAAAATTACACTCATATCCCGATTATCATAGCTTAAAAAATTACACTGCAAACTACTTTTTTTCTTTTGAAAAATATAAGAGCGATCGTTATATATTAAATTTTAAAAAAAATTCAAAATTTT